>JAOYMR010000010.1:9119857-9161000 GCA_025802075.1 Tenebrosternarchus preto | reverse complement strand
TGGGCTGCAGCCAGGCTGCTGTTCGGGGCTTTTGGTGGTTCTCACCTGGAGCTGTTGAGAATGTGATGCTGTTTGCTCTTCTTGGGATTCAGCAGTACCACCACACACCTGCAGGAGAAACACACACATGCTCATTATCCCGACAGCCCTGTCTGTACTCAGCACGCAACTCCTGTGCAGACACAGCAGAGCTGAAGAGAAGCAAAAAAAATAGAACAGTCCACAGATGTGCACACACACATTCATACACACTCACACACCTTATTGGATACATGTACATACATGCATTGTGAACACATGAGCTGTTATAATAGATGTGATTAAGACCTGAACACTGCAAATATTTCCTCATTTCCCACAGACTCTGGTCTGGGTGCTCACACTGGAGTGAGGCCCCTGCCTGTGCAGTGTGTGACACACAGTCTCAACGCCTGTTCCATTTCTATAGTGTCCCAAAATGAATACTAGTCTGAAAAAACCTCCTATAAACAAACACCGGTTGTTCTAGTTGTACATCAGCATGAGATGATCAGTTGCAATAAAACATTTGTACCATGCTCTGCACTGTTATGCTTAGAATCAATTACACTGAATTGCACTGAGAGTGAACTACGCTGAGAGTGAACTACGCTGCATACTTGCGGATAACATTTTGATAGTTGAAAAGATGAAATAGAGAGAGAGATAATATTTAATTTCATTTTAATTAATCCTCCATTAGCTTATTACAAATCCAAAACAAAACCCACATAAATACACAGCCCAAACACAACAGTGGTAAAACTGAGAAGACAACAGCAGAAACTGGGCAATGATGATGTGTGTGTGTGTGTGTGTGTGTGTGTGTTGTTACATGTGTAGTTGATGATGATGATGATGATGTGTGTGTGTGTGTGTGTGTGTGTTGTTACGTGTGTAGTTGATGATGATGTGTGTGTGTTGTTACGTGTGTAGTTGATGTGTGTGTGTGTGTTGTTACGTGTGTAGTTGATGATGATGTGTGTGTGTGTTGTTACGTGTGTAGTTGATGATGTGTGTGTGTGTTATGTGTGTAGTTGATGATGATGTGTGTGTGTGTGTGTGTGTGTTATGTGTGTAGTTGATGATGTGTGTGTGTTGTGTGTAGTTGATGATGATGTGTGTGTGTGTGTGTGTTATGTGTGTAGTTGATGATGATGTGTGTGTGTGTGTGTTGTTACGTGTGTAGTTGATGGTGTGGGTGTGTGTGTTACGTGTGTAGTTGATGGTGTGTGTGTGTGTTATGTGTGTAGTTGATGATGTGTGTGTGTGTGTGTTGTTACGTGTGTAGTTGATGATGATGTGTGTGTGTGTGTGTGTGTGTGTGTGTGTGTTATGTGTGTAGTTGATGATGTGTGTGTGTGTGTGTGTGTGTTGTTATGTGTGTAGTTGATGATGTGTGTGTGTGTGTGTGTTGTTATGTGTGTAGTTGATTGCTTATTATACTCATCATTCACTGCATTCTGAGAAATGCACTCTTAAGGGAAATGACACATTACAAAGACTTTTATATTAGAAACCTTAGACAATAATACACTCCTAAATTTGTTGTTAACCAAAATAAGTCATGCTAGAAACTCCCACTCTGTCCAACAATGTTGTATTAATTGATGACCAAGGAAGGAGGTAATTTCACAAAATAACATAGTATCACTTTTAAGGATCAACCTCCGTTGCACTAAAGTTCTCTGACATACAGACAGAAATGCAGACAGAAACACCGACAGACATGGAAGACAGACAGGCAAAACAGACAGGATTGAATAAAGAACTGCAACAGCCTGCTTTGTGTTTGCTCAGGGGTAGACACACTCCAGGAACACACAGGTGAAGACAGTTGCTACCTGTGTGTTACACACTCCAGAAATTCACAGGCAGAGGCCGGGGGTTCTCATGTCTAATGAACACTGGGTTAATCACAAAGGCATACAGCAAGGAACAACATCACTGCACCCCAAATCCCTCAGACCACAATGGGAGAAAGGGCTTTGAATCTGCCACTGTGCTTTAGTCAGCACTGGCCGGCACAGCTGCGTCCTCAGCAGAGGGGTTACACCTGACGACTCACCCCCCCAGAGCTGTGGCCCTTCCACACACCTGAGCAGTTATCACAGACAGAGGCATATAACTACTAGATTTTAACCCCTCCCCCACCCCCGCACACACAACCCTTCATTATTAAAATGAAAAGAAAAACCCATTCAGTAGATTTTGAAATCAAACAGAAATCCCCATTTCTCATAAGGGGCCACACTGTTAATGGTGAACTTTGCTGCTGAAAGGTTGAAGCCAAACTGGACATTACAGTAACAACCACAACAGTTAAAAAAAACGTGCTGCTCATCATTATTAAGTTAATGTAAAATAGGTAATCTAACGATACTCTAGTCATCAAGGTGATTTTTATGATATTCCACAAACAGTTTATACTGTTAGACTAATATGGTATATTACACTCTTATTAACCCAGTTTTGTTTGTCACCAGTTACACTCTTATCCATAACAGCATTTTACGCTCTTAGGTTTTACTATGTATACTGTGCAAATAACAGACTATTACAGTGTGTACTTGTAAAACAATTCCACCCTGCCAATACAAACAGGCAAACACAAATACACACAAAGCATATGTTTAAACACTGAACAAAAAAGTTTTTTTTTTTGTTTGTTTTTGTTTTTTAACAGGGACACCGAGATTACATTTGCATATTATCAATTAGCATATTTTTTTTTGTAATTTGTGCCACAGTAGCTCTGCTGTGGTATCAGACCTGATGAGGCACGCTTCACTCCCCATACACCTCCATGAGCCTTGGGTACCCATCACCCTCTCACTGGTTGACTGGCTGTCCTTCTATAGACGACGTTTGCTAGGTACCAACACTGAACACCACACAAGACCTCCAACACAGCTCCAACACAGCTGTCTAGCCTTTGCAATCTGGCCCTTGTAAGAATATTAGTGATTCTGACATTTGCCCATTTTCAACTTCCAACACGTTAAATTGAACAACTGTCTGTTCTCTTCATGCCTAATGCATAATGGCAGTCCTGGGCAGGTGCCAGTGTAACAAAATAATCAATGTGATTCACTTCACCAGTCAGGTTTTAGTGTTGTTACTGATTTGTGTATATTTCACCTGTATCTATCTGTGTGTACAGAGAAAAGGGAGAGAAGCTAGACAGACACTACAGCGAGGACTGGGACAATAAAGGCACACAGCAGGCACGCAGACACGAAGGGAACCTTGCTGTGCGCACGCATGGTCCTCCCTGCACGTTAAATAGATGCAATGAAATGGCACAAAAGGAAATAAACAAACACGAGCGTTATTCGTAAGTGTAAACTCATCTTCCATTCCCTTTTCATAAGGTTCCGTTAACTAGAAGCGGGCAGACTGCTTATCCTTCTATATAGTGTTTAATAGGCCACACTGTCGGAGATACTCCCACAAACTTGGGCTAAACTGCTCTCATACAGATTCCATCATTGTGTTATGGAATTTTTAAACTGGATGTTACAAGAACAAAGAGACATTTAAACTAAATACATTCGTTGACAAACAAGAAGGGGGAGATAAAATACTGCTACATTCAGTGTCTAGATTAAGCAAACGATCGCTTTCTTGATTTCTGTCACGTGCCTTTATTACGCCGCATTTCTTTAGTAGCTGCGCCTTTATTTAACCATTCCCTTTGTACACGCAGTTTAATCTATAATTCATTACAAATGTATACAATAGAAAATATTGTATTTAATGTTTTGCCACACAAACACATTTCGGCTAAGAATGCTGGAGTGCAGGCGAAAGAAACAAAGAAACCCCGGAACATGTGACCTGTTCTCCGGTAGTGTGTGAAAAATGTTTGTGCAGAAGGGCGTCAGTGCGGCAATGATTTATTTTCAAATTAAACGAACAATGAGCAAGAATTTAGATATTAACAGTGTTACATAAAGTATAAATATAATCGCAACACAGTGTCGTACGTACAAAACAAATGCTCGTTGGCATGAATTCTGTCGTCTTCATTGATTAAAAAACATACTGGGAGTTTTTCTTTAACATTAAGAATAAAGATTCAATATCGTTAAATTCAGTCAGAGTCTCCCACGGAGATGCAGTTCACTTATGTAGCAACTACAAGAAAAGGGTCACAAACTACGAAGGGCCCTGCAACACTCAGATTCGATGCATCTTAACTGAATGTGCAACACGATATCGTTTATCGTTTTTATTCTGGAGAAGATAATCGTTTTACGTTTAACGATAATCTAATTTTACGTTATCGCCCAAGCACACTGGACACACACCGCCCTTGCTCCGACCCTGCAGCGCCACATGGCACGCTCGCCCCAACTGTCAGACAAGCTGATCCAGCTCATTATCTCACCTGGCAGGAAACTCACTCAAGTGTACACAAACTCATGACTTAAACAGGCCCCGCAGATGGCATGGCTGATTTAGAAATATGTTTTGATCTAGAGTCCAAAACATCACCAAACCAGCAACGGGCATGTAGTACAATACAGCTTGTAAAGATGTGTAAATCTCTGTATAACAAAAAGCTCGTGGTGTCTGGCCGATTAACAGTGAAAGGGAGTTCCAGTGCCCAAAAAAGCCTCAGGTATGATAGGAGACGCCGCTGAGCTCTGTGGGAGACCACTAACCCTCCCACTGAGGAAGAGGAGGAGTCCAAACTGAATGGGCAAGGTACCAGTTTACAGATAAAAGGAGGTGAAAGGCAGACACTCATGGGCAGCAGCTCAAGAAAACATGAACTACATTAAGATGTAGCCACAGTAGACAAGTTGCATGTTTATCCTTTATTAACACTATATAAGAAATGGCACAGAAATTAATTGGCAGTGGTGCAAAATATGCAACACTCAGAAAAGGCACTGTGATTGGTGGGGATTCAGACGCTCTCCATATATTAAAGCCAGAAGTGGAGCCAACAGTTATACATATATGTGAGAAATGCATTCATACATTATGTGTGTGTTAAGAGATTTGATAGCTACTGTATCCCATCTGAGAAATGGAATAAACCAATGGAACAGGTAGTCAAGCCTCTCTCTCTCTCTCTCTCTCTCTCTCTCTCTCTCACTCACACACACACACACACACACACACACACACACACACACACACTCCTGCTGGGTCACTATCAGAGGGGCAGGGGAGCATAGATTTCTGAGCGAGAGCCCTATAGCTGATGTGTCCAGTAGCAGGGCTGACCCACTGACCCCAGATACTGTCAGAGCTCACAGACTCAGCTGTCCAATCCCAGCGCTCAGCCCTGAGAAAGCCCCACCCTCTGTAAATGTTCCCACACACTCACACTGCTTCACCTGCTGGGTATTTTCATGCACAGACGCAATGAAAGGTAACCATTCTGTTCAGTCTTCATCACATTTTTAATTGAAGCAGTGTGAATATTTTCCACTTAACATCTGCATTTTGATTGGGCAGATCCTCTCAGAATATGGTAATGTAGCATGTCGCTGGGGATGGTGCCTGCAGCTCTGAAGCATAGCTCGAGTCCTGAAGTGAGTGCTGCACTGCAGCATAGATGCAGACCACCGAGTGAAAAAAAACTACTGTTCAGCACACTGCAGAAACCGGGGAAAGGCTGTGTGTGTGTGTGACCTTTCTCCTACCATGTTGTGATTTGGCCCAGATCATTCCTTCATTCTCTCCTTCCCAGCCTCCTCTAGACTTTTTTTACTGTTTCTTTTGCTCCTTTATTGTCTCCCCCTGCTCTTCTCAGCTCTACTGACCCACTTTACTGCAGTAAAAAGGGGAGAAAGAAACGTACACATACTCAGAGAGCGAGAGTCTGACCTGCATTCTCACACACGTTGAACCGACAGGACTGTTACTGCTGCATTAAAGCTTTATAAGAGCATGTTCCTGTGCATGCAGAAATGTGGTTTTGGGGGAGTTGAAACAACTGTGTTGCATTTTATTCCATAACGAATGTTTTGACTTTGACAGTAAACCCAGAGAGGTTAACAGACAACACCTAAAATGTGCAAATCTTCATTACAGCAGAAGTCTGGAGGAAGGCACTCGAGAAAACCTGCTGACAACTACAGCCGGCAGCAACCGAGAGCAGAGTCCCAGTGCGAACAGCCCACCCTTCACACGGCTCCTGGCCCTGCAGCTCACCGCTGCACTGCTGAATCCTCGGGATTAGCCAACAACTCCTAAAATGAATTTCTACCAAAATCCCACCCTTTCATAAATGGCAGAAATGAAGCTTGAGTGGAAAAAAGATGACGCTGTGTTTGAAGAGTACAATAATTACAGAATATGTCCATACTAGATTCAAACTCTAGAGCTGGAATTGTCAAGAGAAACATTAGGAAAAGACCAGTTCCTGTATTTTAAGAAATCACATACGTCTGTATAAATTGTTGTAATGAAAAGACCAACTAAACATACGAGAGCACTCCTTTACATCTTTTCATTTAGGTGCACTTTAGGAAAAAGGACAGCTCCCCATTGAGTGCTTCATGTTTAATTAACTAATGCTATTAGCTATTCTGTCTGAAGTTGACTGATGCTCAATTTCCATTACTGACTAAACTCACTCAAGGGAATCACCAAACAATTCAGTTTGGCCTTTTGACTGCACTTCTAACTTAACCGACGTGTAAAATCTGTGTTAAATAGCAAAAACCCCAGATCATGAACCCTATATAGCAAGTGTTCAGAGTTCTCAAATGGTCATCTGTACAAACCTGGTTTAGACTGGATTCTTGTAAAGCTGCCTTGAGACATTGCTAATATAAGTATATAAATAAAACTATGCTCGTTTCAAAGGTCATTTGCATCCTACTGCTTCCAGTTCCTGGTGACTTAGGCTATGTCAGCAGGGTGTCAAACTTCAACAAAGCACAATACATCCCTACAACCCTAACGCCTAGAAACTGAAAACATCTGATTAACTGCATGGTGCAACTTGAGCTGTGGTGAAGCATGAGCGTGGAGCTCAGAGAAAACACGGAACACTGAAATTATTTCAGCTACTATGGAAGCCGCAGCTGACCTATGGAGCCCATGTGTGATGGACAGGTGCAGGGCCTCATCTTATAGCCGCAGAACTGTACACAGCTGCTTATGCTCCACACCCGGTCCTTAGCAGCCTGTGGGCTGATGCCAGCACCAGCTGAAAACTAGGCTTCATCTGGTGAATTCACAGTGTTCTCCTGTGAAACTGTGTTACTTAACTCGAGAGCAAGACATGCACCCATAATTCGGTATCAAACCACTAGACTCAGGCTTTTTGCATTTTAAGAGTCTGATTGAGGGGTGGGACTAGACATAGCAGTGGTGGGAGTTGGAGGAGAGCCTTGCTCCTCAGATGGACAAACTCAGTGGGTTTGCTGAACCAACTGGACTGTGAAGGGTTCTACTGTGTTCCCTTAGCATCTTCATAGTTAGTCAAGCTAGCTTTGCCAAGATCCAGTACTAATGTGCAACACTATGTTATGCAACAACCCAGATGTGATGTCTGTTTAGGAAAGGGAAAAAAACATGGCAGAGAAAGAGGAATGTTTCACACACAGGGAGCACTTAATGAACACTTTAAATCTGTCCTGTAACACAGCAACACAGATATACTCTTTACTGTTAACTGTAGACAAGGCTGGAGCTTAATCTCCAGGAGCTGCCATGGTGGTGGAATGCAGCAGCCACCGGATGCTGAACATGCTGGATCCTTCCTGCACAGGGCTGGTTGAAACCACAGCCGGGGCAGCCTGCAGGCACGCAGACAGACCTGTTTTGACTACTTGCCAACACTCCACATGCACCTTGGAGAATAAAACCCTGAATCATGACCCAGCAGTTCCTGTTTGTGCTGCATTTAATTTCTTTGAGGCGGGGGGACAGTCGACTCAGAGTCTGCACTCAATGTGTGAGCTCATCAGAATTTACTATTCAGCATTGTTCTCTCTTTGGAACACAAGGTCTACTGCATTTCAGCAATACTGCAGCCTTCAAACATAATGTCTAACAAGTCAAGCAGTGGTTGACCTATCATTCAGACTTCCTCACCCTGCAGGGTAGGCTACCAAACCGGAGCGTGGATCTGAGGCCAAGGCACGGTTTCCTGCAGCAGTAATCCCCAAAACCTTTTCAAGAGTCACCTGTGGAATGACAAGAAAAAAAAAATCAAACAGTTGTAGCAAAGAGCAAAACTCAGTTGGTGGCTCTCATTGCCAAGTTTTTGTTTAAAAATACACATCAGTCAATAACAAGAGAGATGCTGGCCAAAACACCTAAAAAAAGATGCCAAGATTATTATGACCTGATGATGACTCTGCAAGAATCAAAAACCCACGAGCTGAACTGTGGATATGAACAAATTTTGCACAGACATAAGAATGAAATACAATCTTCCATTATCTGCCATGAATGTCTAGGAAAGAATGATGTTTGCCCAGCTGAACAAGAGCATGCCAGAACTTACTGGGTTTGTTTTCTCAGAGAGGAGTTGAAAAGTACAGTGCAATTTCACATGCACTGTGAGCAATGCTCCAAAAGAATCAATTTAATTTGAAATGAAGTTCACCAACATTCCATAATAAACATGTCTGGCACTGTAGCACAAATATAAAAGATATATCAGGTAAATTTCCTGTGAAGAGCTAAAATAAATATCAGGTATTTTAGCTCTTCACAGGAAATATTTTAATGTAATCCCATGTTAAGGCAGTTAATTAAATCAAAGAGTTAATTTTACATTGCTCCAACTTGTTGAGAGATCAGTGCATTGAAAACCACAGCTCCTTCCATGAAACTAAACAGCTTTCAAATCCATGTGAACAGATCCACGCATTTGAGTCTCTGGAGGGTTGGTAGATGGGACAGCTGATGTGTGTGAGAGTGACTCTTCCAGCAAGTGTATCACTGTTCTTTAATTCCTATCACTTCTCTTCTGCCCTGTATGGGTCGATCACAGCGGATCACATGACACAATCCACAGTTAGTGGGTTTTCTCTGAGAGTACTATTGTCAGTACATTGCTCAAATGCTGTAGTTTTCCTAATTCATAAAAATAGTTTGAAGGTATAAAAAAGTGAAGGATTCATGTTTATACAATTATAAAAGAAGTGATCCAGGTTTTTCTACTACTACACTGAAGCCACACTGCAACAAAACTGCATTAAAACTTCTGTCCTCCACACAGAGCACAACAACTATTTGCAAATGGTTCACCAACTGTTTCACTGCACAAACAAAAACTATGCAATGCAAAGAACAAACACAATATAGTGAAAACATGGTGGTCTAATTTCAGAGGCATGCTTATATAATTATGTTCACAAGGAGTTGTAAGCACTGTGTATAGCAGTGAATACAAAAATAAAACAAAAAACAAAGAGCATTTTAGCTACATGAAAACAAGCAAGTGTAATTTCAATGGGTTTCAGAGCTATAGACTACATTTAAAATGTATATTTCTAAAACATCTCATGCAATTTGTAGGGGACACATTTACAAGCAGGGGATTTACACCATCTACCACCTTTAATCCTGCAAAACCTAAGCTTCAAGACACAAAATCTAGTGGAGAACCACTGAAAACACACACACACTTTGTCTGGATGTGTACCCGAGAGAATCTTCAATTCCTTTAGGCTGGACTAGAATGCTGTCTTCTAAAGAACAGATGCATACTGTAACTTCACTCTTAGTGGCACTAAAATTATATTTGATTAATATGTCTTATAAATAAAAGATATTTGACAAAGGAAATACTATAACAGAACAAATATTGACTTCAAGACAAATGCTGTTTGAACTTGGACTATTGTGTCACATTTACAGTGAGATCACAGTTATATCCCTTAATCAGGTCAGTCTTGTTCATCCTAAATAACAAAGCTTTACACTAGTCAGTTAACGTGAGCTGTACAGCAGATATACTGGCGTCCCTGTGAACATTACTGCGAGTTACGGACGTTTGCTCCATGTATTATATTGTAGGGCAGGGTTAGAAACTTGAATTAAGGGTTTTCTGCATGAGGATTTCCCAAGTGAGCTTAAGCAAAGTCACCATTTGTCTGCGGCAGTAAACAGACAATCAGAATGGAATGCAGGACTCGGTTAGCTTCTATCATATAATAACAGTTGCACACAATACAAAGTTAAGTTTTAAAGTACATCAGAATTTAATATTAAAGGTAACTAGTTAAACAAACCATATATCTGGGGGAATCACATGCCTGTGTGTACAGCGCAGAGTGCACGTGTAGTTAAAGGTTTTTTGCATTTCATACAATGGGTGCATAAAAAGAGTTTCAGAAAGGACGTATCCAGTAATTACTATAGCAACCTATAATTGTACAGTGTGGGGATTTAATAGCTTTTAACATGTCGATAGCAGAAAATAGGATATGCAAATCACCTCGTAATAAGACATGTACTTTAAGGATACTATAGCTTGTCATAAGGAGAGTACATTGTTGTTACAACCCGGTGGCAATCGTTGATAAATATACTTTGCAATATGGTGCCTATCTTTGCATACCTTATACAAATGCTAGAAAAGAAAGAAAATTATCAGCTATATTAAAATGGCTAGAATATATTGTACAGGGCTACCATTACACAGCAATCCAACATGTCCTAGTTTTTCAATTGCTAACAATTAGGCTACTGTGTCGGGATTAAGAACTCCATATTTGCTTAATGAAAAATACAGTAATATGCGTACCTTATTTCCTAGGCTTTCTTTGTTGTTTCCAGATTTATTTTTTCTTAGCTTGATTGACGGAGAGCGGAGCAGATTTTTAATCCGATTTTTTATAGTAGAGTTTTCCACCGTCATCTTGGTTTCGTGTCATGGGGATATTACCTATTTTCAAGATCAAAACTGTCACGGCTTTACAGCACGTTTTAGGAATTTTATATACGTTCTTCTAAATAATATTGGATGAAAATACGCAGTGGTTCGGTCATTTTTTCGATCAAAAAAGTCAATGGCCCCCTGATCGTTCCGTGAAGAAGCCGAAATCCTCTCCTCTGCAGTCAAGCCGCTGCAGTTAGCGACAGACCGCTCCGGTGGTAAAAATGTTCCCACTGACCGCACTGTATGTGCTGAAATTGAACATGTTTCATTCTCACAGTCAGCAGTTCCTCAGTGAACCGATCATAACGTTCCGCCGAATCTTCTCCCGGGAGAAATACCCCCTACCATTTCCCCTGCACACAGCCAAGGATTTGAAAACGTTTGTCAGTGCGGTAGGAGGAACGGGTGGATTAAGGTTCAGTGACCAGATGTTTGCCACTTTGCTGTATTGCATGTGTACAATTTTAGCTAGCTAGCATATGGTCTTTATCTAATAAGGTGTTACCCATGCCTTGGCTATCTAAGTCAGTAACATTGGTCAAATGAATGAAAATGACAGCGAAAGAATAAACTAAATATTTTGAGCATATATGCATATCTATATACACAAATATGTGTGTGGACTCTAATCTTAGGTAGCTATGTAGCTAACTAGCTAACTGAGGTTTCTTATGTAATGCTGACAGCTGATAGCTACCTAATGACAAACACTTGATTTACAAATTGTGCTCAAACCGGCTTTTGCTGTAGCTAGCCTAGTTAACTACCAAGCTAAACAGCTACACTGTTCAGTAGTTTATTATAAAATGCGATTAACGAAAACTATATGCTATACACACACTGGCTACGTCCACAGCTCTCCACTTTTGTTTGTGTCAAAATATTTAACATTACCTTCTAAATTAATGTTAACTATCAATCTAGCTAGCTAGCTTTCGAGCAAATAATCTAGCTATCTTAGCTACGTTTGGAAACAGTTGTCTTCATGAAAGTCACTGATATTATTTGTTGAAATATTGTTTTAGCTAACAAAAGCTAGTTAATCCTGGTCATCTTTTATCATTGTTCTTACCAGATTACTGCGATTAAAAGCTTTCGTTGGAGCTGTCCAAGTTACTTTTAAAGCTATATAACCTAGCCAGTTGGCTTGATTCTGTACGTTTAAAACAGCAGTGGCCAGTCGACATCACACTGATAGCGGTTTATAGGACAATTCTGCCATCCAGCGACGGACAACCTTTGCAACATTTCAAGCGAGAAGGGGTAATTAGCTAGTTAACTAACTAACCCGTTTGAACCGTTTCGAAATTTGCCTGGGATCCAAACAAATAACAGTAGGAATGTTAACTTAGTATGTTTCTTAACTCGCAAAGCAAACATGGTCTTCACCAGAATTAGTGATCATAGCACAGTACTGTAAATAAAACTTTTATTAAACAGAAAGCTGAAAGCCAATAAAGTTAAGCAAATGTACAGGTTAGTTACGTTACAGCCAACAATTCTTGAATGCATTACATGCATACGATCACAATGTAGATCGAGGACACAAAGAAAATGTGCAATACTGTACATATAATTATTGTGAATCTGCATTAGGTTAGACTGTTTTTATGGAACAAATGTGTACTTTTTTGGACTCTGAAGCTGGACCACACTGACAGGCTCCACCGGAAGAGCTCCCTTGTCCTTTTTCTCTACCTTCTGCAGCCACCTTTGCCCACAGCTGGTGAGCCAATTACCCACAGCCCTGTAGAGCTGCCCTGTGTAGGACTGATGCATGTGGAAAATGATTGGATCAAGGCAGGCATTGAGACAATACAGCAGCTCAGAGGCTTCCACTAACAGGTTGATCACCCAGGCCACCCAGCAGGTGTTTTTGCAGTTGTTCAGAGAGAGGAAGGTTAAGCAAGCAACAATGTGTAAAACCTGACCTGGAACCCAGCAGATCAAGAAATTGGCTATGAAGACTGTGATTAACAATATAGTCTTATCACGAACTTGGCCCCACTGATGTCGAGACTGTTTCATTCGGGCCATGATCTTCACATATGATGGAATGATAAGAAACAGAGGTACAGAGACCTGTATTGAGTAGAACAACAGGAGGTTGTATGAAGGATTGGTAGTATTGTACCTAGAGGCTACTACTGCTCCACAAACATGTACGCCGTTCATCCTCGCTCTGTAAAGGATGCTGGGATAACTGAGGTAAATGAGAAGGGCAGTGATAGTCCAGAGGAGCAAAGACATCAGGGCACTGTTTCGGGTAGTGCGGATCATTCTGAATTCCAGTGGGAAGACGATGGCCAAGAAGCGATCGGCACTGATGGCGCATATGAACATGGTGCTGGATGTTAAACCCATGACATACAGAATATTCATTAGGATGCAGAGCAGATGACCCATTCTCCAGTTGTAGTCTGCACTCATGTATATAGCCAATGGCGTCATGGAGATCAGGTAGGCGAGGTCACATATGGCCAGGTTCAGGACTCCAATGGACCCAATGCTCCAAGGCTGTGAGGGTCGCAGGCAACTCCACAAGCTCCCAAGGTTCCCAATTATGCCAAGGAGAGAAAGTATGTGAAAAAGGAAGGGGATAAAGTAGACAGCGTATTTTCGGTTGTAGGGACAGGGTATGTATGGAGTTAAAGGGAGAACAAGGTCCTGGCTGTCAGAGCAGATGTTCCTCGAAACACTGTTGTTCACTTCAGACATTTCTTGTGTTTGGTGTCTTGAATACCTTGATGGCAAATTTGTTAAAAGTCAGTAACACCAGAATCCCCTTTTACTATAAGCAACAGAGGAAAAGACCATAATTTGAACAACTAAACACATCATGGATTCAGTTTATATAGACTGTAATTAAAAAAGAAACAATTAGAACAAAAACTTACCTTGATCTTTTAACAGGAGGGCTGCTAGTCTTGAAGTCCTCTGTGCAGTTATCTACTGTATATAAACCTAGCATGTTACTACGTCATTCCTCGTAGGACGGTAATGGCATAATAGCAGTTAATTCAAATATCAGCAGTTAGGTGACCATAAGGTAGCAATTACCTGTTCACATAATTCTCAAGAGCTGGTCTCAAATGCCAAGTGAAATGCTCAACAGAGCTGAAACAACATGAAAGGTAAACAAAACCTTTCAAGTCAGCTTTGTTTAAAATGTTACAATTAAAAGTGAATTTATATATGTTTACTGTGGATGTAGATGTACAAGAAATTAGTGTATTCCAGAGAAATACCACATTTTGGATAGAGGTTCTTTATTATGTTAAGTGCTTACAAAGTGTTTTGCTTGCCTAACTGATGAAGGAGCTTTTGTAAACCTGTGTACTACACAGCAATTTTTTACTATGTCTATCTTTAACCAGTGTATTCAACACTTATTTATTACACTCTTCATGTCATGTACACAAGGTTCCAAATAAACAGGAGATTGGACAGCAATCTTTCCTCAGGTGCACAAGCAGAATGCTTCTGAATTTATAGGTCAAAACCAGTATAAATAATGCATATTTAAATCATTTAGTCATTGATTAAATATATTCCATGGGATTCTAAAGTTCTGAGAGTGTAGATGAGTTCTTATTCAGGTTATTCAATTAATTGCTGGCACTGCAAAAAAATGTCAATGCAATGCAAATAGTCAGTAATGCCAACTTAAGGAACTTTAGGAAGTGGAGTTCTAGAACAAACCATGATGAACAAACGAGGCAGAAATAATCCTACACCCAAACACACTTACCCACTTATATAAGATCACAAAAAGTGGAAAAAAGTAGATTTTCACCATCCCACATCTTTTAGAGGGCACAGTAGCTGCTAACCACTGGTACTGGTATACTGAGCACTAGTAAATATAAGGAAGCACATCATTAACTAATATTCATGTCATGTGACTAAGAAATTCTAATATGAAATCAATAACACTTCAGAGGGCTGCAGCACACACCTTTTCCCTTGGAGTAACCACAATGTCATGCTGGCAACTACAGCATTAAGTCTGAAATGGTTCTCATTTCTACTTTAAACATTTGTGACAAAAACGTGGCAAGTCTACATAATTACAGATACCTTTATTGAATTCTGAGGCAGATACCTTTACTGAATTCTAGATTTTACAAACATTTCTGAGAAGACTGACCTTCATATAAAAAAAAATATGACAACACATAAAAAGCAGCAATCTACCTTGCAGAGATAAGCAGGTTTACATATGTACATTATTTCCAAAAGCTTGCACATTGTCCAACCTCCTCCCATTGTACATGTACACAAAAGCTTTTTATTTACAAACCAAATAAAATTCTGCACAAAACAGAAGACATGCTACAACTATTAATAATACCTTACTCCCACTTCTCACTGCTCTCCAGACCTGTACATTAGCCCAGATTGAAATGTATTGCATAGTTATCAGTAAAGTGTTGCATGCCCATCCAGTGTGTTTCACTAGGCAGTAAGAAAGACTGCTACTACAGTTTTAAAAATTCTTGAAAAGTTAAGAAACCCCTTTAGGCAACAACTCTGGCAACGTTACCTTGAACAATTACAACTGTAAGGAAAACTAATGTATTACTGGATGAAGAATTACATCAGGAAGACCAGTGGCATCACTGATCACTTGATTATATGCACAAGTGTCTATATTGTGAATTAAAACCCTTTTTTATTATTCAGAAGGTATTCACCATTGAAAAAGCCCCTTCATTGGAGGGGGAGGGATATATAGACTGCCATACCGAATAGGATGTGTATTATTGCATTATTGGTATTTCATTCTATAGCATTTGTTTTCCCATTACAAGATGTGTTTCAAGTGTGTAACTACGATAGAATAAAGTCCCTGGGCAAAAGAAGCTTCTAATGCAAAGGTCACTAAACAGAGTACCAAACTCCTTGCACAGAACAAAACACCTGAACATTCAAGATCAATTAAGAGAACATTAATACAGTTTTTCAACATTTTTTTTGTTAGCAGAGCTAAATGTACATAATTTTTGGACAAAGTTGAAAGAAAAAAAAAAAAGATTAACAATATGCCCATCAACATTTTGATTCATCAGAGTGGACAGACTATTCTAAAATGATATTAGGCTGGACAGAATATTGGTCCAAAGTTGAAATTTTAAGAGTTTCATGAATAAGATCTCACAGAAGCTAAAGAAAACCAGCTCATTCACTGACTAGGATAAGGCCACAAAAATCAAACCACCCACCCACTGTCCACACTATCCCGATGTGACCATCAAAAGCTGCAGTAGAAAAGCATGTTTTAGTCATTACAGGTGGTTGGCTCAGTTTTCAACCACAGTGCTTTAGTCGATGCTCATGTAACTTTCTTTAAAACGTCAAAATTAAACCAGTAAAAAAGTCAAATTAACAATGCATGTTTACAGGCAGTGGTTGTACTTCTGCCCAGCATTACTACTGCTTTGTGGCTGATCCCACCACTGCAAAAGCTGGAACTGACACAGTACTCTCAAGTCACCTCCAAGGGGTAGAGGGAGAGAAAGTTCTCCATTACGGAGGTTAATCTTTTCCTACTGATCTTTACAATACCAGAAACAACCTTCCCACACAGCAATCAGCTTGTCTGAGCAGTTATGGTCTTAGTGTATATTAACTATGCCATACACTCACACACAAAAACTATACCTTACAATCATACATGATCCATTCACTCTGACACCTCTTCTAAAATAAGAGGAAAAATAAAGTTCAACAATCACTCTGAAGCAGCATACAATTACCTCTAGAAAATATCAGGCGGGAGGGGGGTGGTACACAAAACCAACAACTTCTTTGGATTTACCAGAGGCACAAAAGGTAGTTCTTAGTGAAGCAGGACCAAAAACAAGCAAAATCCTCAGAAAAACACAATAAATTACAGTCCTATGCAAGATACCTGCTAATGTGAAAACAGAAAAATTTGCATGTCATTGGATGTTTGCACTATGAAGACCAGGCAGTTTGGAGCCAGGTCTGGCAGCGAGTGGACTCGCCACATTAGGTGGACCAGCCTCCTGGGTCTTTAGTCCAAGAGGGGCCAGCTTGGGCATCGGCCGCCACGACACACTGGCTTGCTCTTTTGAAGAGTCTGCGATGGTGACCCCTCCAGCTTTCATCTGCAGCAGGGGGGGCGGAGACGGGGCATCACGTTTAGTAGAGCCTGCTGGGCCACTTGAGGCTTCGTCTCCAACCACTGCAGTCGCCTCAGACTCTGATGAATTCGGAGGAGAGTCAGACCCAAATATGACTTTGACAAGGTCATCCACCTTTGGGGGAATGTCATCTGTTTCATCGTCTTTTGAGGTGGTGGATGCTATGAGATCCTCATCCAGCCTGAGGAACAGAGGACTTAGGGAACGCTCATCATCTACATCAGCACCGGCCTCTTTCTCAGTTAACAGGTCTGCTGGTACCCCTCTAGCCTCCGTAAGACTCAGAGCTCCACCTTCTGGCTGGGAGGACTCATTGTTCAGCTGCTGATTGAGAAATACAAGCTCGTCAAGCAATGACATAAGATTTTCATCATCTGGTTCATTAGTGTTGGCTGCATTTTTGGCCTCTTCTTTTTGGCTGGTTCCAGCATCTACAACGTTGACCTTATTGCCCTGTCCAGGTCGTTTGGGTACAGCTCCTGCCTGCTGCGTGGCCGTGCCCAGTTCCTCCTCTACAGGATGGACTGCAGCCTGGGAGTGGCTCTGTAGAGGCTCTGCAACAGCAAGTCTGAAGGCTGCCTGTCCTTGGTTGGCTGCTTTAACATCAGCCTTCTGCAGAACAACCGAGGATGGTACGACCACCTTTTCAGGTGGCACCAAAGAGACAACACCAGAAATCCTGGGGAGACTTAGAGTTTTAACTGAAAATAAAAGGGGGAAAAATGTGAACAATGGTTGTGATAATCTTAAGACATGGACACCACTAAACTACACAACGCTGTAACACTACACAACACTACCTGTCTTTACACCGAGTTTACAGGGATGAAGCATGCAATTTCACTCTAAACAGTACGTCAGAAATTGAACCGGAGCTACCTGGTGTGTTAATTTTAAGAGGACTGTTGGCGAGCTTGAGGACTTGTGACTGCAAAAGTGGATTCTCCACTCGTATTGGATGGGACACAGCAGGAACCGATATAGACACAGCCGCAACCCCTTAGAGTTAGAGAACAAACAAACAAAACCCAACACCGGTTTGTCAAGGTATACATTGCTAAAAATACACGTCATGAAAAACAACGTTCATGTGCAAATTTAAAAAAGCTTCTCCACTTACAAATTAAGCTTCATCTTGGACTAAATTACTATATTTTGATGTTTAAGTTTTATCTATCTCTTAAGTAATTTAACTAATGGGTTTGAGTGCTGACCTGGTGTGGTTGGTTGCCTTTCTCCTAAAGATGTTATGCCAATGGGTTGAAGAGGGTTACTTATAGTGATAACCTGATTGTATGGAACCACTGTTTGCACCAATGGAATCACTTGAGGAACAACCACTAAAGAATACACAGTGAGACAACAATGTAAGGGGGAAATACAACGTAAATTTCAAACATTAATTTAATGATATACACATTCTATAAATATTTTGCCATGCAATTAATCTTAGACATCTATAGAGAAGGAGAGTGTGATTCTGACTTAAAGCTTAGGCAACCCTGACCATGTTGGCTTGATTATGTTTGCCTGACGTTGAATATGTAGTCTGTCCGTCCACTGCTCCCAGCCACAAACCTTGATCTTTAGCTGGAGACACTGGTGGTGTTTGGGATTTACTGCGAGAGAGGATGTTGGGTCGTGTTCTCTCACGTGATGCTGGAAAGCAGTTTTTTAAATGTGATGTTGGATGAGGGGCTGATGGGGTGTTGGGTCTTCTGGCAGGTTGACATGGTCTGGGAACAGCTTGTGCCTCTCCATCATCAAGTGTTTTCTGCTGGACATGGTGATTTTCTATTCCTTTGTCCTGGGATACCACAGTTTTGTGTTTAGTAATGCTAAGGTCTATTGGTGTGGAACTGGTGGACAATTGGGCATGTCTAGATGTGGTATCTTTCATTTTGTCCTTGGACTCTAGCTTCATTTTTATGCCAAGATCCATCTCACTGGGATCTGTAAACTTCTCAATAAAGTCCAGATTGGTGCTTTTCACTTTGTTCTGGCCCTCCAGGGCTTTTTGTTTAGCAACAATTTCATCCAGCTTCCGAGATATGGATTCCTGAGGCTTTCCTGCAGAGAAACATATCGGTGTTAATCAGTTAGAACAAATCACATCAATACATACCAAAACACTGAACATTATCCATCAGTCCGAGTCAAAAATATGTATATTTCTCCTCTATATGGGTCCATGGAGCAATACTATCGCATGGGAAGTGAGGAACAGAGCAAAATCCTTTAATACCTGTTAACTGAGATGCTATTTGTAGGAAATATACTCTCTTCTTCCTCAGCTTGTTTTGTGCTTTCACTAACTGATCTCTTTGAGTAGTAAGAGAGTGGATTTCTTCCCGGGCCTAATAAGAGAAAAATGCCCATTAAGAAATAAAATAATACAAAACAGCTGAAAATAGGAACTGTTTAAAAAAAGTCGAACAAACCTGTGTCAATATCATCATCTTGGAGGCTTTGTGATTGTAACTGCTGAGTGTCCTATGCAGCTTGTGAAAGCACTCCTTCAGTGTGCTACGTCTCACCCTTTCCTGAGTCCTTCTTTTACATTTTCCCTATAAAACCAGCAATATATCACATAAAATTATCTGGCTAAAAATATTTTACACTAGTGCCCTAAAGAGGCAAGCACACAGGCCCCTGTAGAGAGGGTGTTAAACAACCACACAAAAAATGCAGAGACATACCAGTAACTCATCTCCACTCTCCACTTCTGCTTTGTGATTTGAATGACTGTTGATGTAAAACAAACAAACAAAAAAACAAAAGAGAGAAAAACATTTTTATTTGACAGTTAAAATAAATTCAGTTTACTCACCGTCATGTGAATTCAAGGTAAATATGTTCACATTTCAGATAAGTTAAAAGTAATTTGGAAGAGCAGTTGTAGGCACACACACAATATTAAAATAAATCTTTGTATAATACAATTAGAATTGTGTAGTTAAAATCAGGTGCTCTTTGGTATCAAGGGAAAAAATACTAAAGAAAAAGAGAAAAACCTAAATGTTCAACCAAGGCACTTAAATTAAAATGTCCATTACACTGACGTGTCCTAACTGGACCATTAAAAACACAGTTAAGACCTTCTTCAAGGCTTAATACAAACAAACTACAGAAAGGTGTATATATATGCATGAGCAGTTAATTAATCTGGCACAAACACAGGTGCCTGTTTTCAGGTTCTTAGGTAAAAGAAGAACCAACTGAACTTCACCCCAAAGCAATTCTATAAAAAAGGTATATTCAAAAGCAAAACACATTTTCTAAGAATGTAACATACAAAAAATGATAAACCTCACAAACAGCACACACATGGTCTACACTCCATTTCCTTATTAAGGCTTGGGTATTCCATAGCTCTCAATCTCCAGATACAAAATGTTTCACCCTTCACTCCCATGTACGGACCTTTTTGTTTGTTCGTTTTTTTAACGTTAAAGTAGTTCGGTGTTTTTGTGACTCGGTGACAAATGACACAAACAAACTACTGAAAGGGATTCGAGCTGAATGTAAATCCAGTTAAAAGGTAACAAATTAAAGGGCGACACTGTCTATGGAAACTCAAAGCTTCATCCTTACCCTTCCTGTTGCTTCACCTCTGCCGATGCACTGCTTTTCTCAGGCCTCTCATCAAGAGTTTCAATATCAACCAGCTCATCGTCATCCTTCTCAGGCAAAGGCTGGAATTCTACATCCACTGAGACTGTTTTTTGTAGTGTACCATTCTTCCCTCCCTCATCAGAATCCTGGAAAGTAATTAAAAGTGTAAAAGCTCAAAACAACATGTTTGCAAAGAAATCATAAAAAGAAAATCATTTTGATAATTGTTTTAATACTTTGTTTGGTCCCTTACAGTAACTATATACAGGTCCTCCTGGTCACTAGACCTAGCAGATTCTGTGTCATTATACATATCCGAATCTTCGGTCAGTTCTGTGCAGTCTGAATCGATCTCTCCTTCCTCCAGAATTGATGTTGCCTTACTCCCATCGGCCACGACTACACTTGCAGTCCCAGACCCTTCACTCGTCTCAACAGGACCCAAATCCAGCACCTCGTTCAGCAGCATGTGAGAAGCACAGATGTTTGCCAGGTCAGACCCATCTTTGGGTGCATCTTCAACCATTTGGGGTGAGCTGCCACTCGCCTTTGTTTCGAAGGTGTAGGAGTGATCTGCATGGACTGCCTTCTTAGGCGACTCGTTTGAGCACTTGGAGTCCTGCTCTGGTTCCCCTGTTAGAGTAGAGCTGGAGTGTGCAGTGCTAGTGGAGCCCTGGAGGTCTTGGCACTGAGTAGTCTGGGGCGTAAGTAATACAAAGCCTCCATTCTGGTCCGAGGTCACTGAAGTTGTGATGGTGGTTTTGGGATCTTTCACCACTTTTGGATCCTGGACAACTTTCTGAGGTAAAATTCTTAAGGTGCTTGTGCCAGTACTACGAAGAAACCCTGGGACAATTTTCACTGTACTGGGTTGGCTGCTAAATGTCAAGTCCTTGGAGCCAGAGAGAGAAGCGACTGGCTTTGAAGCCACAGAGGATGTGACTGCTGTAGTCATTGTAACATTTGTAGTACTGTGCACAGTGGTCAGACTCTGAGCTTGTGTTGTAGATGTAACAGCTGTGGAGGGAGTGGTGGTGCTGGAGGCAGAGCTGGCATTTACAGGCTTACTCAGAGGGACTGGCGAAGGTGTAGGTAATCGAATAAGTGTGGCTGCACAAAAAAATATGCAAAACAAACAAAAAAAATCAATTATGAATCCGATCTTGAGCTAAAAGTGTAGATTAAAAAAAAAATCTTTCAAAATCTCAGGCGTGCTTACTCAAGTCTCAGTTTTCATGTTAAGTTTAATTCTAATAACTGCATCCAACCATCTACACAGGATAATTTTCTTAGACACATTAATCTAGTGGTCAGCACATGCTAGCCCTTTCTAGTACACATGTTAACACTTCACAGTGCAAAACAGGTCAAGAGCCCCCCCCCCCACTAATATCTGGGATTTGAGTAACAGAAATGTCTAGCTAAAGTACTTACTTTGTCTGGGTATGAGGAGGTTGGGATTCAGGGCCCTGAACTGGCTAAGGGGCACCAGCTGTATGATCTGCCCATTAGGATTGCGGAAAAGTGTGTTCCCATTAGCTGTCTTTAGCATCTGAAACACCATCCTTTGGCCTGGAACCGGTGGGTGAGTGGAAACTATAGGCTGCGTCAACCTAACTCCACCAGCAGGCTGTGTTGCACATTGGCCAGCAGTGCCGACTACAAAAGTCTTCTTTGGTGTAGCAGATCCTGGTACTGCCTTAGTGACTGTGTTGGAGCTGTCTATTAAAAGAAAAGCAGAGGCACTTCTGAAACACAACCATGTTACTAGCCATGCATAGGCCTTACACAGGTGGACAGAATTAAAAAAAAAAAAAAAGTGTTAAAGTGGAACGTGAAAACGACATTCATAGTGCACGCACAAAACGATAATGATGACAAACTGAAAAGACAAAAGTGACAAGTGAGAGGCATATGCCTGGTTAATCAGAGTAAGGATGAAGTCAAATAAGAACAACCCAAACAAGACATTTGAACACAGACAAAACAGCATTCAATGCATAGAGGAAGCTTGACAAAGCTTTGCCTGACAAAGCTACAGTGACAGAATTGTAACACTGAATCAAACTTGCAGTGGGTAAGGATGTGCAATACGGTGGTATATGCTGTCATTACAACATAATTGGTTATCCTCAAAAATCCTAAAATTTGTTTTAGCCTAAATTTATTCCAGACATTTTACAGGCGAAGGAAGTTACAAAAAGCTTTAGAAGAGCGTTTTCACCATATCGCCCACCCCAATCTAGCATAATACGGAGACTTGCAACACTGGGGACAAATGACAGAATGAGTGTAGCCAGTCAGGGTCTCAGGGCTTACCTAGGGGCAGGTTAGAACAGCTAGAGAGAAGGGTGACTGGAGAAGCCGGGACTGTTAGTACAGTAGCAAAGCTGGAGGTACCTGTGGAACCAGACGTTGTAGATGCCTGGTAAGCCATGTCAGCTTTTGATGGCGTTTTAGGGGAAAGTGTGAACCCAGTGGCCCCAGTCATCAGAGAAGAAGTAGGGATGATGAGATTTTTAAGGGTGCTCTGAACACGTCCTGTACTAGTGCAGGGCAGCTTTTGCTGTTGAGAGTTGATATGGTTGAGCACAACCTGGGTGAACACCGACCCCACGGGCGGCTTCGATACTGTACAAAGGAATAAATTGAGGTTGTTAAATCTCCCAGTTAACCTTTAATTCCATACCATGTGCATGAGGCAAAACTGAACATTGTCTACTTCTATGCAGCTTTCCTGACAGCTGGACCCATCATACCTAACCTAATACCCATCATACCTAGTGAGGTTTTGGAATGCTACAAGTGACAGTTTTGCTGGAATATTTTCAAATTCCACCAATAATAGGAAATAAGAAAAAGAACAAAGAGAAAGAAAAAAAAAAGCTGGGCCCACCGAAAGAAACCTTGTTCATGTTTAATATCAGGTGGGTTTTACCATCTGTGATCTTTACCTACCTGAGGGCTTAGCAGTTACGACAGTGGCAGGAATAGTGTCAGAAACAGAAGTTGTCGTGGCAACACTGGCAATGGTGGTGGTAGGATTAGTTGTAGAAGTCTTCGAAATGTTGGGTGTGAGATTACTGGCCTGCTGTTTAGCCGTGTACACCCTTCCCGTGATGTAAGCAGCCAGTCTGTTGGCTGGGTGCAAAGCCCCTAACTGGCCCAGTTCCAGCTTGGCTTGTGGATATGGCTTTCCATTGACCTACAGTCACAAAAAGGCAAATGAAGTTAGAAATTTTGACTGGAATTTATTTTTAACAATCACAGATCTTTAGCAATCTGTAAAAGTAGAATTTCATGTTTGATCCATACTTGCTTGATAATGACGACTATTAGAAATAATTCATAAGTAGTTCATATGTGGTATTAAGACACATTTTAGTATAATTATTGTAAAGTTCTAAAAGAAAAGTGTGTACATACCCATATCTGCCCTGGAGCTCCAGGAGGCCTTTTCTCAGCCTTTAGCATACCTGCAGGAGTAACCTGGGACAGGAGAGGGAGGCCCTTCACCTCACTCTTCCCAATGGTCTTAATTAGCAGGGCTTCTAGCTGCTTCATCCTCTCATTTTCCTCCTTCTTCACTTTGTTTTCTACCAACTGGGGCTGAGAGATGACCACCTTGTATGTGGTGGTGGATCCTTGTTCCGTCTCTTGTACAGTCTTGGAGATCGGCTGAACTCGGTACTTGCCGATCCAGAAAGGATGGTTCAGCCGGTCCTGGGCCATATGCTCACACACCACACGCAGGACAATGTTCCTACTTCCTGCTGTTACCCACTTGCACTTGGACACAATTTCCAACCGTTTTGATGGGCCAGACAGGATGCGTGGCCGAAGCTCCCCTTCCTCCATCTCTGTGACAGGGAAGTCAACAAAATGATTCGGTGGAGGTTCTGGAACCAATCCTTTTGGAGTGAGAGTACAACATTTTAAAATGATAACCAATGTCTAAACTTGCGAGGTCAGTTTTAATCTGATATTTTATGATCCTTACGCAACACTTGGGACACTTTTACTGACCTTGAGATGAGTTCTGTGAACAAAGGTGTGGGTCACCTTCCTGCAGATAACACAAACTTCATCAGAGCTAGGCATAAAGAGGCAGCTGGATCTAGGCTGTTAAAAGAATGTTTCCCCTGTATAATGCTGCCCTGACCACATGACAGAACCTCACCTTTATGGCTCTTAGTCCAGTATGAGAGAGCCGTCTCCTGCTGAATGGCCTCACACGAGCGCAAGTAAGCCACTTCTCATTGTCATTTTTACTCAAGCTCAAACCTCCACTGTCCATCTGGACAAAAAGAATGGTAATAAATTATATATATAAATAAAACAACAGTAATTAAACAAGATAACATTAACACACATATTTTAGGTAAGAGCTTCTCCTAGCTGGATAAATGTGACTGCATGGCTTCTTATGGCAGTGTGTGACATGTTTCAGTCTTTCAGTACATGTATTTAGGGTCATCATACTCAATTATGAACATGAGGTCATTCAAATGTGCTCAATGAAATGCAGAATAAATTAACTACCACTTTTTTAGGTGAAGGACAGAGAAAGTTATCCAAGTCTTCCTGCAATTCTGGAGATAAGAGAGGAGGACAGTGAGGCCGGGCGGGAGTGGGAATGAAAACACACTCTGAATCAGAGTCATTTTTCCGATCCCACAGCATCCTCACACGTGCAGCTGGCTCAGGTGCCGCTTCTGAACCTGACAGTACTGGACAACAGAAACACGGTGAGAACATTGAGAGTCATGAACTATTTATTAGCAAACTATTTTTTTTTTTTTGGAAAAGCTTGTAACTTGCATTGTCAGTTTTCTAATCACATTCATAAACAGTTATGAGCACTTACTGTAGGCTTTCCTCTGTTTTTTCTTCTTCAGTTTAACACCATTTTCAGCCGGTTGGCCCTTGGGTGCTAGGCCCTCTTTTGAGCCCTCATCTTCAGCAGGCTTTTTCAACAGGACCACTTTCCGGCGCAGGCAGTCACAGCCCAGCATACACTGGGGTTTGCCACAGTGGTGCTGGCGCCTCTCCTGAGCCAGACTGGTGCACACACACCCCAACCTGCAGAAGTCATTAAGGCATGGAGGTGCACGTCTTTTTATGATTGTGGAAGGGGTTCCTCTCATTGTAGCCTGAAATGAGAGAAAGAGAGAACATGAGCGTGAAAGTGTAAGAGGAAACAGGAACTGAGTGTGTGGCTTTAGTGCTGCAAGCACTATGACCAAAGCATATTATGAAGCCAGCCACCCATAGTGTAGTTGTCACATACCTCAGTTGTCACAAGGGAAGACAAAGCAATGGCTGCCCTTTCCTCAGTGATGCAGGTACGATGTTTGCCCTCCCAGACCGCACCATCCTCCACATCCATTAGTTTAACCAAAGTCTTGGGTAGTCCTGGAACACGACCCCCAGCCGTGCTTGAGCCAGGGAAAGTCGAGCCTTGTTTTATGCTATCCACAGAAGCTTGTGATGTCTTGGATCCCTTCTTGGACTTGATTTTGGCTGTTTTTTTGTTTTGGGACAAGCTAAAAGCAGCTGACGACTGACTGAATGATGTTTTTGACATACCACACCTTGTGGACTTGGACAGATTGGACCCTAGCTTGGAGGCCTCACTACTGGACAGAGCCAATAGCTTTTCTGTGCTCGTGGATGTTTTTGTTGCACCAGATCTGGAGGATTTCTTTGATGTGTTCTCACCTGACTTGCTTTTAGAAACCAGAGTAGGTTTTTTAGATGCTAAGAAAGGCTTGATAGGGGTGCATGTAGTTGGTGCCTGTTTTTTTAATACACTGTCCAGAGTTCGAACGTAGCTTGTGCTCTTGGTTGGCAACTGGTAAGCCACAGGAGAGATCGCGGCCTTGGAGAAGCTATCAGCTCGTTCATCAATAAGTTTGCCTTCACTTTCCAGATACTCATCAAGCATGTCACTGCAAAAGGCAGAAAGGTTCTTCTGGCCTGTGTCCAAGCTGTTGCTGACTGAACAGAATATACAATACCTCAAGATTATTTTCTTACTTGAACTTAATTTTTTAATATATATTTTATGAACATTATAACAAGAGCATGACAGTCTAGTAATCACACCAAATGCTTTTTCCTTCTTCTTTTTCAAACTTAAAGATTTTAAACAGACTTACAAGAATTACATTTAACAGAGATGTTGGTACATTTTTAAAAATCTAAACATACCTCCAGGAAAGGATGAAGATCCTGAGTTTGCAAATTTATCTCTCCAACCCTTGATTTTAGTAAAGTCAGTCGTTTTCCCTGTTCTAGAAACAAATCGGACTGAGAAGCCCAATGATAACATTAAGTGCAACTACAGGACTTCAATTCATTAATTACATCTAATGATAAAGCCTGAGCTGAGCTTTGTTACTCACTGTGTGATGAGGCAGAGTTCCCTGAGCTTCCCCCAGGTAAGAGCACAGGTGGGGGAATAGGTAAGCACACACCCAAATACTTCAGGTCGATGGCCAGAGTAAGATCCAACAGGTTCAACTTCAGCCCAACTATAAATATGATACATGTTTAAAGATGCCATACGTTTGGGTTTTGATGCTCCATCTTTAGGGAGTCAGCTGAATCATTTAAGAATCACATCTATTTTAAAAGATGCCATACGTTTGGGTTTTGATGCTCCATCTTTAGGGAGTCAGCTGAATCATTTAAGAATCACATGCATTTTAAACCATGCCCCCTTTCAGATTGCAAGTCATCAGAAAAATTCCATATTTTTATATATTATATATAAAACACCATATAAACTATTATGATTAAAAGTTTTTCAATTCCTTTGTAATAAATGACTGCATGACGACTCCCCAGAGATAGGAGTGGGTTGATCTGTATTGATGTAATGATGCAAAATGAGTTAAGAACTACCCGATTAGACAGGAATTTATACTTCTGATTTTATCCTGGTGCTGTCTAGTCATTTCACTAAAGACAAACTGATTCCATTGGCAGCTATACATGGTGTTTCCCCCCCACACACACACACACAAACACACACACATGAAGTATGCTTTGAATCATGAGGTTTGAGGTTTTTCTAACCTCCACACCTGTCCATACATTTTGGTGATTTACTTAAGTGATTTTTTTTATGATTATATATACTTTCTGGCAAACGCAAAACTAGACTGTTCAATTCAGTGGTTCTTGTGGTAGAACATCTAAGTGATCATGTCTTGATCACAACTGAAACTATTTTTTAGATGTGGAATAATGTGGGTCTTCTGGGGGGTGTCAGAATGTTTGAAATCGCTAATCCCACCAGTGTGTTCCTGTCTCTTGTATCCATTGGCAGATTTTCACACACCTGTGTGTTTTGACCATCTCTTTCATTTACATATTTATATTGTGCAGCCTCATAATGAACTGCATTTGAACTATTTTGGTCTTCTATTTGAGAAATGACAGTACACAGCAAACACAACGCCTAGAAAGAAAGAAAAAAAACAACAACAAAAAAAAAACTTTGCCACTCTAGTCTTTGTAGAAAAAAAAATGTATAAACTTTATATTTATTAATTTTTCTACCTTCTTGCAGAACTGGGTGGATGACCTGTCTGTGCTTCATAATTTTTAAGTCACGCAGCAGGACCTTTTCAAGAGCATCAATTCTATCTTCTAGATTATTAGTAACTTCACCTGCATCATAAAATAAGACAAAAATACATCTGAGCATCAAATGCAATTCAGGAATTAATATTTTATAATGATACATTAGATACAATCTTTCATTTACCATCTATTTTCTCTGCAGTCTCATATAAAGCCTCTTCTTTAGCTTCATCTCCAAGATGGATTTCAAGTGCTTTCTGTTTACAAAGAGTATCTCACAGTAAATTTAGGTAAGTGATGAATTGATTTGAGGCAGAAACATGCATTTATGCATACCACAAAGTTTCTGAAAATTGTTGATCTGTTATTATGTATTAAACAAAAAAGTAGAAGAATACTTTAAAATACCTTTGACATGAATGAAACAAACAACTGGCCCTCTACATCCTCAAGGATAGGCTGCATTGGGACAGGAATGGGACCTTCAGGAACCTCTACATCTTCACTGGACTTTGATTTCCCACTTTTCCTAGGTTTCATCTTGGCTTTCATGCTTGTACTGTCTTGCAAGTCCTGTGTAGTTGTTCTTGGAACACATGGTTCAAGGGAAAGTGTAGGACATGGCACTTCAGTACCGACATTCTTAATTCCCGGCCCTTGTTCTCCAGACGATGTTGGTTTAGTGACAAAAAAACTGTGTCGTACTACATCAGGTGTTTCTAAAGGAGGTCTTGGTCTATCAAGTGTTAGACAGGGTGGAAAAGGGTCAAGTGACTTTCTTGGAGGTATTGGTCTATCTGAAAACAGACTTGGTGGAAATGGGTCAGGGGATGAAGGAGCTGGACTTGGTAGAGACAAATCTGGAGATGATGGTGTATGTGATGGTGATGACAGAGTGGCATCACCTGACAATGGGGGCTGTGTAGGAGCAGATTCTGGACATGGGGCTGAAGAAGGGTCAGTGGATTCTGGAATAGTGACTTTACTAAGTACGAGTTCATCGTTTGAAGAATCAGATGTAGTAGTAGGGAAAGCTCCGTTAGCACAACTTTGTGGAAGGCCAGAAGGAGCATAAGGAAAGACAGTTGATGCAACATTAGTGCCTGGAGCAGTGGCTGTGATGGGCACGGAATTCTGCACGAAGGCATAATTTACATTCTCAGGGTTTGGGACAAGCACTATATTGGGTGAATTTGCTATGGAGGCAAGGCTGGTGACAGAATCTGGTGTTGAGGCTGATTTCTGCTTGGCAGCAAGAGTATGGTCAGGGACTTGGACTGTGTCTGTGATATCTAGGAAAGGAGCACACCTCAAAGGCACAGGAGTGGGGTGTAGGTGGAGTGTAGCCGACGTAGAGGATAACGCAGTGGACAATAAGCTTGGTGACACTGTGGTGCTACCTACAGGACATGATGAAATGGGTTCAGATGTTGTAGCTTGAGAGTTTGACTGGTTTTTCAGAGGGGTTATACAGGAAGGTGTGGAAAGCGGTGCATTTTCAGCAGTCGCAGTTTTAGAGGATTTATCAGTGTGTGAAGGACTAGAAGTTTCAGATTTTGATTTGATGGGTCTCGTTTTTGACTTCAACTGTTGTAAAAATAGTGCAAGGAGAGGTAGGGGAACAGGGTCAGCGCGCTTTTTCTTCACCTCTCCACAGTCAACAGGTTTGACCACAGACTGTGGATTTTCCCTACCATTTTCATCTAATGAGGTTACTGTTTCACTTAAAGTTGTGTGCATATTTTCATTTTTGAAAATGTCTAAAAGAGTTTTATCAGGGTTATTTTGCACGTCAGTCGTTTGTGAAGATAATTCTGCGGTATTTTTCATTGTGGATGGGTCTTCAGTTTTTGAAAATGACACTGATCCTTCTGCATCCCCCTGTTTGACATCAGTGGTCCCATTTTCCTCCTCTGGCTTCCTTTTGGTTTCTTCCTTAGCAACAGCAGTGACTAAAATGTTTTCTGATTTACAGTCTTTGGTTGCAAGATCCATCTTTTTCTCTCCTGCATCCAGACTGCAAACATCCACTGTCTGGCCATTGCTGTTATGGATTTTATCAAGGGATATCCTTTTCACCTTAACTTGAGCACCCTTGATCAATTCAGACAGCCCCCCTGGCCATGGACGCTTCTTACTGCATAACAGAAAAGAGTGCTTGGTTCAAGCATGTCACAAAAATAAAAGTAAAAAAAAACAAAACCCTACATTCAATTTCTTTGAACACCAAGCTTATGTTGTATACTTTCAGATGCTAGAAGCTTGCTGGGGTCTGGAATAGAGGGGTTTGCCTGGCCACCACAAAGACAGCTATTTTTATTAACTGATTGTTTCTCATGAAGATATTTAAAAGAAGGTTAGAAATTAGCTAATTAAATCGTTAGCTCCTCAAACACTACAAACTAACAAATAATACAAAACAACACTGACAGCTTCTGCTACGAAGAACAGAAAAATACTTACCTAGAACTTTTGTCAGGTTCAACTGTTGGGAGCGGTTCACAATTAACATTTTTAAGGTCTCCATTATTAGGAGTAAGGGGATTCTGTCCTTTGAGAACTTTTTCTGCAGCATTCCTCTTGGCAAACAAGGATTTAAGATTATTCAAGGTTGTAATCTCTCTGCTGGGTTTGACTTCACTTTCCACGGTTTCAGTGGAAGGTCCATTCTTGGTCTTGCAAGATCTGGAGTTAGTAGCATCCTCTCTGAAACCCTTTGCAAAGGGGTTGTAGTCAATCTTTAGTTGGGTGATGGACAGATTCTGGTATGCTGTGACAGCAAAAAACTCTGTCTGAGGAAAACTAAAAGTTATAACATCAGGCCCACTTAGCTGAAGATCTGTGGTTTTATCTGCAGGTATGATATGAAGACGGGGAAGGTACCGGTGCATAGAGTTTATTATAATATAGCCCTCTTGATCCAAGGTGTTGTTGGTGAGCTTCAGTTTATAAAAGGAAACAGGATTTTGCATCCAGTCAAGACCAGTTGCAGGGGAATCAGGGTGTATAAAGGAGCGAAAAATATGCAGGTCAGCTTTCCCATTGGTCTCCCATCGTCTGTCACTCCACCTATAGCGGTGGTTATCTACTGGATGCATATCCATTACCAAAGTATACCTCTGAAATGGTTCCAACCCAGAGATGCGGAAGCGGCAACAAGGGAACATTCTACGACCTTGCTTGGTCAGAATCATCTCAGTCTGGCATCTAAAAAACTCATTCCACATACTATTGTTATCCAAAGTAACAGTGATTCCTTTACATGTAGTCTCAGCTGGCCAGTTCGATAGCTGGTTACTGCTGTCGGAGGCTGCCATAGCTGACGACATGGACGATATTTTACGAGAGCTTGTTACACTTGGGTCCGTAGTCAATTTTCCTGCAGGACTCGTCTCTTTATTAGCCAACAGAGCTCCTTCATCCAGCCTTCCACCCAGAGTATGCAACTGTTTGAGGACGACAAGAAGCGAGCGAGCAGACGAAGCTTGAGGTGTCAGCGTAGACGTGGTTATGGCCTCCTGATGAAGAACCATTTTGGCCTGCTTTTCTGTAATGGCCATGGGAGTGAAGGAGGCATTTGAAGAGCTTCTGACCCCCTTACCTCAGGTTATGTCTGATCATTCAACATCCTTCAACAGAAATGAGAAATATGAAGATTGATCAACAGGAATGTCGGGAACGGGAAATAATAAACCAAAATGAAGCATAAATGGTAGATGACAAAGGTGGTAAATTTTACATTTTACTTCAAAGCAGTTCATGATATTATAGTTTCACATTTTCCAATTCATGCAATTCTTTTGTTCAGTGTCTTTTTCCAGAGCAAGTCTGTACAAGGGGTTAAATTTCTTCCCCAGAGTTTGAATGAATCCAGTAAAGAAAGTGCAACCCTAGACATTTCCATAAGTTTCACATAATTCCTGTTGTTAAGTATAACACTGAGAATAGCAACCCAACATGAAATTATAGCTTTCGATAAACCGTTTTGGCAAAAAAGTATGCTTAATCAAGAAAGTGAGGACTCTGGAATGAGTCTTTCATGACTATGATCTCCATCTCTCAAATAGTAAAAATATTCTAGTGTGATATCACTTATAGGCTGATATTTATAAAGAAATAATTTGGAAGAACTTAAAAATATATGACCATCTGTTTTCTCATTGATGAGTCACACTGCAAATGCTACTTGAATACAAATAAATTATGTTTGCATATTTAAGCTCAAAAGTGAAAACAATGTTTAAAGACTAGGCATGGTGTCCCAAGTAAAGATACTGACTAATCAAAAATATTGATTTATTATTTTTATACCATATGCATTGAGTGATTCATTAAGTTGCCATACTCCATGTCATAAGTGAATATTTGAACATAAATCCAATATAGATTAATAGATCCACACCCATCTATGAATTTATCTGGATATACCAAATTTCCAGATTAACCACAATTTCAAAGCATGAAGTTAAAGACAATGTTTTTTAACTTCCATTCTCATTCATATTTCAAAAACTTGCTTTTCTTGCAAGAAAATTCATATTAGATTTTCTGGTTGTATGAAAGTGTGAAGACCAACTGTGAGGGTGTTCATTTAAACATTCCAACAATAATATTCTCCAACCAATCCACATATTTTAAGTTGGTTATACTTTATAAGAATTAAATTGAAAAAGCAATAAGTAAACTATAATTTAAGTGGAAAATTTACACCAAGTTACACTTTGAACCTCTAGATCTTGTTGGTCTTATTTTACACTGCATCTTTGAAATTAGTACCAGCATTATTAACTGCTTTATGTAGACTGCTAAAATTCATTTCTTAAACCGAAATTGCTTTTGAAATTTGTAACCTACAACCAGTCATGTGAAATTCCCCGATTTAAAGTGAGACAGAACAAAAATATATTTGTATGAAGTTGATGGCTCCAGTATGTTTACTTTTTCTGAGATGACACTACATTGTGATAGTGATTCAGATCCTGTTAGTGTTTAGGACCAATGTCAAGTCATAAATAACATCAAATCTTTCAAAAGGAAACAGTTAATATAACAAAAGCACACACACTAACCAAAACTCTGCCTCAGCCAGCTGCCATCTAGTATGATGTACTGTAACTAACCAAACAAATGCAGACAAATGCAGAATACAATTTAACATGGTTGATAACATCAATGAGATGAATAACATGTGAATATGTTTGAAAAAGAGTTACATTATAAAAATTATAGTATTGTTTTCAAGTGAATTCAGTCAGGTCCTGTCCATGTACTACAGAATGCAAACAAGCTTCTACCCAGAATTATATCAAGTATCTTTTTAACTCAAACTTAAGATAAACAATAGCTTTCCCAAATGACTACATACTATTGCTGCTGAAGAGGTTATTCTGCAAGATACACTAAAGAACAAACACACTGGCTTTAAACTTACATAAAGAATACACCCAATGGAAAAGGAAAAAAATGGAAAAGTGTCTTTGAATACTTAAAACTTAACGCATTACGTCAGTAGAAAGCAACACTTAAGACTGGTAGCAGAAAATTACAATGACTGACGGGGACAATGACTGACAATGATGATTCTTTAGACTCAAAAACATTTTTCAAGATTTATCTCCTAAATTTCTCATCAGGCTTCCTGACACTCCTTATGCTCCATCAGAGTTGTATTATTGCTCAACAACAGAGTGTCATCAAACAAAAAACACTTATAAAGTGTCTAGTTTAGTGTTAAGAAATTCATAACAACTAGGGAAATGCAAGCATAACTAAGTGCTTTAACTATGGTTATAATACAAAGCTTTTCACTCCATGTATCTAAAGCTAATGTTTGCTAAGGGTTAATGCTGGGTATCTACAGAAGTATAGCAATGGTGTATGATCATAAACAGTCAACTTTTAATTTCATGGTGTAAATGATAAAAGCCAGGTATGGCCACTCACTGTGGTTTTAACTGTTGCAGCTATGCTGCTACGACGAATGAAACATCAGCTTTTTGGACATTTTTTTAATGCTAGCATGACTGAAATTTTCCTACGAACATGAGCCCTCCTTCTTGACAACCAGCAACCATTTCTGCAATTAAAATGTTGTTTGAGGAGGAGATACAGCCAATATTTTAATTTTAACTAATTTTAACTTAAAATTGTATCCCACCAGTAAACATGGAGAAAACATTTAAATGAAAAAATAAAAGAAAAAAAACGTTTCTGAGAAACCAATACTATGAACAAGATTTTTTATAAATTAAAATGTGATTTATAAAAAAGAACTGGAAATATGCTAGTGTGTTTTGTGAGTTACTATTTAGCCATTTATTTTACTATTTATAGTAAAAATTTGGAACTCATCTTTCACCCAGTTGCTACATTGAACAGAAATCGGTTATCACAAACTTTGAGATGTGCTTTTACTTTGAAATTTTTCTCAGATAAAAGTATGGTTACTTTTGACAAAACGTACTTATAGCAGAGTAGTTTTTCTATCCCTTAATCATTTAACCACGTTTTGAGTGCAACACCATACGCACACAATAGGGGGTGCTACCGATTTCAAAAAGAGATAACCATAAATACTGCCTTGTAACGGAATGCGTATATCCCACCATACGGAACTCCCAAAGAGACTAGTGTCTGAACACCAGTGGGATACAGATGTAGTTATGGGCTGGGTATTCAACTATAAATATACTTTTACATCACTTACGAATTTTGAACTGCTAGTTTGGAGAGTTTTTATACATGTTTTTATACATTTGTACATGTTTACCAACTTACTTTCTGCAGTGCATTCATGTTGTTGGCGTACAATGGAAACTAAATTCATCTTCAACCGCTCTTTACATCTTCTAAAACGGGATCATTATTTATTGCATTGGTAACCATGTATGAATAGTTGTACACAACAATTTAGAATGAAAACCAAACGATAAATAAATTTAAAAAGAGGCACTCCTTAACTGCAGAGTAGATGGCTGCTACCAAGATACTGGACGCCACCATTTCAAATTGCCGCCATGTCCGTAGATTGCTGCGGCCTGCTAGCTACGCATATAACCGAGTGTCGTGGGAGTTTTCTTAACTGTTCTCCAAAACAATAACTACATTAACAGGCGCAACAGCCGTCTTTACCAATATGCCAGTTTCTGATTTCCTTGTCTTGACAGGATTTATAATCGGTATGCATCAACTTTCTTCAAACTTCGCAATAGCCCCAACTTAAACATCGCCGATGAGTGACTGGTGTAAAATACGCATTTGTAGCTTATTGTCTCATTATAAATTAAATTGATTGATTTGCACGACATTGTAACCAGAATGAACACTCACTTGAGTTTCCTGTTGTAAATGCGCTATTTTGAGAATATTAATTACTGAACGTGCGCTCTTGAGTTGCCCAATTTAGCTACCTTCGGCTGCAGACGGCCTACCATCGAGCCAACAAAACATTAGTAACTGCCTACAGCTGGCATATTCAACTAGTTAAGTATTTATACCTTACTGTTGACCGAAAATAACTAGTCAATCAATGGCTGTAGCAATAATCACTGGCGTTACAAAACAACATAAGTTTTCAATCACCTTGAATCGCGGACGTCAAGTTATTTTCGCCGACGTCGCATATCTCAACAAGGCCGGAGAGATGTGCTGCGCGTGCACTTCGAACAGTGTCGAATGGCGGGTGAATCAGAAGCGAGCAAGGTGGGCAGGAGTCTGAACACGAGATAATACCAAAGCACGCGATCGAATCAACTTGCTCTGTTCCTCAGTAAGCACGTGTTTCTGCTCAGATCAGTGTTACCTCTTGTATCAAATATGTAATGCTCAGTATTAATTGTTCCTCCTGTCTTCGACCATACCGTCCTTTTGGGCTCAACTCTCAAAACATTATACCGTGCGTCTCACCCTCAAAGTGTACGTGCATGTTGTGACGCAAGACGTCACAGCTCAAACAGAGCAGACTCGTTCACGCGTTTCCGTGCGCAAGCTCAGAGCAGGCGCTCGTTAAAAAACAAGCGAATGCGCAGGCGTTTACTTAACACTTCGTCGTGAGCGTGTTCTTTTGCTGCTTTCTTTACTCTAAGGGATTTTTTTTGTCATTTTACTTCTTAAATTCCATGCAGTATGAATTCGAAACGTGCATCCTGGATGGGCAAGATGGCGGAATCTAAATTTCCTTAAAATGCCGTTTTGTTCTCAGACACTGAAAAGCACACCATCCGACGTAGCTAAGACATAACCTTGGAAGGAGTGCCAACGGATTCGGACGTAGCTAACAACCTTTGTTTATACCCCTCTCGTATATTTTTAAATACAAGTTAGCTGTCCAGCTGACTAATGACACGAATCCACGGAATTATAGCAGCTGCTCTTGCAGTCTCAAACATTTCACCGTATTTACGAATGTTGGTGTATAGAAAGTAATTTTGATGCACTGTGCTCTTCTCAACACTGCTAGCGAAATCTACATGCGATTTTGTCCAGGTTTTTCAGATGCTTAACATGACTTCGGATTGTAGTACATTAGCAAAAAAATAATGCACTGAAATTAAAACGATTCAGTTTTATTTATCATGACACTCTGAATATACACTCTGAGTGCAATGACATCTTAGAATTTTTGAGGTGTAATTCAATTAGATGCTTTCCAACAAGAAAACCTGTTTTGTACATTACTAGCATCACCCAAAGACTGGCCTGTAACGTTCGCCTGTTGTAATGTCCTAAATGGATTCGCAGTGGCCTACCATTTAACACGTATTGGCTATCTAATGCAATATTACCTAACCAGTGATTTTGTCCTTGATGTTTTGTGCATGCCATTAGTGCAAATGTTTTGTCGTTCTAATGTGCAGTCATTCAAATAAACTAGTAGCTAGATATCAAATTATTCAGGTATTTTTTCCTCCTAATACTTATACAAATGTATAAGTTCAAAACGTAAAACGAGTGTTAATTTGTGTGCTCTATATAATGAACTAAAACTCTGGCCAAGCAGTTACCACTGTACAGTTCATTTGGGAAGGAATCAAGTGAAATGACAACTGATCGCGCAATAAATGAACAAATAAGCGTCATCCAAGCTTGCATTCTGAAATAGAGGTGTGTGTGTGTATATTAAACGAGAGATTTAATATTCCAGATGACTCACTGCAGTGGACTGTAGAAGGATGGTGGCAATATTTAAAAATGTACTGACAATGTCCCTTCATACATGTAGTATGAAGGACTTCTGTGGGCTTCAGGATGACATTCTTCAGGTGCTTATGAACAGAACATAGTAGTTGTGCCTCATGCAACGTACTCCCAACTCCTTAATGTGCAGCATTTTTATCTGTCTATCTGCACACAACAAATGTTTAGACTGGTGTTTTAATGCACCAGATCCGTGATGCCATGTAAGGTCTATCTTTGCATGTACAACTACTGCAATAAAACATTAGTATAGGAAAAGGCAACATCTTTAACAGCAAACAGTAGTTTTGAGAAATCATATACAGCAATAAAATATATAGGTTAACAGCCTCAATTAGGGCTTATGAGAAGTTACATTTAATTTAGTTTATATATTTTTATGGTAATGTATTGTAACCTCTTGTTATTGCTGGAGACTTGTCAAAATTTAGTTCACATCTTGTTACTTTGAGAATGAGGTAAAGGATCCCATCACTTTATGGTATTAGCAACTGACTCTTGATTTGGACCTCTGGGGAACGTTATCAGGTTCTCTGTACACTAGGAAAAATCTCCTCCGGTGATCGTGCATGGTAGGTCACCCTTATATGTATTCTTCATTTTCATCATGGTCACCTTCTAAACAGTAGTCTAGGTGATTAGTCCAGTAAGCATAGGACAGATGCAGTCCCCTTTTTACAAAAGGGAAAATGTAAAAATTCACACATTTACAATTTCATCATCATCTTGGGTATCCTCTGGCAGGCCATCCTCAGAGTGCACACCGTCACCGTCCAGGACACTACGTGGGCCAATGATGTAGCGGTAGTCTCCACCGATGGCCAGTGCAGCCCCCAATGAGCCCCCAAGCCAGTCTTTTTCATCCTCCTCCATACCCGCACACTGCCAAGGCACCGCCCACGAAGGCTCCCCAGCGGCCGCGGTACCAAGGCCGGCCCCAAGCCCAGAGTCCGCCTCCACCTCACCATCCATGTTTACATAGAGAAGCGGCTCCTTCATAGGTGCTGGAGGCAGTCCAGTCCAGAAACCATCTAACTGAGCTATTAAGTGCTGGAAACTGGGACGACACTTGGGCACAGGAGACCAGCAGCTGTGCATAATCTCATAACTAGATGGGAGAAACAAAAAATGGTTACTCAAATAATGTATACATTCAAATCTATCATATGTCAAAAAACTATTTGCTATGGGATGAATTATGGTATCATAACTGCTTACAAATATATTCACTGCACATATTGCATAAATGCAAAAGTGTCGTCTGATCACTTCTGTATATTAGGAAACATTCAAATATACTAATTTAAATATGATTAGTAAATTTGTCAGGTGCAGAAAACACAGACCTGCTGAGGCTAACTTTCATTTATATTAAGTGTTTTATTTTACACATATCTTAATTTGTATACCTTTATTATAACTAGCACAAAAAAGTGCCTAGTTGACTCTAACCTTTCACTGTATTGCTATGATTTGATTTGAGAAAATTGTATTATAATACTGATAAGCTTACCCATGTTAAAACGGTACATTTTGTAAAATGCCATATGGAACAAAGAGAACAGCACAAAGAAAATATTTTTTTAACCAAAATGTCAGAGGAGAGTATTGATAGGCACTCACACTTCATCTGGACAGTCAGGGGGCTGTTTGAGTCTTTCACCCTTGATGAGGTACTCGTAGATCTCAGAGTTCTCCACACCAGGATAAGGAGTCTGCCCCAGAGCCATTATCTCCCACATAGTGATGCCAAAAGCCCACTGAAATACAACCAATACAGCCAAAGATGATTCAACGTGCTGAGGAAGCTTCTGTCAAAACCCCTTTGCTGACAGGTGCGACGCTAACAAACTGCAACACAGTTTGGTGATGTACCTGCTCCAACACATCTACTAAAGCTGCTAATGTATTGATGAGTTGAATCAGCAGTAAAGGCCCTGTCTCATAGATTAAATGGAACAATAAAAACTGTATAAAATGTTCAAACGAATAGTAATATGTGGTTATAAGCTGGTTATAAGGGACTGTATTTAGTGACCCATATTACCACATCGCTCTGCGTTGTATAGACGTTGTCAGCCAAACTTTCTAGTGCTATCCACTTCACTGGTAGCTTGGAGACAGACCCCTGTCTGTAATAATCACCACTGTAGATCTTCTTGGAAAGACCAAAGTCTGCTACACACACAGTCATGTTCTCATTCAACCTAAACAAACGGAACGAGGAGGGAGGCCAGTAAGTTGTGTTTCACTTGGGTAATCAAGACCATGTTGTGAGAGATGGTACATCACATGAATATGCATCTCAGTTGAGATGAGGAGAACTGCACATGCAATTTTACATCAGATTGGGGAGGTACTCAAGTGGAGGAGATTATGCAAATGTAATGTAAATAAGTCTACATTCACACTGCAGGTAACGTGGTCCAAATCCATTTACTGCCTAAATCAATTTTTATTGTTGGCTTGTTCACAATATCTTTTAAATGTGGTCTATATCAAGCAATAGCCTGGAACAATCATGCGCCTCAGATGTCCTGCATGAACAAAGCAAGTGCTTCATGTGACACCCTCATCCAGAGGAAATAATCAGGCAGCCATAGTAACCAATGGTCCAGTGTCCATGTTCATCAGGCCAGCTGCTAATTAAAACAAATTATAACGAGGATGAAAAGGTGAAAGAGGGCCGGGATTTTAATGATGGCTGTGCAGTCATGGCTGCATGGACGGAAATATCCCTGCCATCGCACAAATGTGAAGAATGTTGAGCTGGGCTTATGAAAAATAATGAAATCTTGAAATTATGAAACATGAAATCTGACATTATAACAGTATTCGCATGCCGTGAATTGGATGAATATCCGATTTCAGTACATTATTGAAAGAGGTCCATGTCAGAACAGAAAATGTCAGATTCAATGCATTTTGCTGTTCAGCCTGCTAATCAAAATCACCAATATGTTTCACATGTGGAAACGGACTGGATCTGCGACGCTTTTACCTGCTGCAGTGTGAATTCAGCCCAAGTGTCAGTGAAAACTCACATGCAGTTGCGAGCAGCCAGATCCCTGTGGATGATGTTTTTGCTGCTCAGATACTCCATCCCCCGTGCAATATCCAACATGAACTGAATGAGCGTTTGTAGCATGAGGGTCTGCAGAAGACAGAGACGGTACAAACCCGCTTAAAAAGTTGTGTAATCTTCTTTAAAACAATATAATGTGTCCATCAGAAATGAAATATGAAAATATAACACCGATTTCAACCCATGTAACTTTTGTTTAAAAAAAATAATAAACAAAAGATTATCCACTTTGCAATGTGGATGTGTGTGAAAGAATTCATGACTGTATATGAGAGTGTGCGAGAATGAACAATCAAAGAGTTTAAAACTCAAAAGAGCTGGAAACACTCACAAAGGGCTCGTCTCCAAGACGGGACATGAGGAGGAAAGTGTGCAAATCCCCGTGTTTCATGAATGGGAGGATCACCATGGGAACGGGCAAGCGCTGCTGGGGCCGTCTGTGCAGACTCACCCCTGACAGAGCAGAGACACAACATGGAGGAGACGTGCTCTACATTTTACATTCATACACAAACGATCATAAACATTAAAAGATATCCTCAGATGCGATGAAGCCCAAAATCCCGTTCAGGTTACGTTGCTTCAAAGCTTGGGAATGTT
>JAOYMR010000010.1:9093239-9106652 GCA_025802075.1 Tenebrosternarchus preto | reverse complement strand
ACACAAACACACACACACACACACACACACACACACACACACACACACACACACACACACACACACACACACACAGTGTGTACACTATAGTGAACCTGCAGCTAGGCTTTTGTCTGAAAATATAACCTAATGGCATGTGCAAACAAGATTAATCAATACAGATGTTATGGTACTTCAGGTGCCAGAAAGGGTGACAGAAAGAATAAAGGCTTGATGCAAAAGAACCGCCATATACAAACAAAATACAGTGACTCTTGATTGTTGCCATCGTCTGCCCTCTAGTGCATAAAACGGGCATCAACATTTCTGACTTTCACTTCCTACACTGGGTCCCTTGGGCTCTAAAATGGAACGTGTCCCGTGCAGGCTAAGTTGCTCGCGCAACTTTTAGGAAAGTCGCGCGGATGACACAGAAAGTCGGTCCTTCTCTTGAAGGTTTCCATGGTAAGTTCCAAAGTCATGTAAACTGTGATGCTGCAGCCTTTTCCATTATATCACTCAACTATCAACCTGGATAACATATTAACTACAAATAATTTTTAACAAGCAATTAAACAAGTCATCATTGAACATCATTGTTTTGGTTAGCTAGGAAGCTAGTTTGCTAGTAAGCTAACAGTAAGATAGCATATTAAATGGCCTGCCGGGTTAGATATATATCAAAACAAACTACTGTAGCTTGAAATAAAAAGCAATCTACTGCCATCCTAGCCTTCGCTGGTTCAATGTTTTATTCTGTATTCTAAACTGCGACGTATTGTGTATCACTGGCTACGCTCAGCATGCAACAATGAGTCGTCTTCTGTATCAAGTTGCATCCAAGTGTAAGCGGACACGCTTTTATGTAGTCTTGCTGTCAAGTAGAGCTGACTTTGCACTTCTAATCCATGAATTCTATAAGCATGGCACATGATGTTAAAAGTGCGATTCAAAGAGCGAAACATAAAATCTCCATTCTGGAGAACGAGCTTGGTTTGAGGTGAGTAGCGTCAGTTCTAGAAGATTGGCGTGCGCGTTCATAAGCCTCCTTGATCATCCCGACTGTCAGTGTAGTGTTGACTCCGTCTCTTCGAGCTATTTACTAAATCCTTTTTTCATTGTGTGCCTTTTATAAATGGCCTAAAGTGGGATTACGTAGATAAAGTACAGTGTCTCTTTTGCTCAGTTTGCTCTGTTGTTAGCATCAGGCTTAGGGCATTGTTCTAGAGCTGTTCTAGATATACTGCAGTATGTTTGGCCTCTGTGTTATTCTGTGTATGTTAGCCACAGTGTTGTGCAATCACTTGTCATTCATCATGCATAAAACACTTTCATTTTGTAGCCAAAGGAAAATAAACCGTTTATTTTATAAGATTTATATATAGATAGCATTGGGAATATAGACCTGTTTGTTCTTGATGAAGTGATTTGTCTGACCCACACATGCATGTGCTTGACTAGCTTGGTTAAGGTCTCATAAGACACGGTCAAATTTGTAGAAACCTTCAGATTCTTTTGAGGTGGAAGAAATGCAAGCAAGTGTTTAATATTATTTTCTTCTTTTCTCCAATTCAGGGAGAGCTGCTCTGAGAATGAGGAGGAGCTCGGTCAGCTGCCATGGAAACACAAACAAGAACTGAAGGATTCACTAGTTGATATGTACAAAGGTAAACTGTAACCATAGTAAAAGAAAATGATGATTAGTAATTTGGTGTTATTGATTTAACGGTATTTGACTTGCAGGGTAATCTTAAGATTTATGACAGTTCTTTAATTATGTTCCAGCCTAATGTGTACAGTGTACAAAGTGTACCTAATGTGTACAAAGACTAAACCTTTTTGTTTTCCTGTACAGAATGTCATTTTGTTTTTTTATGACAGCTGCAATCCATCATCTTTTTATCTTACTTTAAGCTATTGTGAAAATGCATTCTTTTAAATTCTTTGGAGGATTTATTTATATATGCCAGCAATAGTGTAGAAGTTGCTATGGCTAAGTGTGTGTTTGTGTGTGTTTGTTTGTGATTGGGAGTGGAGAGGAACTACTGGTGATCAAATAGCTAAATATAGTCTGTTAGAGGAGAGACTCGCAAATGCCCTATCGGACAAGAAAAACATAACAATGGTAAAACCTGATAGAGTTTGGCCACTAGAGGGCACCCACAGCATTTCTTAGTGCTCATCTTTGGTAATATGCTTTAGTGTGAATAGTAACCACTGTTGGAAAATAAGTAGTGGTAGTAGTAATAATAATACATTCCTTAGACTATGTGCAGCTTAAACGAGTATCAACCATCAAAGCCTTACTGAAGGAAGGTAAAACTACAGGAAAATATTTTTGAACATTATAGGCTGAACATATGTTGGGTATATTTAATTCATAGGAATAAGTTCCTATAGGATAGATGGATTAGAGCACTATATTCACCCTCATTGATCAGGTGTGTTATTTAGTGAACTGGTACTGATTCTAACTGACATGAATGAAAGGAATTAAAGAATTTCACAAGAAGGCTTCACAGTGGGTTGTTGCCCGAGCGCCAGCTGCTCTTCCACAGAGAGGACGGGTGTTCGTCAGTGTTGCGTGTTTGCTGTTGCGTCTCGCTAGGGTTACTGCGGTGACATCCTGGTGCAGCACCTGTGGGTTGGGTGGAGGAGTGTACTTGCATCCTAGAGTTGGGTGGAGGCACGTACCTGCAACAGGATCTTGCTCAGCACGTATCCTGATACCTGGTGCTTCGGATGAGCAGTTGTGTGCATGTTAATGTGTTTTGCCTGCGGGCAGTCATGGTTGCTTGCCCGTGTGTGTGTGTGTGTGTGTGTGTGTGTGTGTGTGTGTGTGTGTGTGTGTGTGTGCACGTTGCTGTGTACATGGCCGTGTTAAAGGGAAATGTTTCAAATCTGATCCAATCCTTGAACGGTTGTTTCAACCCACAAGTATAAACATGTCTGTTCAGACAGGCAACATAAAGCTGTTATTTGCACATGAACAGGAGTGATTTTGTATGGGATCTAGTTGGCTCTGTTTTTTATAGCTGACAGGGATGTCAATGCTCTTCCATGATAATTTGCAATTAGCTGCGAAACAGTGAAACCATCCCAATCAAGATTGATCTTGTCTTTTAAGTTAATTTCATTCGAAGTTATTAACCTTTCCCAGAGTGTGTGTGTCTGTGCGTGTGTCTGTGCGTGTGCATGTGTCTGTGCATGCATGCTTTCGGGTGTGCATGGTTACGGGTGTGCATGGTTACGGGTGTGCATGGATATGGGTGTGCATGGTTATGGGTGTGCATGCTTATGGGTGTGCATGCTTATGGGTGTGCATGGTTACGGGTGTGCATGGTTACGGGTGTGCATGGTTACGGGTGTGCATGCTTATGGGTGTGCGTGTGTGTGCACTGATGAAAATGGAGATCCTGCTGGCAGCATGATGATGAGCAAATCCTTGATTCCCCCCGAGACTGGAAGCACCTTAGTGCTCAGATCCCGGCACAGGAATGATGCTCGTGGAGGTGAAGGAAGAGTTGTTAAATCCCACCTTGATGGGCTTCTCTGACATGAATATTCCTGCCAGGATTATTACTGATTAGAATGACCTGTCCATTCTTGCTAAATTAGGACTGAAAAATGGAAGATTAGTTGTGTAGAAGAGATGATGAAGCACTCTGGGTAGTTGCTTTGGATAAGAGTGTCTGCTAAATGGCATAAATGTAGATGCTTCCTGTTTTAGTTGTGTGAAGGCAACAGTACAGAGCTGGGGGGGTGAAGGGTATGTTCCAGAAACAAGGAAGTCTTAAACTCCTGTTTGTTTGCTCAAAATGACTTGCAATGTAATATTTAAACTGACATGACTGAACTGAGTTCTGTTTAAATGTTATAGTGATCTTGTGTAGCTGTTAGCTAATTATATACCCACAGCTTTTGATCCAGAATTAAGTTTCATGCTTGTGCGATGGTGTTTGAATGTGTTCTTATACGTTGTGTGTTCCCGCTGCTGTTATTTGTCTGCTGTGGTTGGGGATAAGCTCTCTGCCATGGGCTGGCCTGTGTTATTACAACTGATCTGTGGTCTAGCCATGAATTGTTTTCTTACACGGGTAAATTGTCCTTTTTGCAGTCCAAATTCAAAGCACACACACAAGTCCATCATAACAAACAGGCCAAGTTTCCTATGGAGCAGAATTGCTTGTTCCCCATGAGGAGGTGGGAGGGGTCGGGTGTGAAAGAACAGGCTACAGTCTCTACGAGCTTTGTTCTTAGCAGGTGGATCGACCTTTGACCCAACCCTTAGTTCGCCACCCTCTGCGCTCGCCTCCCAGGCAGGAAATGGACTGTTGGGTCCCTCCAGCTCTGCTGTGTCGACTGCAGCTATTGGTGGGTTAGGGCGACAGAGGGGCGGGGTCTCCAGCCCGCCAGCCGTCCCCCGCCTGTCCCGTGCTCGCCTCGCCCGGGGCAGGGCGCGCGCTTGCTGCCCGCCGCGGCTTCCATGTGGGTCCCATTGAAGTTCAAAATCCCTGGAATTGCAGGGCGTGTGGGCTGGCATGCTGGACCCTCGCCTAAGTGGGTGGTCCACCAGCGGCACACAGATAGGGTTCCATAGACTCTGGCACCCTTTGTCTCTGTGTGTTGGTTTAAGGAATAGACCCAGGGTGGGCGCTGTTTAGCTTAGGCGGTCTGCTTACCATGATCTGCCACCAATAAAAGAGGGGGGAAAAAAACTCACACAAAACGTTAAAAAACACAAACACTAAAACTAGGCACAGCCTGTTGTGTTTGTGATTTTTCCATTTTTATTGCATTGCAATCTTGGTTGATGATATTGATTATATTAAACGTGGTGGCAATGGTTTGTGCTAAAGCTATTGGTGAACCAGAATTATTTTTTGGGATGTGGGACTGGCTCTTTATCACCCGGGTGTATGTGCCAAATTGCCTCCCTCTTGAAAGGATTTCGTTTGCATTGGTTTCTATGTGGTTCTGTCGCTGCAGTAGTGCACAGCTCAGGCCGCAGTGTTTCACAGACCAGCGTCTGGGCTTTTACGTTCAGTTTTACGTTCAGTTTTACGTTCAGTTTTACATTCAGTTGAACTGCCACTCATGCAGCGTAAACCCTCCCGCCCCCGGTCGCGGGACTCCGGGAGACCTGGAGACGGCCCATGAAGCCGACACGAAAACAAACAGGGCTGGCTGGTGTGAACCACTACCGCTTGGGAGCTGTTTAAACAGGGAACAATTCAAATGGTCACTCCTGTGGCCCATGTTCAAACATCAAGTGCTAATGAGGAACGAGTGGCTGGTCCTGTTGCTCTCTCCAGTCTTTCAGCACGTTCCCCGTCCTACAGCCATTCTGTCTCACCGCTTTCTTAGGTCACTTAGTTTCAGGGGGTGGTTAAGCTGTGGAAGGGAAATAATTATCCTCCCCCCCCCAAATGTTGAATTTTTGAAGGTAGATTGAGCTTTTAATGTTGTTTTGGCTTTTAAAACCAAAAGGCCTTAAAAACTCTGTCCTTGTGTGTATGGGACACTTAGCTCAGCGTGGTTCATTCCTCAGTGAAGATCTGCGTGAGCGGGAGTTTGGTGAGGAGGACATCCTCACGTGGCTCCTCTGTTGCACATTAGCTTCTCAGTAAATATTTGCAGTGCTGTACATCCCTGTGTGCACACTGTACCACCTTCACACCTCAGCCTCCTGCTGAGGCTGCGACAGTCGGGGAGAGCTGGCGAGATCTGTGTTAGACTTGTTTCTTTTTTTCTCCTCTCTTTTTTTTTCTTTTACGAAGCTCATACCCAATATTTGGTTGAAAAAAGAACCCTGGAATGTTCTAGAGTGTTGACTCTACGGCCTGGGCACTTCAGCCCCCCCGCTGTTTAAGGCTGGTTTGTCTGAAGGACGGGTCGAAGCACATGCATCACTCGTTCTTTTTAGAGACAGAGAGAGAAAGAGAGAGAGATAGAGAGATGGATGGAGAGAGAGAGAGAGATAGAGAGATGGATGGAGAGAGACAGAGAGAAAAGCTCTGTTTGGATTCGGCACTTGAGCGTCACGAAAGTTCAACTTTGCAGTGCGTGTTGGAGAAAGGATTTTCAGAACAAAGGAAGGCATGTTTGCTGAGGATTCCTCCACCACTAGCTATGTGTGTGTTTTAGTGCTGCGCTCAAGGCTAGGTGGCATGCACAGTAATAAGGCCGGATTTGTAACCGTTTGACTGTTGCCTTCAGAAAGCAGGGTTCAATTTTAGATTTACACTCACTTGTTAAGTTTGATTTGACCAAAGGATACAACAATTGTTATTTACACCTTGATCAGGCAGTCTTTAGAGCTGACTTTGAGTTTTATTTAAAAGCATTTTAGGGCCCGTGTAACAGACTCAGAGAAACTTGTATCAGATGAAGCAGAAACAGCATGAAGGTGAGAGGGTGAAACTCTCGGTCTGTGCGTCTGTTGTAAGACAGCTGACCTGGAGTTGACTCTGCCCGAAACCCCACCTCTCTCCCGCTTGGCGTCTCTCAGATGACTAATAGCAGCTTCATGGCTTGTGTCACCACCACTTTACACTAGTTTCACAACCTTACCTGCCACAATAAGGCTTTGTTTTCCCCGCTTTTATACACTCACGTTAAAATGCATTTAACCTGCTTTGAACCTGGAATTTTTTTCCTCAAAGAAAAGTGTGTTTTTTTTGGGTGGGTGGGAAGAGGTATGAATCATAGCTCCTAGTATTATAATAGTTACATAGTGATTATGACACTTTTATGAACAGAATGTTCTGTGTGAGGCAGTTTACATGTTTAGAAATATTGCTTAGTAATTAGTAAAAAATGTACGTACGTCAGAAACTGTGATAAGTGTGATAAGTGGTTTGTATGCTCGGAAATCTTTTTGGAAGTGTCAGTGTTCTGTCTGTGCCCCACGTGCACTTATAAACATCTTATTTAAACAGACTAATAGTGTATTTATGTCATGGATTAAAATCATTCAAACTATTCACATCTTTTAAAATAAAGTGTTCATTCAAGTGCATTGAACCACAATCAGTTGTCTGTAGGAACATTTGTGATTAAGATTAAAGCAGAGGTTTCATTGCCTTCTGCTCCAGTAGAGTTACTGCGTATGCCATGGAAATACGAGTGAAGCCTTTCTCCCTCCTGTTTTCTCTCTTTACGCAGTGCATTAAGCTCATCCTCAAATAACTTCTCCTTCTCTCTCCTAAATGTTAGCCAATGCAAATCTCAGATTAACCAGTATTTACAGAGCCAGTTTTGAGGTTACCTTCAGTAGATCATGATAGGGCTTCTGAAAATGTTCTCTATTGACACCAGAAAGATTGAATAGAAATGGTATTTGTCTGTGTTTTACCTGAAACAACTTTTTCTTTCAAACATATGCTATATTTTTGCATGTAAATTACCCAGTGTTGTAACACTCATTAATTAATGTGGTATGTTTAGAAAAATATTAAAATCAGTTGCTGCAAAATTAAGATCCATAAAATATTTTTATTTTTTGGGTGCTTCAGTCAGTCACCGTCATCATTCAATCTTTGACCAAACTAGTTTTTTTCAGATTTCAAAGGGTGAAAATTGCTCTGTACTAAAGTACAGTAAATAAAGCATGGTGTGACCTCACTAACACACACGGGAGGATTCAGTTCCTTTTAAAAATGTGCTTATATTGAAATTCAGTCTGCAGTGTTTGAAGCATCAGTTAATTCACTCTCACATTTCAGTTAGGCTGTTTCACACTGTGCTGGATGCAGTGCAGTTCACATGCTGAATTTTTAATTTATGGTAAATACAGGTTATGTAGTTCATTTCTTATGCTTATTTGCATTTATTTGCTTTCTTCCAGTGATTGTAGGAGTTGAATAATCATCTACGTGGTTTGGTTTCAGCTGTAGTTTGCTGAATAGCTGTGAGCTGTTGAGAGTTTACTATTATTTCAGGTCATCGCAAATTCGCTGAAATTTTGAATGATTTTACTGTACTAATATCAAATGATCAGAATAGGATGTTTAGCGCTCAGATCCATTCGAGGGTGTCTTGGCCTCGTCAGACTCACTGGGGCTGTTGTTCTTTAGGATGTAGGCATGGAGAAGTGCTTCCTTAAGACGTCCTCACACCCAAATGAGCTGGAAGTCAGGCAGAACACGGCGCTCATCCTGCTAGATTTGGCAGGTCACTCAGCCTCCCCTTTTAATACGTGGGGATGAATGGATGGGGGCCCTGCTAGAGACGGCGGAGGGCTCCTCCGGCACAGGGATCTGAGGCAGTACTGTTACCTCATATCTCCCCATCTCAGTTCAATTACCACCAGGCCTGCTGGAAGAGTGAGCTTAAGACTGTAAGACGTGATTCTTCGGCGCACAGAAGCCCAATCTGCCTGTTCGTTATTAAAATCAACCAGGAAACAAAGGGCTGTGTACTCAGGCACACTGTCTACATCAAGTTAGAGACTATCATTATGAACTAAGGAAGGTTTTGTTCCCTTTTTTTTTTTAGTTTTACTTAACCCAGCCGTACGAAACGCAAACGTTTTCCAAAATAGTAAAAGCAGTTCTAGGCTGCACAAATTATTTATTATCCTAGTTGTGAATATTGTGGTACCATTTATGAGGAATTGAAATGTTTCAGGCTGTAGTGATTTTTGACCTGAGGCTGGAGTTAAGTGGTGGTCTGGTGTTACGAATCTGTTATACCTGAGTAAGAACAACACTGTGTTTTGCTCTGTTAAATATCATTCATATTTAATTGCTGTAGTCTTTAGACTTTTTGTGATGCCACGCTACACTCAGCGCCACACTACAGCTACACTCAGCGCCACGCTACAGGAACACTCAGCGCCACGCTACAGGTACACTCAGCGCCACGCTACAGGTACACTCAGCGCCACGCTACACTCAGCACCAAGCTACAGGTACACTCAGCGCCATTGCTACAGGTACACTCAGCGCCACACTACACTCAGCGGCACACTACAGGTACACTCAGCACCACGCTACATTCGGTGCCACACTACACTCAGCACCATGCTATACTCAGCACCATACTACAGGTACACTCAGCGCCACACTACACTCAGCACCACACTACAGGTACACTCAGCACCATACTACAGGTACACTCAGCGCCACACTACACTCAGCACCACACTACAGGTACACTTAGCACCACACTACAGGTACACTCAGCACCATACTACAGGTACACTCAGCGCCACACTACACTCAGCACCACACTACAGGTACACTTAGAACCACACTACAGGTACACTCAGCACCACACTACAGGTACACTTAGCACCACGCTACACTCGGCACCACACTACACTCACCACCACGCTACACTCAGCACCACACTACGGGCTGAGACAGTCACAGTGAGAGCAGCAGGGTCCCCACAGGTGCACCAGGCGGATAACGGGCCTGTTTATCTTCACGGAATCAACTTATGCCTGCCTTGTCTTTGGAAAGCACAGCCATGGTGTACAATTAAACCTGATTTAGGTTTCTCTCCAGATTAATGTTCGTATCAGAATTCATAAAGAACTGGTGAGATGAGGAGACTGAGCTCACGGATTCTCAGGGATTTTGTATGAAGCCCATTTAATCAGGATAACACTGTTATTAATATTCATAAAGTCAGCTGGAATACAAATGACAGACTGAGGAATCTAGAAACTTTTTGCTGGAGAAATGTATTAAATGGAGCTTAAAAAATTAATGAAATTTAGTTTATATTAGACAAAAATGCAAAACCCTGTATTGGTTGATTGTAATTGGGCTTAGACATTTCTTTTTGAAGAATTTCATCTTTGACGGACATCAAAGACATTTTCAATGAATGCAGGACATGAATGGTCATTTAAAAGGATTTAAAGACATTACACTGCAGTAATTGTACATGAATAATAAGTAGCCTACAGAGGCAATTAGCTCAAAGTCTACAAGACAGGAAGATGAAGATCATAGTGAGGCCGTAGAGGACAAATTGAAACTGAGAAAAGTTAAACTCTTTTGGCTTTTTTGATAAACTCAACATTTTCGGTTTATCTCAATATTTTACCCTTTGTGAGAATGAAGTTTGTTAACTGTTTAAAGGTTATTTCAAATGGGGTGTATTAGTGTAACAGTCTATAGAAATGGCTGTAATAAATAGACTATGAAATGATATACAAATTGTCCTTCCCCACATTATCTCTCATTGCCTGTTTTTTAAAACCACTGGAACAGAATGCCTGAACCACAAACCTCACTCTGTCTGCATGTTGGTTTTCAGTATTATGTGCTGATGCTAATAGCTCATTAATCTGTCATGAAGAAACTGCAGATTATATAGAAATGTAGCTGTGATGCTAATCTGCCATGTGGAAAGGCAGTGAGATTGCATCCAAAGAAACAGGCTTCCCATCACACTTAGCTCAATTCAAACTTTCATTAAACCAGAGGGAGCTATTTTCTATTTCCCCACTGTTGGTTTATTTCGGAATATCAGTTTCATTAAGTTCCTCCCAGGTAGTTCTCAGAGGAAACGGCATCAATCGGTGCATGAAACCCAAATGTGTTTGGTAATGCGCCCTTTCCTGAGCTCTCTGATGTGTGCCTCACTGAAAACTGCGAGACTATCAAAAGGTCAGGATCGTATGTTCGGTGTTGTTTTTCCTCTTTCCAAAAGCTACTTTCTCGTGTTTGTGTTGAAGGATTACGAGACCCTCCTCAGCTGCACCCAGTAGCTGAGCAGCCCGGTCATCCAGCTCTCCGACGGGCCTGTGCGTTACGTCCTGCTTCTGCCTGGAGTCGATCGCTGAGATTAATGGAGCCCTGTGGTGTCTCGCACAAAAAAAAAACAGTTGTCCGTTCACGCCTGACTGTGTCTGAGCTGAATAGTGGCTGAGCTGTGTGTGCTGGCTTACAACACGGGGATAACATTCCGCTGGCATCTACCCCAGGGGTCACGCCCCCACCCCGTCCAACCTCCCAAGAGTGCACACAGTTTCCCCACTTTTCTGTTTTTGCTTTTTTTTCCCCGTCACCTTGGACGTCTCATTTTGTGGGGGGGGGGGGGGGGGGGGGGGGGGGGGGGGGGGGGGGGGGGGGGGGGGGGGGGGGGGGGGGGGGGGNNNNCCCCTTCCAGTTCCTTCAGTTTCATGCATTTTGTGTTTTTTTTTTTTTCACTTTCACTGTGCGCCCAAAACAGTGGTCTTATCTTATTTTTATAGTCCTGATTCTATCTGCCTGGTCCATATGTCCTGCTGATTCAGGTCTGTGTGGTGTGATGTGAGAAAGTGATGGAAATGGGAGACTGAAGGGTGGTACATCTCTGGACAGGACGGCGAGATATCAGCTGAACTTTATCCTCTGTAAACATGTCGGTTCATTTAGAAAGTTTAGGGATATCTTATTAAATCAGGTTTGTAACTGAGCAGTGGAACTCTTGTGACAGGCATAATTAGCTTTTTGTTTTAGAAGTTTCACCACTAGAGGGCAGCCCACTCCCACAGCAGCACTTGGAGTGATTCAGCAACAGGATCGTCTTTGCGATCTCACTGGTGCTCCTAATTGCCTCCTGCCTATTTGTTGCTTGCTTATGAATTAACTTGAATTTATGGAACTAAATTATCCACCATCATCCAACCATCATTTAATTGCACCTGAGAAGCTGAACTTTAATTGGTGGTTCCTAACGAGGATCTAATGTGGCTTGAGCTGTATTAAACGAATGTTTACTTTCCTGATGGCTAAAAGCATTAAAACGATTGCATGATGGGATTATGATTTGTTAATTGCCCTCGTTCATTACTCCTTCATAAAGTGTTAGGTAGAGCTCGGGTACACAGTGGAGGGGATAAAGCGAAATCTTGAAGCACAATTGTACTCTGCAAATTAAAGCCGCCTGCCTTGTTTTGCTGTCTATGTTCCAGAGGTTATTAAAGATCGTTCTCTACCCTGCACCCTTGAGATCATATTGACAGGCTATAATTAATACTAACCTTTCTAAGTCTAATGGAAAGAGACTGACTTAGTGCCAGTGATGATGAGTATTTTTTTTTCTCTGAGAAATTAATCATAGCTTCTATATATTTCCAGGTAATCCTAAAGTCAATGAGGAACTGAAACAAAGGCTGCCGTCCCCTGTAAAGCGCCACTGTTCAGAGACCACACCACAACTTGGGTAAAGATGCCTCTCTCTGCTCATTTTACATTGTTTGGCGATGGCTTTCTCCCACATGTGACAATTAAAGACGAGTGTGTAATACGTGGGAATGTTTATGAGTGCACCTTGTTGCTGGTGATTACCTGCTGTAATCATATCTTTGCTGAGATCCAAAATGATGTTCCAATGTTTAAAAATCAGCTGCTAGTTTAGTTTGTTCATCTTCAGAGAGCTGCATGCTGAAATTGTATGAAGATGCCATTTTATATTGAGAGAATGCACATATGTCATGTATACTGGTACTGAGTTGATACAGCTGTCACACAGTGGTCCTGTGTGCTTTACCCAGAATTCAGTTATTCAAAATTCTTTTTTTTTTTTTAATCTCACCACAATTTCTTTGTTTCATTCAAAACAAAAAATATGATGTGATACATAAATATTTGAATAAAGTATGATTTAATTTTAATTTATTGATGTATTTGTAGGTAAGAGCAGGATCATCAAAGCTTCCACACTGATGGTTTACCAGCATCCCTTAGTGTTCACAGTTCAACATAGGACAGAAAAAAAGCCAAATTCTACATTTCATATCCCATCCATTCAGTATTGAAATACATTGTTTTTATCGTTATTTTTCAGGTTGAGTGGTTGTGGCTCTAGTCCAGACATCATCTCTCAAAGTGAATCTGCGAAAGAGGCTCTGCACAGAAAGTTCATAAAAGGTATTTTGTTATAAAAACAATTGTTATAAAAACAATTGAACCCTCCTATTAATGACCGTGGGCACATTTTCTGCACGTAGAATTGTGTAAATCGGCTGCTGCAATACTTCAAGTGTGTATCTCCATTTACTCAGCATTATCTATTCTGATCTGTTATTATCTGACCTTGCCTGGCTGCCGCACTGCGTGTTTGTGTGCTCTTCTGGAAGGCCCGGTTCCTTTCCCTCACCCACTTAAGCATTTGTCTGTTTGGAGCAAATGGCTCAAGATTTCTAAAAGAGCTTCCTTGTTTGCCCTCTCTCTGTTCCACATGATTCATAAACATTTATTTACACGTGTAAATCACCTTCAAGTGAAGTGTCGGTCTGCTGTCTAGTAACTTTGCCTGGGCTCTGAGGCGGTGGCAGAGCCTCTATTTAGATAAACTGGTTGGAATGACAATGAGAGATAAACACTGTATTTACGCGGGGGGGGGGGGGGGGGGGGGGGCCCGCCGCCGGGGGGCGGGGGGGGGGGGGGGGGGGGGGGGGGGGGGGGGGGGGGGGGGGGGGGGGGGGTG
>JAOYMR010000010.1:9055614-9066522 GCA_025802075.1 Tenebrosternarchus preto | reverse complement strand
ACCCTGACTACTACCACCACCTCACTACTACTACCACCATCACCCTGACTACTACCACCACCTCACTACTACTACCACCATCACCCTGACTACTACCACCACCTCACTACTACTACCACCATCACCCTGACTACTACCACCACCTCACTACTACTACCATCACCCACCAACACTGCTGTATCCCATCAGTATGGTAAACCTAACAGAACAAACTTTACCAGTGTGTTTAAAGGAGGTGGGGGGACTTTAGACCCCTTAATGCACTTTGCCCTCCATACCCCTCACTGCTCTGAATGTTCTGTTCTGTCATGGTAATTTTCAGGGTCTGACAAGTAAGCAGTATTTATTAGTTTTTCCTTGTAGTTTTTTTTCTTCCACATGTTGTTAGCATATATTGATGACTCATGACTTGGCATCACATGGCATTGAGAAGAGCAGCAACTCTGAGAATTATGGGTTTCGTGTTCAGTCTTTAAGGACTGTTTTTGTGCTTCTAACAGCCACTATTTTTCATAGTCCTGTGTTTGTGAGTGTTTGTGTGCACACATGCACCACGTGTGTGTTTGTATTAACACGACTGGTTTAAAGGCATGACCCAGTCGTGTCCACAGTACAAGGTTCATCTCTGTGTGAATCACACGGTCACTGCTGAGTGGGGAGCATCTATGTCACCACTGAGCTCTCTCCCGTTTTACTGGAACCAGAAAGCACTGAGGTCTTTCCGTTCTGAGAATCGTCCTGTTATTTATTTCCCTGGAGCCTGAATCAGCGCCAGTATCCAGCATTAAGCCTGCGCACTGCCAGACTCACTGCATCATGGTCGCACTCGGGACCAGAGGCTCTTTATTTTTAACCGCAGTTTACTTGCCAGAGAAGAGGCCTGTGGCTGGGGGATTTAGCTGTGACAGAAGTGGAGGAGGGGTGAAAGGCTGTTGCACGGTGGAGGTGAGGGATTTGGGAGGGAGCAGGGGGCAGCGACAGGGCCTGAGAGAGCGGAGTCAGACAGACAGGAGCAGCAGCGTCAGGGTGCAGGGCAGACGCTGGGACAGGGTGGGGATTGTGAGCTGCTCACACCTGAGTGTGAGCTGACAGGCAGATGGACACCCCGCGGTCACTGGACTCCCAGCGGCTGTGGGAAGGAGCTGTGACGCTGGCTCCGTCGCACGGCGGTGAGAAGAATGCGGGGCCACGGCGGGCGGGGCCCAGGCCCCCTCAGGGTTTGACACTGGGAGGGAGGAAGCCCTGCGCAAACCCAGAATGTGGCACCTGAGTGCTGCCCGCCCCCCCCTCCCCCAGCCGCCATTGATGGAGGCCTGAGCTGAACGTCTAATGACCCGCTGAATTAAACTTGGCCGTGAGAAGAACACAAAGGGCCCTTTTCATGGGCTGCCGGGCGAACGGAGGGGCCACGTCTGGGGCCGCCCGTCAGGCCCCGGGTGTGCCGTGCGGGCCTCTGCCAGCCACAGCTGGGCCTGCAGCTCCGTGCTGTCCTGCTGCCGCTGGCCGCTCTGTCTCCACCACACTGGTCCTCCCACAACTCTGCGCCACCACCGCTGTCTGTTGTGCTGCAGCTCTAGTTCAGAGGTTTTTCGGACTCATTATTCAGTTCGGATTAGAAGTGATAAGTACCCGAGACACAGGCAGCGAGCAGAGGCTTGGACGAAACACTGGCGATTTTCCCAGCGCCAATAGAGTTTTGAATTTATGCAAGGTCGCTGTTTACTATGTCTTATTCGAGCTGTAATTGTTGGTTTTGCGACTCCGTGAATTCTTAATCAGGATTTATGGTTTTTTTTTGTTGTCGCCCCCGCCCCCAAACCCCCCCCCCCTCTCGCTGGTGTGTGTGTTTGGGTTTAGTGGCCTCCCTCTGCAAACAGCGCTTACCACATCCTCAGTGGTGCACCAGCACACCTTGGACATCCTGCTGCAGGAACGGCGACCTGCTAATTGTGAAAACGTGACAGAGAGGCTGACAAATATATTTAAGTTGTTATATATAAAAATTGCAAAGAAAAGGGAAAAGATATCTGTTCAAGGGTTAGAGAGGCAGTTTGTAAATTGCTGTGTGTCTGTGGGTTTTGGTATGTGTGTAACATGTCTCTCTCACACATTTGCATACATGTAAATGTGTGTGTGTGTGTGATTATAACAGGTGACCTTTCTTGAATATTAGTGTTTTCGTCCCTCTGCCTCAGTAATATTTTGATTGTCTGTGTACACACATGCGTGCGCACACATGCTCCACATACACACTCTGAGTCTCTGTGTATGTAAATGTGTTTGAGACACATCTGACCCAGTTGTTGTCCAATCTCCCTGTGCAGTGAAACAGGTGGGACCTGCTGAGGAGCCCAGGCTAGAGTCAGACCACTCCCATACGCTCTCTGATAAGAGAGAGCAGGCTGAGCAGACAAAGGCAGGCTGCAGCACGCACACTTTGCCAGTGTTGGGTGGTTTTGAAGATTCTGGTTTTGTCAGGACTGTTGTAAGAGCACAGCACAGAAGCCACATTGCTTTTGTCAATATATGCACAATTGTTTATATAAAAGCAATCTGATTGCACAGTTGATGGAGGACCTCTGTCTCAAATGTCCAGTTTATCTGGAAACCTCATGTTGTACTCTGCCATGTTTTTTACTACAACCTCTCTGTCTCTCTCTCTCTCTATTATTATTATTATTATTATTATTATTATTATCTATTAACTTTTTTGTTAATAGAAACAGATTAATCATTTGTTAAAGAAGAACACAAACCAATTGTAAAAGTGACCATGGAGAAAAAGGGCTTTACAGCACTGGAAGGATTAGAGGTTATACTTTAGGTTATTTCTCAGCTGCAGTGGTTTACTTATTACTTATTAACATATTTTTAAAATATGTTTCAAGTCCATCACTTTTTGTTTGTTTTAATGTAGATGACTACCTTAGATTTTATTTTAGTCTCCCCCCAAAATCTCAAACCAATATTGTTGCTTTGTCGAAATTATATCTGAACCACCACCACCACCACCACCACCAACAACAACAACAATAATAATAATAATAATAATAGTAGGTGGTAGTTGTTATTATTGTTATCAGTGAATATCTGGAGCAAATGCTCATGTTTAGCAAAACCCTCCAGTTCCTCTGTACTACATTCTCACACTTCATAGCTGCTCACTCTCACTCTCCATGGGCAACACTGCTGCTCCAGCCATGACACATTACAGTCTCCTGTGTGCCAAACAAAAAGAAGGAAAAGACCTACAGTGGTGGATATAAGGGTTTTATTGTAGTATAAGCAATGCGGTTGCTTTGAAGAATGTCTGTACTCTTACTTTCTCCACCTACAAGGGGATTTTTGTGCCAGAAAACCAAGCCAGCCAAAACTTTGTCTATCAGTCCACTCATCCACTTTCTCTTTTTATCTCTCTCTCTCTCTCTCTCTCTCTCCCCCCAGACTAGAACGCTTGGTAGAAGTCCTGAGGAAAAAGGTGGGCACAGGGAGTGTCCGTACTGTGATCTGACTGGCCAGCGGGTGACCAGAGCAGACGGACACATCTGGTGACCAGGCTGCTGTGTTTAACTCTAAGCAAACAGCCAAAGCCCGGCCTGGACAAACACAGGCTGGAAGTGAAGCTTGCTCCCTCACCCAGCTCCACCATCACATCTTACAACCCCCACTTGCTTCTGACTGCTACAGTCAGTGACCAATACTCCCACGGCCAGCCATATCAAACTGCCTTTAACTCCTACTGTGAAGTGTTTTGTTATGTATTGATTTGAACAATGTTTCACATAATAGTGTAGCCGGATAAGTGAAGATTAGATATATACAGTGATATTTAATGGGTGACCCAATGACAGTTACCTCTTTTTTTTTATTTTTTTTTTAGAAGTCCTCTACAGGCATGTCGTGTATCAAAAATGCTCTTGGATGAAGTTTGCAGAAAAATGTTTACAGACTAACATTGGCAGTGTCTGGGGAGTGTTATATGTTTTTCAAATATAAATAAAGGGACGCTCATTTTAACATTATCTGGTCATTAAAATACATCATGCATTATCAAGGTAGACTTGTTATATGTTTACATTGTTAACAATTGTGTTGTATTTCTTCCTTAAAATTGTATTTTTTTTTTTTTCAAAAAAATTCCTAGGATTATTTTTTAATCAGTTTTTAAGATAAAACATTTGACACTTAGGTAATTGCAAGACTGACAAGGCAGTTATGATACAATGATTTGCTGCCCCTATTTATTTGTTGTCACAGAAAGTGTAGATTTGGATCAGATATTTTATAAGTGCCCAGCATCCTCTGTAGGCTGTGGGAAATCTGGTCACATGATTATTTTTGTTTATTTTAAACTGGATAGAATAATTGTTTTCACTGATGTTAAATATTGCTTGAAATCGGTTTAAAAGTCAGTTTAACAAAATGTATGACCCTCCCATTTATACTGACATGGTTTCGACTTTACGTCTATTCACACGTCGTCAACGCTACAAAATTGCGTTTCGATTAACAATTCACTTCTACAGTTCAGATTTTCTGGTAGTTAAGACGAATTGGTCTAGGTGTTGCGCATTTAAAACTTACATTGCTTGGTGTTTCGTACGTTCGTTCGTTTTGAACATAATTGTAAATAATGTTTTGAATTTTCCAGACTTCGTGGTACACGTTTTCTGCTTACACGGGCGCGCCACTTTCCCGCTATAGTGGAGCTTTGCACAGGCCTTCTGTTAATTTAAAAACAAGAATGGTCCGAAGAGATCGCCCGACCTTTGCCAAAAACTATACACCAAACAACTATATAAGCGTCATTTACATTTCACTTTTCTGATATTGATGGATTGACCCTCATGAGTCCTGAACGGTTCCATGGCCCGTCCCTCGTCTGAGTTAGGCGATGGTGTCTTGTGTTGTTGAGCGTGATCGATTATGTACTCAGAAACATGTTGGATGATGCACCATTATCCTAGACTCTGAATAAAGGAGGAGCTGTTTAGGCGGGATGTGGTGCTGACTTGATTTGCCTTCAAATAATTCCCAACGCTATGACAAGCTTGTAGATTTCTCCTTCACCGGTTACCGTGGAGATGGCACAACCTGGGTGTCCCGCGCTCTGTATCCCAGACGCCCCCTCACGGAGTTGCGTTTTTTTTATTTGGCTATCCAACTTACGTTTTTTTCTAAATCACTAAAAAAGAAAGTTGAAATGATTTCATTTTATGTCACATCAAATGTGAGTCCTCGATGCAGCGATTTCGAGACAAGCATAGTTTTGATGTTTAAGTCTATCCTTTGACGGGCTACGTTATTCGTTCTCTGTGTGTAGGCTCGCGCCTGTGTTTATTGGGGCGTAACAAAAGGCAATCCCGATTATCCTCCCTAAAATCGGTAGCACGATGACCGGACTACAAAACAACTTTTTATACGCTTTAATTAAAACCGTGTTTCGACAGCCCATGTTGAATGACCCTCAGAGAAAAGCGTGACTGATCCCGTTGCTATAACGACACCAAATATTTCAAGCTCTTTCTCTTTTTTTAATCCCATCTCCTTCTCTTCTCCATCGGACACTGCAGGTTACTTATAGTCCACTATCAACCATTAGCCTTCTTGAAATAAAACAGTCCTAATTACATTGCAGTCACAGCAAACGAACTAATGCGTACCGTTCGCTTTTAACCCTGGTTTATTATTTTTAATAGACAGATTTATCCTTTGCGCTAGGTGCAACGAATCCAACTTCCCCAATGTTATATTTGGTACGGCTCAGTGATGTGCGATCAAAGTTCATCACATCTTACTTAACACAACTGTATTAAATAAAGTCCAGTGGCCACCTGGATCTCTGAATTTGGCTACACACAACTTCTTTTTATACCATATCTAAAATAATATTATGTGGAACATCATTTAGATATATTTTACATATTTATTTTAAGACTTACGCTCCACGGTTAAAAACCTATCAGTGGTGCGCCCATATAAGGCAACTCGAACTGGTAGTTTTCTCTGTGGTCTGCGAATTTCAGTAGGATAATGAAGACAGAGCTCGAGTAGGGGTGCGCGCGGACCACCAACCTGACACCGCCGATGCATATTTGGGGGGGCACAAAGCACTAATAAACTTCTCCCGTATAATTTTAATGGCAAACCAGCTGCTTCTAAAGCTGATTTCGGATAGAGATCTCTCCCTCTTCTCCCTCGCCCTTTGAAAGCTGCTTTCTTTCGTGTGTGATTCTGGAGGGGTACTGCTTTGCTCTTTTCGTTGGCCAAGCACAATTGTGTTATTGGAGATAATTAATTCAATCCCCATCAAAAGGTATTAGAAGCGCCTTGGCCCTGTAGTGGCTTTCTAAACTAAGAATGAAAAGACGGAGAAGAAGGGTCTACGGGTAGACCCGCTGATGGCTGCTTTTGAAGTAAAGGGCCCTGCGCATTGTAGTCGAAATTTTTGTCCATAAGGCTAAAGAAAGCGCCAGAGCTTTTGATGGGGTAACGAGAAATACCACATAAGTTGGGAAAACAAGGCGCTACTGAACCCTCCGGGCTGGACACTGCCCGCTGATAACATATGTTGCGCATTAATACAGGCTGATCGGTTTCATTGAATTGATTTTTGCACGAAGGAAGTAAGATAAGGAATGATTGTATGTTAGAACATCTAGTCCAGTCAAATTGCCTTACGACCTAGATATATGCGGTCATCATCGTTCTCATCAATAATAATAATAATAATAATAATAATAATAATAATAATAATAATAACACTAAAGAATGATAATAACAATATTAATAATAACACTACTACTACTACTACTACTAATAATAATAATAATAATAATAATAATAACAATAATAACAATAATAATAATAACACTAAAAATAACAATAGTAGTAATAATAACAATACAAATTATGGTCTACCGTCATTAACTAAAGACAATTATATTATTCAAAGTAAACGAAGGTTTGTAAACTGCATAATGACAACTCAAAAGACAATTATGTTGAGTAATATCACACCATAGATCATTGAAAATTTGTTTTGAAATCGAATGTAGGTATGTTTACATATCTCATCTATGACAATAATGCACCTGCACCATCATCACGATAATACAATCCTGCTGAAAACGAAAATTATTGAACCTTTTTTAAGTGGGTTCACTTTCAACAGCTCAAAATTTAAAATCCCTCATATGCTCTCAAAGCTGAATCATTTCTGTATCATTTCACAAACTGTCTGACAAGTTCACATCTCTTATGCGAACTGACGCACGCTTTGCGAGGACTCTCAGACTCGCAATTGGACTTTATTCACAATTATTCACAACTATTCGGATATAAATAATTCACAACTATTTCGGAGTAAATTAAAACCTAAAAATGATTTTTCATATCCACAGTTTCATCCATCCACATAGGCATATTGCACAATTTTATATATAAACTAAAGACTTAGAGAATGCATGCTAAACGTTTTTCTCAGAAATAACTTCCGTGGACTACGAAATGCGTCTTGTGAAATACTCTAGTCTTTATGAAACATTGCAAGCCTAATATTGTCTACTAACAAGACCTCGTCTAAAGAGAAATAAGTTTAAAATGTTACTATTGTATGCCAAAAGATATTTTAATCACAGCATTCTTTTTATTGTCTTTGTTTTAGGTCTGTTTTTTAAGCTATATAAAGAGCATTTGATTGTCCTGAAATATGGACCTCACTGCGAACATAAATAAAAACAAACAAACAAAACAACGACAAACAACACCGAAAAAACACGCACACATACAAAATAAATTAAGCCTAAATGTTGTTTAATTCCTTACGTGAAAATGTAAAAAATAATAATACACAGTTTAACATTGTTTATTATATTATGCTCGATTCCCAAATTTGCACATGGGAATTTCGATCGACTCGAGAGTTATATATTTTTGTACCTATGATTATTTTGCTCCATTGTTCTGGGTTTTATTTTTTCCGTCTTTAAAATATCTTTGTCCAATCTTGTGTCTCCCAGGAGCTTATCAGTAATTGCCTGATATTTTCTCAATTGTTCAATTAAGATCGGTTTATCAACTAATCAAGTTGGTCTGTTTTGAATTTACAAAGTTATGGGCTTAATTTAGGACATTGTATTTGAAAATATTTTTTTAGTGTCTAAATCAAATACACTGATTGAATCTGAATGACTGTGATAAAATAACCACTGTCATTACATGTGACATTGATGCCACTGTCCTAAGCTCAATTCCCCCATTTTATTTACGCATCGGGGGGCAATTACATGATAATTAAATGAATTTCACGGTTAGTCAGCCAAAATGTGTGTCTACAAAATACCATGATCAAAGTAAAATCTGTTCAGGTTCACGAGCCCGTCATGTAGGTTACGCTTGACAAAAAGATGATTTGGCCTCCCTATGATATTGTTAAAAATCCCATTTAAAAAGCGATCGGATCTTTTATGACGCAGGGCTTTGAGGCTGCGTTTGTGTTAGACTTGGATTTTCTCTTGGTCTTTTACCAACACAAAGTCAAACCAGACAGGCTCAGCCAATGTGCGCCTCTGTGCGTAGACACCTTATCAAAATTAACAAGTTTATATCAATAGGGATAGTGGTCACTATTCTCTAATTTATCTGTTTGTTTGCTTGTTTGTTTTGTTTATTGGTTTATTTAAGAGGTCAAACATTTCTACTTAGTTTCTTTGAAGAAAGTATGTACAAATGAAGCCCAGACAATCCAACGAAGGAAGGATTCTCCAATATGCATATACTGTCATTTGCGTTAAATGGGCAATAGAAAGTAAAAACTTTCAGGAAACACTGCAATAAATAAATATAATACATAATTAAGAGGCATCGGGAAGTGCTGTTTTCTGGAATCATAAAAGACTTGAGATTAACCTGAAAATACATTACATTCATCTAAGATCAGCGATTAAATGGAGAATACACTATCGGCAAACCGGTCAGTACTGTCTAGACATAAAGATTCAGCGAAACACTAATTGGCATGATTAAGAAATACGGGTTTTATTCGTAATGCATTTCCACTTTCGATTAACTTATCTCAGTACAAGATCGGGATTGAAAGGTTTTTCGTCAAACGAGGTAAACAAAACCCAAAATAACGAGTAAAATGACAACATCCAAATATATCGGCAACAGACAGGTGCTTCGCTTTTTTACTTGTAGCACGCGTTCCACAAGACCGTGACTGACCTTCATTCGTGCACATTGTAACACATGGACACATCGTAATAGGGCTACAAGTTTTGGGATTACAACATTATTTTTACAAGCTCAAAATCGTTTTAAATACACTAGCAATGATTTATAGGTTGGATATACAATCATTCAGGGGAACACTTTACAATATTTTATTATACACATACACATTATTATACTTTAAAGTAACAGTCCTTTATGCACCGGGTGCATGCAAAAATAAAATAAAGTTTATCTGTCAGCAATTGTTGAGTTCCGTAAATAATGAAAACAACTAAGAAGTGTTAAGAACCGGCCTTGAATACACACCTTGGTAGTAAGACGCCTCTAACGCTGAGGGATCCATGCTTGCTCTGCCAGCCATAGAGGTGCTGCCCAGAGGCAAGCTGGAAGACATACCTGAGCCGTAAGATGAGTATTGCAGCGCTTGTTCATATGCTTTCAAGTCCAGTTTGTGCTGTTGCTCCGAGGAGGACATTAAATTATTGATGGAAAATGGATGGTTGAAAGAGTAATGGGGGTCTCCCTTTAAGTGCAGCTGAGACTCATGGGTCATTGAGTGCGGGGGCAAAGGGATGGAGGAGAGGGCCGTGGCGGAGGAGGCGGCCGCGGGGTGCAGCCTGGGACCACTGCTCTTTAGCTCCGAGCTGGCAGCGCTGCTTCTGTGTTCCAGACCCTGAGGGCTGGACGACTGGTTGGCGCTGCCTATCGAGCTGGTGTCCATGTGGCCGTTCTTTGTGCTGCTGTTGTCGCTGGACGGTGAGCCAGACCCGCTCGGGTCCTTCCTTCCGTCCGGCCCTTTATTTCCCGAAAGCTTTTTCTCACACTTGAAGCGCTTCTGTCTGCGGAGGTAACAGCCATTCTCAAACATATTTCCAGAATCGGGATGGAGGGTCCAGTAAGAGCCTTTTCCTGGCTTATCCGGTGACCTAGACACTTTGACAAAACAGTCATTGAAAGACAGTGAGTGCCTGATGGAGTTTTGCCACCTTTGTTGGTTTTGACGATAGTATGGAAAAAGATCCATGATCCATTGGTAGATCTCACTAAGGGTTAGCATCTTGCTCGGTGACTGCTGTATAGCCATAGTTATGAGTGATATGTAAGAGTATGGAGGCTTGGCGTGTGGATAGCTTCTCCTGAAAGTCTTGTTGTCCCGTGGCCTGTTAAGGTTATTCTGGGCATATGTCATTGGGCTCATAGTGGGGCTGATACTTGAATAAGGGTTCAGGGCATTCATGGAGGTGTGCTGAGCTGAGATCGCATTCATGTTTGTGGGGCTAAGTGCGGTTCCCATAGACGACACCCCACCACCCATCCCGTTCACTGCACCGCTTGCGCTGGACTGCATCCCTGCCATTGTCCCGGGGCTCAGTCCAGCACCAAGAGCAGGGTTCGCATAGGACATGTTGAAGGAGCTAGTGGTCATATTCCCACTGGAGGACATGCTCATGTAACTGTTCATACTGTTCATGGAGCCCAGTCCAGCATTCATGCCGTTGTTTGTCATGGGGGAGTAGACCTGAAATAAAGAAAATATATCAGCAATTACATTTTATTTCTTTTTACTTTGTGAAAGATATTCACAAAGCTAATATTTTAGTTTTTTTTTTTTTTTTTTTTAGCATTTTAATGTATGCCAAATTTTAGGTTTGTTTAATAGTAGTATATATA
>JAOYMR010000010.1:9026410-9050273 GCA_025802075.1 Tenebrosternarchus preto | reverse complement strand
ACACACACACACACACACTGGAGATCAAAATTAGAGAACAACACACAATTTCCTAAATGTCAAGGTCATTGTGTAGTCCTATGTGAAATGATCCTAACAGGAGTGAAATAACAGTATTTTAAGTGTATTTCATAAATTGTATATTCTAAAGCACAGCATAAAAAGCTTAAATTATATAATTGAAAAAAACACTGATCAAAATTAAAGAACACTTTCAGATAACTGCAAGTTATTGGTGTTAATCTGGCACCTGGTGCCAATTTCATTATCTGACAAACTCTATTTAACTGGTAGCCTAACTTTCCAGTTTTCACAGACTTTTCACAGCAGGTTGTCCAGATGGCCTAAAGAAGGCCAAAGGAGTGACCCTATCAGCCATAGCATGAGAAGTTGGTTGTTCCAAGTCTGTGATTTCTAGAATATTGCATCTTTACAACATCACAAAGCTCGCCAGTTCAGCACTGAACAGGGTAAGGATCTGTCTCATCATACAGTGTCTTGACGTTTAAGAGCATTTGGACTGAAAGCCCAGTTCCTTGAAACTGAAAACACAAACAATGAAATGGCCAGCCCAGAGACCTGATCTAAACCCAACAGAAAACCTCTGGAAAATCCTTGGTGACAAGTTATGGCCAAGAAACCCACAACAGTCACAGAACTGTTGAAGAGTCTGGAAAAGGAGTCAACCAACATCACAACAGAGCAGTGTGAGAGACTAGTGATGTCCTGTGGCCGCAGATGTGTTGAAGTTATTCAAAGCAAAGACCTGTACAGCTCCTACTGGTTACTGACTGTTATAACTTTCAGAAAAATTTGTTGTAATCTTTCTCTGTGCTCTAAATATGATTGTCACATTTTTTTTCAAAATAAAGGTTTCATGGTGATGTACTTTGGTTATTTTGTAAAACAATGTTCTAGTGGCATGGTGTACCCCTTACAAAAAATCCTTCAAATGTTGATCAATGTAGATTACATTATTTCTGAAAAAAATCAAGTGTTCATACATTGTTCTTTAATTTTGATCTCCAATGTGTATATATATTTATATTATATATATACTTTAGTTTTCTTAAAAATATAAATAGCATGAACATTTTGCCTGAAACTAACACCCTCTAATTAGTTTCTTGCCATGCCCCAGTCACTTGTCTCCAGTACAGTCTGCTGCCTCAGAGTGGTCAATAGAGACCCTTAACAATTTTTTTCTTATTAGCTTTATATTTACCTCATTGCCATATTCAGGGTCCTTTATCACAGGGTCCTTTATCACAGAGTACTTTATCACAGGGTCCTTTATCACAGGGTCCTTTATCACAGAGTATTTTATCACAGGGTACTTTATCACAGGGTCCTTTATCACAGAGTACTTTAACACAGGGTCCTTTATCACAGGGTACTTTATCACAGGGTCCTTTATCACAGGGTACTTTATCACAGGGTCCTTTATCACAGAGTACTTTAACACAGGGTACTTTATCACAGGGTACTTATCACAGAGTACTTTATCACAGTGTACTTTATCACAGAGTACTTTAACACAGTACTTTATTGCTTGCAATTTCCTCAAGGCTCTCTTTGTTAAGGGAAATGTGTGAAATGAAGAGTGATTTGTGAAAAATGTGAAAAAAATGAACCTCCCCTTTAATTTTCACATTGTTCTGGGGTTAACTTAATGTTAACTTAATGCCAAATGTATTGTGGTGTCTGCCATGGCAATGTGTATGAGACTTTAAAAACAGGCAGAGTGACTACAGGCTCCCAGCAGCTCTTGCGGCTCCAGAATGACATTATATTGTTCATTTGCACCATTTAATGCGTTGTTTTCATGTTTACTAATGTTAATGTGCTGTTGAGTAGTTTATCAATATGTGCCATCATATTCCCAATAGGAAATCATTATGTATAGTTTTAATGACAATCTGTTAGCTATCATTATCAAGTGTTATATCACTGACAGACACTTTCCTTCCCTGGGCATGTACAGCTAACATTTCTGAAAACATTCGAAGAAGTGGTCAAGGCAATGGAGCAAACTGAAATCATACTGAGAACAAGAGGGTTGCCACAGACATCTCTGTGCACAGTTGTGGAGGAGATGGAGGCCAAAATGACATGTCAGATTACACAGTTTTGCCCTGCAACACAGCACACTGTTTGTTGGCACTGCTTGAAACAGGAACACAAAGCCAGACAGGGCAGAGAACCAGAGGCGGCGGGAAACAAGAGTGTCATTGCTCTGTGAAGGATAGGTGCTCGCTGCAATCATCCACACTAGCACATAAACTTGAGGAAGTAAGACGTGGCCTTCGATGCGTATTCTGTGAGCAAATGACGAAGCACATTTGTAAGTAAGTCAGAAGCCACACTTATGCTTACAAGATTCAGGGCACCTGAGGGCAAGGGCTGGACTTTCTCACAGTGAGAGTGGCTGTCCTCAACATTGCAAAGACGATCCCTAGGCAAAGAACACAGTCCTCTCTCTCCACAGAAGAAGATGGTGATGAGAGGAAGCATGGCAAAGCCAACCCATTATTCCATGGTGTTGCAACCATGTCTATGCCAATGGCTGTAACACGGTGTATGTATAACTGCAGGCTAATAGATGCAGATGAATATAATCTGACAAAACTTAAGCATATTCGTCTTTGTATATCTGTGTACAAATTACATGTGTAGCTGGTTCTGACATCAGGAGTGGCCTTAATGCCAAAATAACAAACCAACCCAATCTAAAAAAGAAAATAATAGAACCTACATAATACACCCTAAAAGAAAAGTAAACATTTTTGTCAGTGCAAAAACCCATACCCTCGCTACCTTCAGTGCACAGTGATTAATGAATATGTACAAAAAGTATGTACAGTGTTGACCATAAACTGACAAATGCATTCTCAAATGTCAAAACAAGGACTTATCCAGAAAGTCAAAACAAGCCAATCATAACGATTTGTTAATGAATTTTACTACCCTAACCCTAGTGCTGACCTTGAGGACTGTGGGAGTCACACCCCTGCTGTGTTAGTGCTGACCTTGAGGACTGTGGGAGTCACACCCCTGCTGTGTTAGTGCTGACCTTGAGGACTGTGGGACTCACACCCCTGCTGTGTTAGTGCTGACCTTGAGGACTGTGGGAGTCACACCCCTGCTGTGTTAGTGCTGACCTTGAGGACTGTGGGACTCACACCCCTTGCATTGTAATGGACAACGTACTCATTCATGCACCCAGTTGTGATGAAGCCCTGCTCTTTTAAGGCTGTCAACCTACTTTCCAAGAAGGCGGCAGAAGGTTCCGTTTTTGGGCCACATAGTCATTGGTTCAGGCATGGCCATGGATATGGAGAAAATCTGATCAGTGCAGAAATGGCCTCAGAAATGTCACAGAGCTTCAAAGTTTTTTGGGTTTGTCCTTGTTTTACTGTTGGTACATCTGAGGTTTCACAAACATTGCTAAGTCAGGGGCATCAGCTTGTCAATGAAAGTACAAAGAACTTTGTTAGTCAAGCACTCTGAGGCTCACATGTGGAAGGTGACAGTTTGTACTGGACACTGACGCCAGCAACAGAGGGATTGTAGCAGTACTGTGTCAAGTCAGGAGGCTTGGATTGGTCAGCCTCTGGAAAGCAGAGCCCAGGGGCCTATTAGCTTCCCTCAAAAAAAATTCTGGGAGGGAACCCTCTCCATGGAGCCAAAAGGTTTCCGTCATCTGGGGCAGGATACTGATGGCTTGGGTGGGGCTCTTCACCCATTGGATGGAATTGACATAACGACCTCCCCACTGCCTCACAGTAGAAGACCAAGACAGGACTCCTAGCCAGTGTGAGTGGTGGCATCACTGTCCCTGGCCAGCTTTGTGGGACTGGCCATTCCTCCTGAGTGAGATTCAGGGGATTCCATGCCCATACAGGGGGTTCTATGGGAAGCCCTGTGGGAGATCGTTGTTCCAAAAATGGTCTGTCATTCCATCAAAGGCAAAGAACATGCAAGAAGTTGCCCTTACTGTGAGTGGTTAGTGAAAAGGACAGAGCAGGCTGAGAAAAGCTGCACTGTTAATGTCACTGCTAATGGAGCGACATTACAAATTTCAGGGCTGAGGAGCTCCAGCTGAGAGGAGGAAGTGTTCCACAGTGTGAGAAGGATGGACCCCAAAAGTCCTCCTGCTTCACTTGGGACAACCTGGAGGAACACCATAGGCTGCTGTACCTAATTTGGGAGGCAACAATTCTGGAAGTGAACCTACAATTGCCCAGCAAGATTGTCTCTTCAGACACTTTGCTTTGGGCTATAGATAAAGAAAGTGGCAGTTTTTCTGCCTCTTGGGTAATCTGAAAAAAGAAAAGGAAACAGGCTTTTCATGGGTTACAAAGCCATTCTTCTGTACAGAAAGAATGGGTTGGCATAGTCTGGGATACTTTTAATTCATTTATTCATTTAAATTAATAAATTCATTTATTTATTTTTGAGGTTTTTGAGGACAACTAGTGCTATTTAAGTATAGTGTCTAAAGTAATTGGAAACAAAGTAGTTTATGTTAGTGTGTTGAAACAGACCTGGATGTGATGGATGTGGCATCTGCTAGTGTTAATAAAATACATTTGAAAAGAAAACAATGGTTACAATAAAATGAAGATAATTTTGTAAGTACACTTTATTGGCAAGTACACTAACATCTTAATGTAATTGCTTGTTTGTAGGGTTACATTTTCACAGAAACATGTCACGGAAACTGAGAACACCGAAGTATAGCGAGGAGATGATGAAGAAGGAGATTAATGAACTGCGTAAAAAGTCTCATCTAGAGTTTCAAGAAATGAAGCACCTTTTAGGTAAGTCATGGGACAGCTCTACACAGCTGAAATTACCTCTAAATTCTCTAGTCATACCTGACTTACCAGCTCAAGTTAATCTGGATGGTAATGATTTACTAACCACACCTGATATCAGAACACCACCTATGCCACTCAATTCTGTTGGACTCCAAGCAGATCTCTCATCATCTTCCTCCCTCCTTCAAAGTGCTCCACAACCCAATATCTCAAAAACCTCAGAAATGAAGAAAATCATAAAGCCAAATTTGCGCCATGAAGGCACAAGTATGAGTTCATCCAGTCCACCAAAACATGGTACACAAGAGACAGCCATGAAACCAGCCATAGCATCTCTCGCTGGAACTGCTAGATCAGTATCCATGTCCAGAAGACCTCAACCCCCTTCTAAACCCAGATCACAGAGGCCTCCATCATCAGAGGAGTCTTATAAGAGCCATACTCCTTCACAGCAGATGCCAGGTGACAAGAAGGAAGCTCCTTGTACTGAAATTCAGCACTCAGCTTTTCTGAGCAGAGGCCACATGCTGAGCTCCTCCAGCTCTGATGAGAGTGTGGACCCCGGGGCGTCCACCTCTGGTGAGTCCGAACAGAGTAGACACAGAAGGATGAGGAAGAAAAAGAGAAGGCAGCTGAGTTACTCAGAACAGGAACAACACACATCTTCAAAGAAACATAGTTTAAAGAGTCCCACTGGCAGCTTGCCCACCAGCAGCATCCACAGTTTGAAGTCTGTCACTGAGCTGCTGGAGGAAGCAAGAAACATTGCAGCAGAGGGAGCACAGGAGGATGGTCAGCAGACGGTGCGTCAGAAGACGGTGGGGAGGGAAACCAGGCACACAGCGAATGAGGTCAATGACTCTCTGCAGAGGCAGGGCTCGACTGGTATTCTCTGCATCTCTGAGAAGCTGATGAACAGACAGTTAGTGGATGTTTACACTGCTAATAATAAGGAGGTAAGAAAATATCTACATTTCCCCATCACTTGCTGGCTGCTTTATTAGGAATACCTGTCTACTGTGGGTTTTTATAGGTGTATAATTATATACTGGCTACCTCTGTTGCCATGCACAACTTGTCAGTCATACCCCCTGCCCCACCCCCACTCCCCTGCTGGTCAGTTTCTTATCACAGATCCATTAACAAATATATTTATTTTTACCAGCAATTATTATCTCAGTATCACTGATTTGGTAGTGGCATGATAGTGGGTGTTGTGCTGCCGTGGATTTGTCAGGCATGGCAGTGATGCTGGAAGTGGTGTTACTGGTTTGAGAGCGGCCTGTCCCTCTAAATCTGGAAGTGGTGTTACTGGTTTGAGAGTGGTCTGCCCCTCTAAATCTGGAAGTGGTGTTACTGGTTTGAGAGCGGTCGGCCCCTCTAAATCTGGAAGTGGTGTTACTGGTTTGAGAGTGGTCTGCCGCTCTAAATCCAGCCACCAGTGTTCCTGGTGAACACTGTCTAAACTGTCCATTGATTCCTGATGGCTAAAACCAGATGTGTAGGGAGGCTATTGTCTTATTGTACACCTAGAAGATGTATGTAAGGGTTTATATCCCATCTGATGCCAAATGCAGTTTGTGGTATCTGTTCTCTAGCCTTTAATCAGTGGTCAGTTGGATTTTTTTTGGATGGTGAATCACACTAAATCCTAAATCCACACTAAATGGTGACAAGTAAAACTCCAGCTTCACTCATTCGCCTGATCAGCTTGTCCTTATCAGTGAAAATAGTGTTGAAATAGAATTGACAAGCAACAGTGACACTGTGATTGCAAACTGACCAATGAGGAATGGGTTAGAAGGTTTCTGATGAATTATGCATGCCAACAAATGAACTACAATCTGCAGTTGCATACAATGCACCTATCAGACAGGTCTATGTAATAAAATAGGCAATGTAGGTGTAAGTTAGGTATTATTTATTAATTGGCTAGTAAAGATACTTTATAGTACATTTGTAATACTAGCATTTTTCAGTATGAACTCCATGATATAAAACCAATCTTTATGTGGAATTCAGGGTAAGCTTGATGTTCTTATACCAAATGTTACCCTGCTGTGCTATATCTTCATGAGAATAAAAAAACATTCAGTTGATTGTCTTTTTAAGGATTTATATCCGAAGAACCTCCTTGCAACACCAGCTGACATCACAGAACGAAGAGTTACATCAGAACCTACGCATCATCTACCTGTTTTATCAGAAACCTGTAAGATCAAGGTAAGATCACAGACAGAGTGTGAGTCCCAGGGATTATCCTCCCATTTACACCCATAATACACTGCTGAACGTTTGCTGCAATTAAATAACTGAAAGCAGGCACTTGTATTATTCTTGCCCGGAAAATCACCATCTTATATTCAACACTGTTAAAGCTATGATTTCTCCCATTATATAAACCACATGTTTCTTGGTGTCTTTTTCTCACTGAAGGTGACCAGTACGGATGTGCTGGAAGCTCGAGGCGGTTGTTATACTCTAATCCAGAGACCTCGAAGGGTGACTCACCAAGCCAGAGGCATCCATGGCCTGACCCTCCTTACTACCTGGACACCTAACACTAAGTATACATCAGCTAAAGGCTGTTTTAAAGTTGCCCCAATCCGTATGACCTCACATACTTTAGTAATAAGGGTCATGTTGTTTTACATTATAATGCCTGTTGTCTTTAGCTGTCTGAGTAACTCTGTGCTGGTGAATCTTCCTGGCTGCTTTTTACTCTTCTTGCGGCAAGTTCATATTCTGACCTCTTCACCTCTCTATCAGTGACAGCATCTCCTTGTGTGTCTCTCCACCAGCAGGTCGCACAGGGTGGCCCCTGGCTCAGACAAAGACTAGGTTTTTCAGTTTCGGGGGTGTTTGAGTGAATGAGCAGGCTGTCATCAGCTCCCATTTAGACCTGTTTGAGAGGGTGGTGACACAGTGGGTAATTACCCATCACCTCCACCCCTCTGCCATGTGCCGGGTCAGCTCGGAGCCTTCCCGCCCCCCCAGCTCTCCTCCTCTCAGTCTCTCTTGCATCCTCTCTACTCACATGTACGATTTACTGCCTGTAAGTGTGGAGCTGGCCTCATGCCACTCCCCCTGTCAAAAACCCACAACCAAAACAAGTGGCATTTAATTACCAGCTTCTTCCACTTTGTGGTAGGCCACTGAGAAGTTTCTTTTGGAGGCGGTTGAAGGCTCATGACAGCAGGCTGCCTGTGGGGTAGATGGATGGAGAGGGGTGTCCTTCACAGCTGAGGAATGCTTCCTATCAGAGGAGGCGGGACCAATGACTCTGACCTGACCTTTAAGGTCTGTCACTGGGGCTTGCTCATGCCAAAGAGAGAGAGGGTGATAAATCTGGCCTGTGACAGCTTCTCAATGGTAAATGTGCAGCTGTGGGTGGAGCCAAGGGAAGGAGGGACTATTAAGGGCTCTCTCCTGGCTGCCTGCAGTAGAACTAACATAATCACTCCACACATGCACAGTTTTGAGCCCTTCTGTCTTAAGTTGAAACGTTTTGAAACGTTAAGTTGAAAAGTTTGACTTAGTGAGAAGTCAAAGTGCAGTCGATCGGTGTAAATAGACTGAAAAATCATCGTGCCACCTTCGGTGATTAAGACTGTGAGGTTGAAGGGACTCTCCTAACCATGTGCTTCTTTTATGCACATTTTGAAACATTGATATTATTGTTTGCTTTTTTTCTTAGTCTTCATGTGCAAGTATGCCATTGTGTCTTTAAAACTGGACATTAATGATATTTGTGAAAATATCATCCAAGATAGTTATTTTTGTCTTCCACAGTTCAGGACAGTACAAAACCATCCATCATTTCTGTACTACCCATGCATCTCAAGTCTTGCCTGTGGAACTGCAGCTGGCCTCTCGAGTGTGCCATGTTCAGGACATGCTCATGGTAACTCCAAAGTTTCACCAACAGAGGGCAGCATTTAGGCACCTGGCTGCCCATTCTGACTTACACAGGTGACAACCATACCTATCCTTTCTTCTCCTTAATTATTGCTAAAGCAGAAACCAGTATGACACTATTATGGTACTCTTAGGACTATGAACATTTCTCTTGTAGCTATGTGGGGTGTGGTTTGAGCTGTTCTGGGCTGCTTTTGTGTGTTATAGGGTGGTGTGTGAGGGCATTGCAGTGGAGAATATAGGAGACACAGACCAGGCGGACGGGGTCAGGCACCTTCCTGCACAAGCCATAGATGCTCTGGCAGACTGGCAGAGGATCGCAGAATACTATGTGGAAAAACCCAGGATGATGATGTGTGGACAAGCAGTAAGACAAGCACTTCTCATGAAAACTTCACACAGCTCCATCTAGAGAAGACTAGTTAAATTAGATAAGATGAATGATTGGCCAAAGTAATGGGAAATGATTTTTATTATTATAGCTGTTATTCTAAAGTGATCAATAGGTAATTGGACATGCGATCATGGGTGCTTGTTGGAGTCTTGGCTGTGGTATTGACTTTCTGCCACTGGGAGGCATTAGACACACATGTAATTTCACACTGATTGACTGTAAGCCTGTGAAATGCCCCACAAACCTCAAGACATTGTCACTGTTTTAAAAAATGTGGTAATAATATAAAAAAATGAATTTATCATTCCAAACTGAATGAAGCTTTAAACTGTAAAAAAGAAATGTACATTTACAATATATTGCATTTATGTATGGATAAAAATGTAAACATAATAACACATCATTACCGTTATGCCATAAAAATGTAAATCAACAGATTTTTTAACATTGTAGCTTGTGTTTTATTTTTTATTTATATTTATGATGAAGGAAAGAGAGTTTAAATGGTAAAATCAAATTAGATTTTTTTGCTATGATTTATGTCCATAACAATAAGTAATGAAAAAAATTGTTATGAAAGATTTGTATTATTGTGTGGTGTTTCACATTATGCGCTGTAATGTTAGATTACAGTGAGTTAGTGAGATTATAGTGTAATGTTAGATTATAGTGAGTTAGTGAGATTATAGTGTAATGTTAGATTATAGTGAGTTAGTGAGATTATAGTGTAATGTTAGATTACAGTGAGTTAGTGAGATTATAGTGTAATGTTAGATTATAGTGAGCTAGTGAGATTATAGTGTAATGTTAGATTATAGTGAGTTAGTGACATTATAATGTAATGTTAGATTATAGTGAGTTAGTGAGATTATAGTGTAATGTTAGATTATAGTGAGGTTATAGTGCTCTGTGCATAAGCAGCAAACAACACTGCTTTTTTCCACATTACTCACAAGATTCAGTCAACCCTTTTCTCCAGAACATAACAATGTATTCAAAAGCTAGAACCTATACTGATCAGTGGTTTATATATGTGTTTTCATAACTACTATATAGAGGGCAGTATATCCTTGTGTGCCTTGTACCAAAAGCTCTGTTCCCCTTTCCTGTGGCGTTTTTCCTAGTTTGACATGCGCAGCCATAATTTTTGACAGCCCTCCTCATATCTTAAAAGATTTTTAATATTTCTGTTGCTGTCACTCTTGCAGTCAGTTCAAACCCCTTTTGTTCAAATAGTCTAACTGCTATGTGTTTTTAAATGTTTAATGGCAAAATATATTTGTAATCAACATAAACAATAATAAGAATAAATTGGATAATTATTTTTCATATGGTTTTGGTGAAGTAGGCACCATAGTAACTTTACGTGTAATTGTACATTATATAGAATTACATGAAATTATATGTTTATACAGAATTATAAATGAATACCAGACACACATCTTGTTTGGGAATATTTTGATCTGTCCTTATCCTTGTTTTTTTTCTACAGGCCACACTGTGTGACAATCAACTGAGAATGTTCTGGAATCCAGCTCCTCCCAAATTCAGTTGTGCTCCGTGTGTTATAAAAGACAAACTCTTTCCCAAGTACCAGGTACTGAAGCGTTGTGTCTTTAAATTCAGCAGATGGACCTGTATTTCTCTGCCAGTCCAGTGGGACTGTGAGCAGTAGTACTTACTGCAGAGATTACAGCACAACTCCACCCCATCTGCTCTCCGCTGTTAACGTGTACTTTAAACTCCTGCTATTCCATAGGGAACAACATATTGTAGCCTTTTTTTTTTTTTGGTCTGTGATTTAAAACCAAAGTATTGCATATTTTGACTTCACCTAGTGATCTCATGGGAGGTGGAGGGCAAAACTCTGCACTTGTACAAATGCTGGGAAGTTATATGAAAGCATGGTGTACAATTAAGGTACTCCAGATGGAAACCTGGCAATTTATGAAATGTTCCTTAAAATGGTATTATTTTGACAAATGAGGAACAGTCCACATTTGTGAAATCTTCTTTGCTATAAGATTGTAGATTTTACTGAAACTAAGACTGAACTTAATCTATTATGACCTGTTGTTTTCCCCTAAAACTCTTTATACAACAATGTTGTATTTTTAGGTTGGCCCTGCAGACCAATCCAGTGAGAATGTACTTACTGACCTGCACTCATTCAGTGATCAGGTGGAGATGAAGTCAAATCCCACTGCGGTCAGTGAAGTTCTGTCACACCTTGAAAAATACCAATTGCTGTACTTCTATAGCTCCTCACAGTAGATATACACTTATTTACACATGTACACTTAATTAGAAACACATAATAGATGTACAGAGACTGTTGCCCATCTATCGCCATGCACTGTAAACCCTCCTCCAACTCTTTCTCATTGGTCAGTTTTATACTGCTGGTCAGATATTACGCACAGAGACCACTGCTGGTTGGATATTTTTAGGTGGTAACACTGACAGGGACGTGTAAAATAAAAACGCCATCTGTGCTGTTCCTGATACACTTATATAAGCACAACACCCGTGACCATGGCCCTACCATGTCTCTATCACCACTTTATTGAGAATCATCCACCACCAAATAATGTGCAGTCAGACTCCAGAGGCCAGGGCTCCTGTCGTCAGAAAGCGTCTGATAACAGGATAGAAGGTGGCAAAACTTAGTGAGCAAAGTAACAAATGTGCTGCAGTCACAAGGTTGTTCATGTGTCATGGTTTCCCTAATGGTATTGCGGTTGCCGCGGTGTTTTTGCTTGTGTTTGTTTTCATTTGTTTTCCCTCCTTGTCTCGTCTTTGGTTGATCTCCGTCTCTTATGAGTTTCACCTGTGTGTTGTTTCAGTTCATTTACCCATGTACTTGTACCCCATACGTCCCTGTTCAGTTTGTCAGTCTTTGTAACTTCCACTGTTTGTTTGTGCCTACAACTGTGTTCTGTAACTTCCTCCATGTGTTATGATTACCTTTGTTCTTTGTAGCATTCTCTTTGTGTTTGTTATTGGGTTTATGGTCGTGTTTTTCTTCATATCTTTGTTTTACCTTTGCTTTTGGTTAATTTTTTATTGTGTTTTTGACAATAACAACAGGATTTTCTGTAACCATGTTTATGTTGTTGGCTTTAATGACTCTTCCCCAGGAAAAGGTTCTGTTCAGAAAGCACAAGTCTCTGACAGACCTGAGAGCAGAGAAACTGGTGTCACAGACTTCACTGGGAATCTGTCCTGACCATCAGGTTTTCCTGCCACTTCTTATACTGAATTAAGACCTTATACAAGCATAAATGGTTTACTTTATTTGTAGACCTCTGTATTATAGTATTAAGGATATATTAACTTTTTCTTGATAATGTTAGACTACTATGGTATTTGTTATGATTAAGAGATGTCTTGTATATTGTGTGAATATTTAAGCCACTTTTAAACCACTATATATAAATGAAATGATCTGTACAACACATTTTTCCTCACAAAGGTAATAGTTATTTTCTATTTTTTTTTGCATAGAGGTGGATTTTTTATGCTTATCATAAATCATACAAGCACGTACTTGTATGGGCTGAACTCCTAATCCTCTGTCTGCTTTGCCTCAGGTTCGTGTGTGGCGCCCCCTGTCTGCCCCACAGCCAACCTCACACTCTGAGTCGTGTCTGAAGATGCAGTCGGACTTCACGGTTGTCACCAGGGAGCTGGAGCTCGCTGGTCGGCAGCAGCACTCTGTCTGCCCTCGGACAGACACGCTGCCCCGCCTTGCCCCTTCCCAGCCTCAGCATGGCCAGGGCAAGACCAAAGAGCAGTGTGACCAGGGCCCAGGCAGGAACGGTGCACTGACCCGCAAGGTCAGAAGGGCCCCGATGCCGCACAGGGCCCCAGCCGGGCGGGCCCCAAGAGCGAAGCCTGCAGGGGTCGGCAGGGCCTCGAGGCCTAAACACATGATGGGGCTCAGCCGTGCTAAGATGGCATACGTTCATAAGAAACTGAAGGAGCTTCCACATATTCTTTCCAGGTTATACTGAATGCCAGAGTTTCATGTTCTGTTAAATACGGTTGTAAAACTGAAAGCCAATTTACCTCAACTGTGAGGTTATGTGGAATTTAGTTTTCTTAGGTCGTGCTGAATCTGAACAGATGTCACAGCCTAAGATATTACCTGGGAGAGACAAAGCAATTGTACACTGTTTTATAGAAACTAAACCATTGTTAATCTTTGTAATAATAGGCTTATTAATTTGCTCTTGTATAAATAATTTGATAGGTATTTTTCCATGCTTGTGTGTGATGTCCTGTAACATTTAAAAGAAGTGCATATCTGTGTCCAAACAGGAGCATGTCTCTGTGCTATTTGCCCTGGAAGCCCAGAGTGTGTGTGGAGCGTCCTGTTCTTCTCCGCAGCTCCAGCCTGCCCACGCTGCTGGAGCGCGGTGGTGTTCCTGACACACTCCTGCCCCAAGAGTGTCTCCCTGACATCTGGAACACCTGGGCCGATGAGGTCTTTCCACGATACATCAGCACCAGGGCTGACCAGGAAGACTTGCTGGATGTAGGTCTCACCACGGCAGACCTGGAGAGGGAGGTGGCCAGACTGAGCCGGGATATGGGTGAGTGTGGGCGGGACAGCGCCTTCCACCTGTGCCGCAGAGGAGCGCTGAACAAAAAACTCGGCCATCTCAGCCACGCCCTCGAGGATCTCAATGCTGTAAGCCCATACCTATCTACCATAGTTTGTTTTTCCTTGAAAAGTTCTAATTTACTGATATGACCTTCTGGTACATCCAGCTTGCCCTGTGTCAAGTGATCGATCTGTTGTGCTTGTGCAAAAGGCCATCTCCCTGGAGCCTCATTTACTGGATGCCTACTGGCACAGACACAGCATCCACCTTCTGAGAAACAAGCCCAGTAGCGCTCTCTCTGATCTGAACTTCATCATCAGACACAACCCCAAACATGCAAGTAGGCTTCAGGACTCATTTCTCGCTCATTTTTTCGCTCTTTAGCAAAAAATCCAAACATTCAATTATTATCAGTTAAAACGAACTCAATGTTTCTTATAATGAACATCCATGGTAATATCAGCAAATAAACCACGAGTGTGTGAGAAAAACTTAGCATGCGTGAGAGCCCAAATATTTTGGGAAAATATCTTGATTTCTGCTTCCAGAGGCCTTTAAATCAAGAGCAGAGATCTACAGAATGAGAGGAGAGACCACTATGGCCATATTCAACTACACACAGGCCATCAAGAACAACCCAGATAATTCTGAAAACTACTTTAAAAGAGCTGAGATGTATAACAAGAGAAATGAGACCATTTTGGCAATGGAAGATTATGCCAAGGTAAGCCTTGTTCAAAGTAATATTTGATCTGACCAAAAGCAACAGACCAACACTTTGATATTTGAACTTTTGCTGATCATAAATGCACTGGGCTTGCCAGGGCAGTGAGCAGGCATTATCACTTTGTAAATGACTCTTTGTTTCTTATTTTGGCATGTGCAGATGACTGACTCTTGCTCTTGCTCTCACCAGTACTGCTTGCACATCATTTAACACGTGTCTGTATCTCTGACACATCCACGTCTGGCCTGCAGACATTTACCATTGACCCAGCGAGGACAGATGCCTTGATGACCCATGGCCTGTACCACTTCCACAGCCATGCCTGGAGGGTTGCCCTGGAAGACTTCTCCCTCCTGCTGATACAGGAGCCTACCAACAGCACAGCCAGGTGCTCTCCATTGGCCTGTATAGGATACTGTTTCTGTGTTATCACAAGCACTTCTTGATCTGTAAAAACCTGTGTTTAAATGAATGTTGAAATAATGCAGAAACATGTGGACTTTTTAGTTTTTTTCCCTCAGTGAAAAAAGCTTGCTAGCATCTTAAATATGATGTAATAAATAATTGATATAATTATTACAATAAAGTTACCTTTCTAAGGGGATTATGAATAATTTACATATTGTTTATTAATTGGTATAAAATAATGAATAGGTAGTCAATAAGCAGTTAAGCAACGCAACACATAAATAAAAAACTGCAGTGAGCTGTTGACCTATAGACTTTGTATTTAGTGTTTTTGTATTTTACTGTAGGACAGGCTATCATTTCTGACCAATAAGACATCCTGTTGATGGTTAAAATGCAGTATGTTATCACCAAATACCTGATTACCTGAACAGTTGACAGGCATAAATCTGACAGAGAAGGTCATTTCAAGTAAACCACCAAGATTTGAGCTTTAATAGTATATATAAATGTGGTCAAGCAACGTGCTACTGTTTCCTTTTAAGTTTTGCTTTAAAAGTGTTTATGATCTTGTTAATACCCATTAATAAAGACTTTATCCCTTGTGTCTTATTGTCTTATTATTACCTCATGAATATTTATTATTAGTAGTAGTAATTTTTGTTTTATTCTGAATTTTGTAGGACATATAGAGGAAGGATCTTTGCGAAGGTTGGCCAGTTTCAGGAGGCCATTGAGGACCTTTCCATAGCAGTGCACTTGAATCCCAGGGACTGGCTGGCTTTTTACCACCGAGGCTGTGTGCTGAGGAAGACCAGGCCTGCTATGGCCATAAGAGACCTCAGTACTTCTGGTACACACATCATTTCAGATGGCTAGCTGTGGTCCTCTGTCTTTTTTGACAATTTGTGTCTTCATTGGTTTATTTGTTTTTGTTTTTACTGCTCTCACATATGGTTCACCAGAAGGCCTGGATCATATAAGGTCATATGAGGTCATAACCTCTTTATATGACTATAAATGTCCCTAGATCCATATATGACATCATACGTTGGATATCTGTAATATTTGTCAAGATCATGAGCCATTAATAGGTTCCTGCTTATGTGTGTGTCATATTTAATATATTGCTTGAGTAGGGACCTTATGTAATCACGCTGTTATGTGCTACACTTTGCTGTTCGGCAGTGACAGTGAGAGTATCAGCTGTTAATCCATAGGGACCACGTGTCTTGTGAAATTTGGCAGGACTTTGTAGAGTATAATCTCAAGATTTCATAACCAGCATGTGTGTGCTATGTGTTTGTGTCTGTGTGATGTCTGTGTGTGTGTGTGTGTGTGTGTGCGCTCCAGTGCTTATTAATGATAGCTCAGAGAATGTGGGAGCATTCCTCCACCGTGGCCTGCTCTACTCAGATCTCCAGCAGTGGCAGCAGGCCTTGGCGGACTTTGAAGCTGTGATCCATATGGACAGGTGACATGCTCTTCCCCCTCTGGGAATGGACAGGATCTCATATCCTTTTGTTCAAACACAGTAAATCCAGACCAAAATGAATAAATGTTTACTGATGGTCCATGTTTTCTTAACCCTCTGTTCACAAGTGTGTTTTCTAAAGTGTACCTATAGTAAAGATAACTGGGGGTCATTTTGCTCAGTATAAGTGAGATTCTCTGAATGGAGTCTCTCTTAATCAAGCATTGGTTTGATGCTTTGAAATGACAGGACTGTCGCTGTGGCCTACATCAACCTGGGGCTAATATACATGATGAAGATGGGTCAGAACTATGATGCCATCAACATGTTCAGCAGTGCTTTAAAGGTGGAACCCACACACGTTACAGCCTATATATGCCGGGCCAGAGCTTATCACAATGTAAGGAAGTGTCCTGTCAAACACCTTGTAGTAATGCCTTCCTAACGAATACCATGGTGATGATCTAATAGCTCAATATCCAGAGCTATGAGATGACTTAGAAATTTGGGCTGTGTAGTGCATTATATGCCACTGAACTGACCAACAGGTTAAAAATCTGGAGAAAGGACTTAAGGACTTGACTAGGGCTATACACATGAGACCAGATGACCCACAACTGCACATTCTGAGGTATTTCTTTAAAACAGGATTATCCATACTTGCGTGTGCATCTCTAGCAGCCTGGGTCCTTTCCCAAAACCTGTCACATCTGACTCTCATTTTCATGTTCACCTAAAAACCTTGATTATTTCCACAGAAGTAGAAATGAAGAATAAAAACGTTTTTTTTTTTCTTCATGCAGAGGGAAGTACTTGTGTGATATGGAGAAGTTTGATCTGGCAAAGTTCTGTATTCAGTATGCAGCAGAGATGAGCGAAGGTATTGATTTTACTGCCCCTTAAGGTCTACAAATCTTAGTCAACACTAAAGAAACACAGTGTGACTCAAAGCCAAACAACTCAATGTAGCTCTGATTACAGGAAGGTTCACGATGCCTAACTGAATTATATTTAGCAATTTTTAGTGCTCTTGCTTTGCAAATTCCCTGATACATGGCAAACTAAACGCCGTGCTGGTATAAAAAGTGGGTTGTCGGAGTCAGGATAAATAGGTAATGTCCCCGTGTGGCATGGCTACCGTTCGCCTGCAGCTCTTGGCTTGTCCCCGGTCCAGCGAGCTGCAGTACAGTCGTTCCTGCATAACGATGCCAAGGCCATTGAGTGCCTCGCGACGGATGACAGGACCCACCGCTCCTCTTCCATCTTCATCCTGTTAGGAAAGACTCAGATGAAGGCGCAAAGGTTCACGGTACGTCTGGATCCTTCCCTAGGCATCTGGTTCACATCTGAACCATTTAAATGGTGCAAAAAACATGCCTGCTTTCATAATTCTATGTTTGTTTTACTGTTGTCAAGACTTCTTGATTATTAACATTCTCAGCCTTTTTATTATTATACATTTTTAGAATTGAATTACTTAAAAATATGTGATTTTGCTCTAAATATGATATATGAAGAAAAAGAACAGTGTAATGCCTACACTAAAAATAAAATATATAAAACAAGGTTGAAAATGCAATATCTTTTCTATTGACATGTCTACAGGAAGCAGTGGAGAGCTTCAAAACAGCTTTTTCACTCCTGAGTCCCAATGAAATGAGTGTCTGTAATGTGCCAGAGGCCTCAGATCTGTTCTACCTCACTGGCATATGCTACATGGCTCAGGTGATGCACTTAGTAGTACCACACTCACACCTGAACAGTCCAGCTCTGCCAACTCTGAAACACTTTGCTTGCACAGCTAATGAATGACCTCTCGCTGACAGTCAAAATGACACGTTTTTCTGGAAACCCTGCGTACTTCACTACAACGTTGACTAGCTCATGCTCTTTACGTACACTCTCCACCAGGGTGAAGACCATCTGCTGCCTCAGGCCCTGGATGCATTTAGCAGAGCTGTGAGGCTCAACCCTGACCACGCTGACGCCTTTCACCAGAGAGGCCTGTGCCGTGTGCGCATGCAGCAGCCCAAGAGCATACAGGACTTCAACAGAGCCCTCCACATCAACCCTGACGCCTACCAGGTCCCTCCAGCATGTGGCCCGCATCCTGCCTCAGTGAGACCAGGATACAGGGGGCCTGTTCTTGTTTTCTTAGGCAAAGCAAGCATGCATAAACTTTATGTTCTGCGCTGTCACTTAGGAGGCAACATTTTGATTTGTTTTTAATTGGTTGCTTGACCTTCAGAGGACTGTGACATGCATAACAACAACTGGTACCTAACAGGTGGTCACTCAGTGGTAGATCAGTGGTGCAGGGGATGGATAAGATGCACAGGGGACAGATGAAGTGTACAGAGGACAGATGAAGTGTACAGGGGACAAATAAAGTGTACAGGGGATAAAGTGGCATATTCATGAAGTCCTTTTTATAAACAACTAATATAAATCCGTGTTTTCCATGCTTTCCTGGTATTAGGTGTATCTAAGCCGAGCTGCTTTGTATGGGGCTAAAGGTCGATATTCGAAGGCGATCCTCAACTGTAACGAGGCTATCAGGATCCAGCCGAAGAGTGCCAGAGCCTACTTATACAGGGGAGCTCTCAAAATCTATTTAAAGGTAACTGTCTTATTTAAGTCTCAAACATATACCCAGCCTTTGAATTACTCCCAATTTATTTCTATTATGCAGTGTTGATACTCATTAATTGTTTAAAATGTTTTTTTTTTTTTTGTAATGCATGTGTATTTAGAGGTTTGTCCTGTTTTCAGGTATACAAGGGGGCAGTGAAGGATTTGACCATGGCCATAAAAATTGATGCCACCTGTTCCTTAGCTTACTATAATCGAGGAGTGAGTTACCAGCAGCTGCGGGAACATGAACTGGTGATGTTCTTCTCTTCTACACCATTCTTTCACAAGTGTCATATGGTCAGGACTGCCTTTCTTCAGTGATGCACATTTGCTGTCTTCCTGACATTTGCTGATGAGTTTAATCTTCTGCTTTTTCAAGGCTCTTCGAGACTACAGCATAGTTCTGCTTCTTCCCAGTCAGAAAGAGACTGACCTTAAAGTGCTAATCAACCGTGCTCTTGTCTACGTAGAGCTTAATGAACATTACAGCGCCCTGCAGGTAGGCAGCTCAACTCAGACACTTCTGCAGTGTTAGTGAGTGTTTGGGCTTCATAGGTTCTTCTCATGGTTGTCACCGTTACCATGGAAGCTTCTCTGTGGTGCCCTCTGTCAGTACTGGAACATGGGATGTGTATGTCGTTTGGGTTAAAGATAAAAAGTTGAAAACCAGTCAAGGACGCAAAATGTCACTTTTTAGTTTTCTGGACAAAGAAACATAAACTAGCAGGTAGTTTACTTCACTCCAAGAATTGCAGGAGGCAGGAAAAGGGAGGGTTGTATTCAGTTCTATCGGTGACCTGTAACTCAAACAATGTACAGAATGATGAATTCATTTTTCCTGTGTTTAAATGAAGGACTTGAAAGCTGCTTCCATAAAACAGCCTGAGGATGCAGTTACGCACCACGCCCTGGGAGTCTATTATCACAGGTCTGCACTCTCTCTCACCACCCCATAGTCTCTGAAATAGCTTATGTAAAGGGTCCTTCTGTTGAATCATCAGTCGGACTGAAACGTATTTAAATTTAGACACAGGGCACAATCCTTGGTTTCCCTGATGTAAACACACCTATTTCATCTTCTGAACAACTTGACCATTAGATGATGTGTTAGGATGCAGAGTTTTGTACACAGCAGAGGGGCCTTCAGGGCTGGAGTCAGGAGCACGGCACAGTTTGAAGTTTAAATAACATGGGAAAAGCATCCCAAGACTATCATGATCATTTAATGCCCACGTTTTACAGCATTAATATTTACATTCACTAGTGCATCTGCTCTATCAAAATGTGCTCTATCAGAGTTGGTTTCTGATTGCTAGTATAAAGGAACTAGCATTCCAGTAAGGATATATATTCCATCTTTAACCATGTTGCCACCACAGTAAAAAGCTGCTCTGCTCTACTGTTAAGGTCTGAATGGCATGTAATATGGTGTATTTCTCAAAGGCTTGGCAAGGAGGAATTGTTTTGTCTCCCTGTATTCATTACTGGGTAACAAAAGCATGGCCTCAGTTCAGCTGTGAGTTTGAGAAATGCACTTCCTGTTCAAGGCTATGGCAAAAAAACATGGTCACAATAGATACTGAAGGGTGACGGGGCTAAGAGAGAGGAAGAAGCAGGAGGCGAGGGTGGCACAGGCATGTCTTTGATTTCCATTGTAAACAAAGAACAGCACAAACAAGCGAGAGGCATATAAAGGGGCAGAAAATACAGCAAGCGCTATAACGCTGAACAAAGTTACGGGACAGCGCTTGATAAAGTCCATTGTGGAGACCAGGAAATGACTCCAATGTGCAGCAATGAACCTGCAGGGGATTTTATGGTAAACAAAAAGGGTGAAAGCCAAACAAGGAGAACAGGGGCGTGGTTTTGCCTCGAGCTGCGGGGCCGGCCTCCTGTGACGTGAAGTACATGAAGTACCTGAGACATGTCGTGTGATTATATGTGAACCACTGTTTCCAGTTTCACAAAAACTTGACTCTGATAGTTGGTGTAGAGATCAAGTAATGATCACTATGATCTTATTTTCCAAAATAATACCAGGTTCTTTTCTTTTTGTTATAGTCATGAACCTCAAAAGTATAGACATTTACAGTTAGTGTTTATTAGTAGTCCATCTACCTTGTTGTACTTCAGTAGGCATTTTATATTTACATTTACAAATGGGCACATGAGCCTCAGTGTACTGAAAGCATGGTATGGTGTATCTCAAAGGTTGGGGCAGCTACAGGAGGCGGTACAGGCTCACACTGAGGCGTTGAGACTCAACCCCTTCCTGCTGGATGCCTACGTGGGACGTGGTAATGTCTTCATGGGCTATGGCCACACTCAGGCTACCAAACAGGCCCAGAGGGACTTCCTCTCCGCCCTGCACCTCAGCCCCTGCTGCTCCAGTGCTCGCATCGGCCTGGCCTACAGTCTCCAGGTGCTGGTCTGTGTTAGAAACATTGCTTTTCACTGTATAACATAAAAAGGGTTTCGATGTTCTGATGTAATAATGCAGAGTGCATGAGAAATCAGGGAATGGAGTTGCAGTCAGAGTTCCTGCCACATTGTCTAATCATCATTTAGTAGTGTTGAAAATGAAATGAAACTGTAGCACAAATTCAGATGTTGGAGAAATTTACATTTGCCATCCCGTTAATTACATTTTTTTTTAGCCCATAGCATAATGTTAGGACAATATAATGGAGTGTAATGAATGTATACAATGAGAATTGTATTTGAAAATAGCTTTTTCTAATGTTCACGATATTTATTTTTTGGCAGCACACACATCAACGGATGATGTCTTTGTAACTGGGTGGAAAAAGAAATTAGGTGTTAGTCAAACTGCCATGGCTTTACGATATTTCTCCTTTATCAATATGTTTAATTCCACTTCTGTTATACAAGCGTTGTGAATCTCCGCTTTGGGTCTCTGCTCCTGGGAGGTCAGGCATTTGAAAATGTAATAAATGAGACTCAGACTTTTACTGTCATTACTGTGACATTAAAAAGTAGGAATTGGTCTACATAGCACATTTGTTTCAAATACTGCATATTGTAGTCCTAACATCTGACGTCACAAACATTGTCACAGCTTCCTCTACTGCTCCCTCTTTTTAACGTGCCTTTTTGCTGCTTCCTGCTTTCTGGTTTTGCATTCACAGCAGTCAAATCTCCATTTCTTGTCATCGTTTATGTAGAGTTTATGTAGAGTTTATCTGCCCAATTGTCCATTAAAGCCTCCTGGTGGCTGTCAGTCAAACACAAAGACAAAATGGTCAGAAAGTGCACAAATAAATGGGTTAAATTGTATCTTCTTAACCATGTTGCCCTGTTCACTTACGCACATGCCTGACAGTAGTTTACACAAGTACGACAGTGGATGGTGCTGTCGGAGAAAGCAGCCATCCACTCAGCACCCAGACAGACAGAGCGATCTCTGATTCCTGTGCCCTTTTCACTGAATTCATCCTCATTATCTGCCCCTTTCTCTCCTCATTGACACAGGCGGTGATATCTTGTATCCTGCTGACTCTTACACCGGTATTGATTTTAATTGTATTTGATTCCCATGTACCAGGTGTTTGGATTCTTCCAGAGAGCCTGGAATCAGTTCACTGTGGCTATGGAGATTAATCCAAAGTGCTGGGCAGTCTATGAGGGAAGAGCTGTTGTGAATCTGCAGATGGGGAATGCATGTGCAGCTCTTCAGGACATAAACAATGCTCTGAAGGTAACGGGGTAGCAGCTTCTTTAGCTAGTTTTTGAAAAGCTTGTATGTACGAAGTTATTGCTGAGATTATTGCTAGGTATTCATCTTTTAAGTCCTGATGTATTTTTTTTTAAGAATTAAGATTATACATTATATGATACGTGAAAGGACGTTGGATTTTTACACAGTCTAGGCAAAAAATATTCCGCGTTCTGGAAAGTTGTGTTTTGCTGTTTACTAAGAGACATGCGCCATCTTTAACTGCACTGTAGTGCAATCCTCAGTCAGATCAACTTCTCACAAACCGAGGTGTGATAAACCAGTTCATGGGGGACAAGCCTACCGCCATGAGAGACTACCAGAAAGCTATTTCTATCAACCCCACATATTCCCTGGCTTACTTCAATGCCGCTAACCTATTTTTCTACAACAGGCAGTTTGAGCAGGTAAGCTGCACAATTTTGATATAATGTTGAGGTGATTTGACAGACAGATCACTGACACCAGCATGTGGTGAAAGTGTTGAGTCTGTTTAAATGCTCTCTCACTTTTGTTATTGCACGTGGATGAATGGCTCTGGCTCAGGCGTGTGAGTATTACAGCCGGGCCTTTGAACTGGAGCCCAGCGATGAGTCTGCCGTGCTAAACCGAGCCATTGCCCATGCTCTGCTGCGGAAAGTTCCACAAGCCTTGCTGGACTTCAGCGAAGCACTTCGCCTCAGCCCTCAGTCAGCTCATGTGTACTTCAACCGGGCCAACCTGTACATGTCCCTCAGGAGGTACGAGGCTGCAGAGATGGACTTCACACACGGTGGGCCACTGCTGAATATTGGTGTACTTAGATGTATGGATATACATATGTTTCTGATTATCTAAATATGATCATGTTGTTGAGCTCTGAAATGCATTTACTGAACCGTAAGATAGAGTTACTAAACAATAAGTCTTGATCATGAATTTCCTACTTCATTTTAATGGGTTAATTTAATAGATATTAGGAATCAGCATTGCCCTTTTCTGACTTGGCTATTCATTGACAAAACAAGGATGTTATCTAAGATGAATGTGTCAGATTAATGAATAGTGCAGTTGAAGAGATGATAAGTTGAAGACATGTCTTTGTCTGCTCATTCAGTACTGATGAGTTTAGGGATTGTTTATATATATACACTATATTG
>JAOYMR010000010.1:8990357-9010421 GCA_025802075.1 Tenebrosternarchus preto | reverse complement strand
ACCTGCACACAGTGCCAAAGCTACCAGTACCTGGTTTAAGGACCATGGTATCCCTGTTCTTAATTGGCCAGCAAACTTGCTTGACCGTAATTGTGAAGAGGAAGATGCGATAAGCCAGACCCAACAATTCAGAAGAGCAACCTGGGCCCTGCAGGTCATTTACTCAACTTACCTGTTTTTCTGAAACCTGGGTGATTTTTGACAAGGTTGTTTTGTTAAGTACATGCCAGGCTGAAAAACACAATTGTTTCAACACTGTCACTCATGTTAAGCTTCAGAGGTGTTCAAAAGATGACGCTGGAGTGTTTTACATTTGATCTGAACTGCATACATAATGAGCTGGAGAAAATGCTTTTAAATGATAGAGATGTTCCCCTTATTGAAGGAATGATACCACCAGCATCATCTTTAGTAATAAGGAGGAACAGCCCCTATTCATAGCTCAGAACAGTCCTATGATGATTAGAACTGGATATTTAATGACAGCTCAGGTTGTCCCTGGTTTGGCTGAGTTTGCTTTGTGAGAGGTGATAAGGTAGTGCCATTATCAGCACGCAGAATCATGATATTTTCATTGATTATAATTATCTCTGAAAATATTGGCAGAGTGTGATTTCTGAAAAATAAATCATCTAATCTAAAACAGCCACTGAAAGAGATGTATGTAAAAACATGAAAATTAAGAATGTAGAAATTAGACGGAACATTTGTTTCCTCTTATTTGATGATTATTTTCGTATAATATGTTGTGTTTTTTTTACATTGATGTTTTTAAAGAATTTGAAATGCAGCACAAGCTGCGGAGGATCTTGAAGAGAAATCCATTTTTGAAACAGACTAACCTTCCCCTTTTTATTGAACATACAATTATGTGGTTATTGGTCTAGCCTTGGAATCAGTTTTGGATTGATTCATCCTATCTACATATGCGTCTGAGCAGGTCTGTATAGTGTTTTAGAACACTACAACGTAAGAATATATCAAATATATTTATCACATTACACAGAAGGTGCACAATACTGAGTTCCTACCAACGGTCACAAGAATGTCACAAGAATGTTTACACTCCCTCAGTAAATAGCTTTAATTATCTTTTTATGCAGTTTTTACTACTTACTAAATGTTACTAATGCAACTTTTGCTGTTTCTAATATTACTACTAATATAATCACTACTACTACACTACTAGTAGTATTACTACCATTACTACTACTGCCTCTGCTACAAGGAGTAGACCTCCAGAAACAGGAGTAGACTTCCAGGAGCAACAGTAGAGTAGGTGTACAGTAGGTGATTCTTCTTATAGTATTCTGCTGAAATTTATAATAATAATGTTTGCAGGTTTGTTTGGTGCACAGGTTTGGGTCAAATCAAAGGACACTTGTTCTGATTCTGTCATCACTCTAATATTAAAGATATTTATTAAAGTCTAATCCATGGTAAAGAGATGTAAAGCTTCTGACCTGTTGTTTATACCCACTGCTGCTCTAATCTAGAGTCAAGAAGCTAAAAGAAGCTTCAGATTGAGTGTGAATGCTACATACAGTTACATGAATCTGGAATGAATGGACTTTCATTATGAATGTATTTTTCTTAATAGAATTAGTTATTACTTTGTGTATATCTTTTATATTCTTTGCGTATATCTGTTCTTCCTCACTGAAATTCCACAGGGCCATTCAGCCAACATAATTCAAGGTAGCCTATTAATCCAGTTCTGCAGAACTTTTTCCTCCAGTGTGTTCAGCTATGAGAAACTCCCACAGAATGTTCATATTCAGTGATATTCCATTTTTACATCTCCCAGACCTTTAAGATTTACTGTATGTCACAGATAACAAATATACAGTTACTTAATGCAGTTACTTGTATGTTCTGTTCCTGTTATTTGTAGAACCCTAAAAACTATATATAGATATAAAATATAAGACTTATTTCCATGAACAAAGCTCATGTACCTAGCAAACCCACGGTTACCGTCTTGTTTTTCACTGTTTTCTTTGTGAGTATTGATCAGCCCTTTGGCTTGTGTGCACATGCTTGCTAATGGAACATGTGCCAGTTAAACCCACCTAATGGTCCTCTTATTTTCTGCTCTCAGTTAAACCCTACATACTCTTTTGTAAGTTGTGCTGTATAGAGACAGAGCAGTAGTTCTTTCATTCTTCCCTGAGTGCTTTTTTTAATCTTTCTCAGCGGCTGGATGAATAAGGAGACAATAGTGAAGAGAACTGTAGGTTTGGATGAATACAAGTTCATTTATTAAAGGCATTATCTTTGAAACTGCACTTTACTGATTGGAAGTTTTTTTTAACTAGTCACATTAAAAGATTTACAAATTTCTTACTGGCATAACAGGGTGGTGAAACTACTGATATTAGTTTATGGCAAAATAAATTAAGACATGACATTTGAAAATAAGAGGCCTAAAAAACTACTAAGCGTCCTAAAGAAATATGTTTGTATTCCTGTTCTCAGGCCTTCTACTCTAGAGTTTAGGAGATGTAGAAGAGAAAGTTCTTCTGGCAGCTTAGGGATTAACATTAAGCTTGCCTGAGGTGAGCAAGGAAGACAGATGTGCTATAACGCTTATAGAGATTTGCAGATTTGCGTGAACTGAACCATGAAATAGAAGTGACTATGCAGAGAAATCACATAGAAAGATCTTAATATGTCCATAATTAAAACAGTATCATCTGTGCCAATTTAGAAGTTGCTCTTTCACATGCACAAACACATACACACACACACACACACACACACACATACAGACTCACACACACACATGCTCACATACACACTTAATATTTTCACATACACACTCTCACACATTGTTAAATACTGTATTGCCTGTGCCAACTCAAAAGTTGCTTTTTAAACACACACACACACACACACACACACACACACACTCAGTGCTGGCCAATCAATCTTCAAGGTGACCCCACAGCTTCTGATAAGCTAATGTCAGTGAATGGTCAATAGTACAGTAAACAAGACCATAATTCCAAATTAGCCCAGAAGGTCATCTGTCAGGTAGTTCACTGGCAGGGAGTTAGCCATGGTGCTCTCCCAACAAATGTTGTTGAGATCTGGACTGCAGCCTTGCCTAACTCTACTGTAGTGCCTCTGCACCGGGCCCTTAGTGCTGTTAAACACAAACGTTATTAACCTTGGCCTGCTGATTCTCAGCTAAGCATCTAATTCCACTAAGTGCTTTTTTCTGATAACATGTTTATGTTTGTGGGGACTGTGGTTAGCATATTACATCAGCGATGTCGACTAGTTAATTTTAACGCACCTGCAGGGTAATGCATTTTTGTAGGAGCAAAAGGGGCCAGTGAAATGAGTGTGAGAAAAAAGAAGGATAAAATGCAAGATGATCTATTGCCTGTGGCCACAACCTATTCACAGCCAGAGGAAGAGAGAGGCCAGACTCAGCCGCCATCATCCATCACCTTCTATTTTAATCCCCTTCCTGGGCCACACTTCATCAATTACAAAACACCACCTGTGTTTACTGCATCAGGCATGGAATACAAATGGTGGCCATGTTAGTACCAGCGACTTAAGCTATAATTTAGCAGTTAAAGAATTACAGTCATTTGGTCATTATCTAAAGCAATGTAAGTGCTTTGGGTGGTAATGAGCTTCTAGAATCCACTTAAATGTGATCCACTGATGTAACATGTGATCCACTGATATAACATGTGGTCCACTGATATAACATTTTTACATTGTGATTCTGTCAGATGAGTTTAGTATCTGCAGCCATTGCAAACTGAACCACTGTAGCTATATATCACAAGGCTGACATGTTTGTGTTAGGTGTAGGGTATGTAATATATCATTTACCAACTTAACTTTTCTGTCATATACACTCACCAGTCACTTTATTAGGTACACCTGTCCAACTAACGCAATTAACGCAAATGTCGAATCAGCCAATCACATGGCAGCAACTCAATGCATTTAGGCATGTAGACATGGCCAAGACGATCTGCTGCAGTTCAAACCGAGCGTCAGAATGGGGAAGAAAGATGATTTAAGTGACTTTGAACGTGGCATGGTTGTTGGTGTCAGACTGGCTGGTCTGAGTATTTCAGAAACTGCTGATCTACTGGTATTTTCACTCACAACCATCTCTAGAGTTTACAGAGAATGGTCTGAAAAAGAGAAAATATCTAGTGAGCGGCAGTTCTGTGGGCGCAAATGCCTTGTTGATGCCAGAGGTCAGAGGAGAATGGCCAGACTGGTTCAAGCTGATAGAACGGCAACAGTAACTCAAATAACCAGTCGTTACAACCGAGGCATGCAGAAGAGCACCTTGTTGAATCTATGCCATGAAGGATTAAGGCCGTTCTGAAGGCAAAAGGGGTCCAACCCGGTACTAGCAAGGTGTACCTAATAAAGTGGCCGGTGAGTGTATATTAATTCAGTTATTAATTTAAGCTTGAATAATCAAAAGTAATGGATAATAATGAATAATTGGTTCTTTACATTGCATTCAAATCTGTTTTTTTTTTTCTTGTAAATCTGTTTTACAGCAGAAAAGTGAATTTGCAGTTTACATCTGGTCTGATCTTATTGTGTATAAAATGAGCACAGTGCACTGTGTTGTTGTTGGCACTAAGTGTTTTTCTGCACTAAAGAGGGTAATTAAGGAAAAAATGCGTTTAGTGGTTGTGCAGCCATCATTCCATTAACCAGAGAAACATTCACATGTGAGCAACAGTTGCAGCTTAGTAATGGAGCCTTAGCAACATTACCAGCAGTGTCTGGTGACATACCTGCGCTATAAAGAACCTCTTTATAAACGTTTAAGGTGTTCTTATAAGGCTGTTTGTAGTTCAGCTTTATTTAACTGACAGCACATCTATTTAAACCAAACAGCTTAATTAGCAGAGGAACTGGCTTGCAGTAGCTGTTGTGAGAGTGTGATTGGCTAGTGTGGACTGCATACTTATTGGCAGCCACTGAGGGGGAGAATGGTGAAGAGATTTTCAGTGCATCTGGTGAACACATGTCCAGGTTCCCACTCCATGTGCTAAAGAAAGTAGTCAGCACACTGTCCCCATCTGTAAGACTCTCTACACGATGCCCTCTGGGACCTCGGCTTTGATTGACCAGTGGCACATTCAGGCTTGCATGAACTCTTTTTCCTATGACACTTGACCTACGCATACGAACATGTGTATGTTCAGCCAGCACTGGAAGCAGAGCGTACACCGCACTACACACAGATTCCTATCGCACACTTCCCAGAGCTAGCGGCTCACTGCTGATCGAAATCAAATATGGCATGTGTGAAATTTCAGTTCCTTGGTCAACCACCCACATAATCTCCCTCCAAATGATGAGACTAGCCACTGAGCACAAACCGTGACAGCAGAGCGATAAGGCCAACATAGAGAAAGAAGGCCTTATGTGATTAATCTTGATTTTACCATTCAAAAAGAATCTAGAAATTGACATTTCCATTCAGTGATTATGAGTAGATCAATCTTTCATTTCAAAGGCAGAGGATTAAAGTGATAGCATTAAAGTGTTGGATGTGCATTTTTTAATTTACATTGCACATGAATATATGTATTGATTAAATATTTCGTTTTTACAGCCCTTGCTACAGACACACTGCAATCTAAATCCACAACTCAGGTTCTGGCAATACATTTCTTAATAATAACTCTCTCCATAATCTGTACATACAAGAAAAGAGCAATGAAGTTTTATCTCTCACTCTCTCTTATTCTTTGTGTATCACACATGCTTTCTTTGTGTATCACACGTGCTTTCTTTGTGTATCACACGTGCTTTCTTTGTGTGCTGCAGTGACACCCCTCCCAGTCTGAGGGTCATTAGGCAGTAAGAGTTGTCCTGATAGAGTGTCATCATTATGGTTGACATTTAGCAGTGGGGCCCCATTGTCTATTTATGACCCACTGGACTGTTTCACTGCAACAATAAGAGTGTCACCGACAGTTGAAGCATTTTGCTCTCATAACTGCCCTTCAGGGATCACTAGTTCCTTCCTGCAGTCATGCATAAAAATCCATTTACTGATAAAAGAGAATATTATGCTGCTGGAGAATGTGGCCAGAGAATACCTTTCCTATGCTGCAATAATCAAACCAGCTCCCTCAAACCTGAAGCAACTGTTCATTTATTTTAATCTAAAATTTCTTAATTGAATAACAAATCAGACCTGTGCACATGCTCCCAAAACATTGCTTCGACCATTCTGCCTGCTCTTATTGGATGGCTTACACCAGTAACTCAAGCCTAACCATTTGCAGTCCAGCAATCAGTGTTACAAGCCTTTTTTCCTTCAACCAGAGCCTGCAGTTACTTAAAGATTTATGTGGGACAAACCTGACCAAACCTGAATAGGAACAATGGGAAATGTACATATTGTTTATTTTTGTAAGGCCATTGCTATTATTTGCTGTTGTAGATTCACTGTAGATTCCAGTGATCCTTCACTTGTGTTCTAAGCTGAAATGGTCCTGCAAGAATGTGATACAGGTCTCAGTCCAATGTGAATGTCGCTTGGTTGGTTTCATGGCATAATCTGGTCTAATCTGTTTGTTTTCTGCTTCAGTAGGTAACTGGTCACCTTTAGGATTGTCTTAAAGAGTCAATCTTAGCCAAACATAAAGAGCACCTTCGGTCTCGGCTGCTCCTGAAATTCCCAGTTACCTGGTGAGGTGGAGTGACAGTTGGCAGTGATGTCAAGCTTCACTGATTTATTTGGGCACCATGGAGAGTGTCTTCTGTGCAGGTGATGCTGTGTGAATGATGGAAGCAGCAAGTGTTGCATCCAGCCAGCTGGCGAGGCAAGCTCACAGAAACAGGCTCACTGAGGCAGTGTTTGTTTCTCACCTTCACCAGGGCACTAAGGTGTCAGTATGCTAAATCAAGAATGTATGCTCTGGTGTTTGAATAGCCTTTGTGTTGACAGAAGATATGAGACTTGTCTTTGTGCGTGCCGAGCTCTTTGTGTTCACTGATTTGGACATCAAACAGCGTCGTTCATTTGTGGGGTTAGTGCACATAAGTCAGAGTATCAAAGGTCCTTCATAACGGCCATCGCCATAGAGACGGCAGGAGCATGTGATAAAAGTAGATTCTGCTTTGCATATATTTTGGCTGGTGGAATAATAGTTTCACTATGGCAACAGACTCCAAGCAGCGGTAATATCGTTTTTGAGAAAAAAGTTTGTCAAGCCTTTGAAATCACTTAAATCATGAATCATAAATCATTGCTGTGCCTTGAGATCGTTACTGTCTTATTTTACAAACACTGTTGTAATGACCATCCTATTTTACAGACAACATACACAAAATTTTATTGTTGTATTAATTTTTTATGTTCTTATTATTTTTGTTATTAAACAAATCTTTTTTTAAGTTTTAATAACCATTACCTTTAATGGAGAAAGTATTTGAACCTCCAGGATAATGAGGTTTATTGGAGTCAGGTTTATTGGAGTCAGGTTTATTAGAGTCAGGTGTTTAATTTGCCAGGTGGAGCGAAACACTGTGGCCAGGGTTCGCTTGATCCAGCACTCTGGAGCTCACAGCTGTGAAAGCCCTGGCAGGAAAGGCTACAGCAGAACATCTGCATGTCATCTTCTCCACAACCCTACTGAAGTGCTGCACCCTGAACACCATGAAGCAGGCTGTTCAAGCAAGACAGTAACTCAGTATATATGAATTTAAACTATGTTGTATTGAGGCGTTTGCCAAACTACCCAAATAACCCTCACCTACTCCACAGGATTGATCACCAAACCAAAAAGTGTTTGAGGTAGACATTACTTCAGTGTTTGTGGTTAAGGTTACTTGAGTGTTTGAGATTGAGATTATTTTAGTATTTGAAACTGAGGTAAAGATGGCACTGTAAAATGTCTGTACTATGTTTTGGGGTTTGTGTGTGTGTGTGTGTGTGTGTGTGTGTGTGTGTGTGTGTGTGTGTGTGTGTGTGTGTGTGTTTGGTTTGTGTTGCTGGTTAATGCATGCATGGTCATCTGTAACATTCTGAAGCTGTGGGATGAGGGTTCAGTCTCTGACAGTAACATCCTTCTTGTACCATTACACCCAGAGCAAATAACTTACATGTACATGTGTCCTGGCCACACTAAATGCTTTTTGCAGATATACCTGAGAGAAAACAATATACAAATGCTAAGTTTAATACATTTGGTGGGATAGTACATTTTTGCCCTGACATAATAAGCATTCTTATTATGGTGCAAAACATATATTATGGATTTAATAATGAATAGTACTGCTTTGGATATAAATAGTTATGTTCCTAAAATCCTTGCAGCTGACGTGAAGTGGGTTTAAGCAGAAATTTTATCCTTCACTGAAACTGTAACTCTTAGGTAAAGATGTGATGGCTCTCGGTATGACAGCACGTCTCATAGTTAAAATTATAGGCTGAGATAAAAATGTGCCTTCATAGTTTTCAGGCAGTCAAACTCTAATTCTTGCCAACTAGGTCAAGACCACAGAAACAAAAAGAAATTAATGTTTTATAACATGGTTATAAATGCTATATCATACTCGATGTTTTATAATTTATTGTCCATATTAGACATCATAATGTAAATTCTGGTGAATTGATTTGTGAATTGAAATGTAAGAGACAATAGTGGGCAGGAATATTTAGAGCTGGGCTTCATTTCCCAGTCTGTTAATAAGAGCACAGAGATTAAAAGAATGATGGTATTCAGTTAGATTGGCAATTTCGTCATCCCATCTGTGACACCAGGCAAACTTCTCCTAATCTGATCTGTTTTAGAGCCAGCACTCTGAGACTGGGCGACAAGAACGCACAATACAGCCCACGAACTCATGCAAAACCTTCTCTCATGCTCCATATTGAGGATTTATTTTCTGAATGGAACAATGTAATTGTTAGCAAGAAATACAGCAGTAAGTCTCGAATAGGACACACTCTGCAGTCTGGCCGTCTGCCAAGAGGAAAGAAGAACCTCATCATTAAGTAGCTGCTCTAGCTCTGCCGTGCTCCTGGGAGAATGGATTATGTTGTGATGATTAATCTGTGGCTTGAGGCAAAGCCAATACAACTGCATGGGTTTGTAGAGTCCCCAGTTCTCTGCTTTGCTAAGTCATACACATAGTATACAAGAAATGCTTAGTGTGACTGTTTTTTATTTATCCTGATATATCCTATTACCCTATTTGTTCCCCCAGATAAAGAACCAGCCTTTTATGACCTCATACTGGAACCATGTGATGCTGTGTGTTTTGTTTTGTTTTGTTTTTTTGGTCTATGGAAATAATGCAGTTTGTGCCTATGTAACAGACATAGCCTGTAACACACATTTCTTTTGTTACTGATAACATTAACCATATGATATATTTTTAAAATCACATAGAGCTGTTTGTTTCATCAGTCGTTTAAAAACTGCTGTATAAATGACATATTTGAACATGTGCAACAACATATCCTGGAACAGCATGCATGATGCTGTACTCATTAGCCAGGTTGATGTCTATCTCATTAGCCAGGTACTTATTTATACAAGGTTGTGCAAACATAGAAACGTTCTATTTTATTCCTGTAGCCCATAGTGTGAGTAGTGTGTAGGTAGTGTGAGATGGAAAGCATCACAAGTGATACCCTGGGGCAGCTCTGCTAACTGTAGTGCCCAGTTTATACACTGGAATGAAAGTGGAATCCTGTCCAGCTTGTTCTGTGATTGGTCTCTTCCTCACATTGTAGCTCAGCTGACCATAGGGTCTTCCAGCAATGACACAGGGCTACACATTGCAATGCCAGAGTACACTGGTTTAAGGTCTTTGATTGTTGTTAACCCTGACAAGACAGGACCCTCTTCCAAGATGTCTGTTCCCTCCTTTAGAAAAGTGAGAAGAATACTCCTACTATTCAGTAGTTTCTCCTAAGGGATCTGCTAAGTTTTTGCTAAGGGGTCAAGCACATGGTATGAGGTGAGTGTAGTAATACAGACTGTGTGTGACTATAGTAATACATACTGTGTGAGTACACGGTATTTGAGGTGAGTGGGTTAGGGTTAGGGTTCACTGTGTGACCTTTGGGAATTTTCCACTATTAATACATTTGCAGTATTAACAGAGTCATACAGAGAGTAAACGTATAACAATAATAACACTGAATGACTGTATATCAGAATTGTCGCCAAGTGAAGATTATATAAAACTATTATTTGTTGTATTTTCCAAGATTGTCATTTTAAAGATTAAAGAGTGTTAGAAAGAAAACTATCACTAGCACAGATAAATCCTATCTTTTAGGAATCAAGTCAGCTGAACACATTCAGTAGTCAATGGCCCTGATCAGAAAATCAAGAAAAAATGGTGGTGGCAGTAGCTGCTCACTCAGGATTGGTTGTATGTGTTTATTTGGCAGGGACTTTCTCCAACAGGCCCAGTCAGGTGTTTTGTTTTTCTCATTAGTTTTACCATGTAAATCATTATGCTGAGATAACTCTCTTCGCTCCTAAGCAGGATGCTCAGATTTCCTTGTGTCCAGTCTGGATCAATGTTGGATCAATGACCTGTTATTTACCCACTTTAGTGATAAAACCAGGGTTGCTTCTTTGCTGAGACAGGAGCTGTTGCACTGAGTGGTGGGAATAAGATGTATTCATCATCTATGGCAGGGATGGTGTCCCACTGACCTGGAGTATTACCACATGGCTGATAGTGTTGACTGCATGTTTGATGTCTGTACAGCAGCTGCTTGGTCTCTGCCTTCTACATCCTCTTTGCTTTTAAAGTGTCAGTGATGTCATTCATAAGTCATTCACAATCATTAACTGAGGAAGGTTTCATGGACAGATGAGACAAAAGTTGACAGCTTTATTTTTGAAGAACTGCTTATAAAACACTGCATATATCAAAACATCAGAGCTGTGAAGCATGACAGAGAGAGTGTGATGGTATGGGGCTTCTCTGCTGTCTCAGTTCTGGACGGCTTGCAGTCTCTGAAAGACTGACATACTCCAGTCTGTATAAAAGACTAAGAGTGTGTCTGTGGTCTAAAACATAAGTGCTGGGATCTCGCAGCCCAACAAGAGAATGGCTGATATGAACCATATCATTTATGCAAGAAATTCTAGAATTATTCATGAACTGAAACTGTTTAAAGGATAACACCAAAATATTAGTGGCATGCAGGACTGATCACTCACTAATGGAAATGTTTTGGTAGGTTTTAGTAGGTTATTTGTTTCTTATTCATTCTGTATTGCCTGCCTTTTAGGCCTTTGTTTGGTTTATAAATACAATCTATGGTCAGTTTGTACTTCAGACAGTGCAAAGCCTTAATTTTGTCACCTACCCTACAGAGAGTATTAAAGTCTGTGTTACAACATAATTACTAGTCGCCTTCGTTAAGATGGTTCACCACACCTTATCCAGGAAGCTGCAACAAAAATCCTCAGCGTGTTCAATGTGAATGCGCAAAGTAACACAGCACCATCATACATAGTTTCTTTCATTAAAAAACATTAAGTCCAGTTAGATGTAGCTGGTTCCAATGCTCTTACAGGTGACTGCTTCCATCTCTGCACATGGTCTGAGTACTTTGATTTGCTGCAAGTTTGATTTTAATTTACTATATTTTAAAATGATAATATTAGTGTTTTTAAACTGTGAGAGTAATTTTATGAGATTGATTAAAGCCCAGCTGGTAAATATTTTCATAAGAAATCATAAGCAATTGTAATGTACTCTATAATATCCCTGGAAATATTATTGTACCAGACACCAGTAAGAGAAGGTATGAGTCATGCAAATAAACTGTGACCTCAGGAGTTCTGTCAAATGGATGTCATGTTGGAGAACAGTGTGATGGGTGAAGCCTGTTTTTGAAATTGATTTGGAGAAGGGATAGAATTTTAGCTTTGCAGGCATGGGAAATAAATGCACTGAAGCAAATTATTAAATGTTGTAGCCTAGTCCCAATAATTACTTTTTTTTTATCAAAGTTGTTTTGCAACTCTAATTACAGTGACTCACATTAATGTTTTGGCAAGGAAAGCAAATTTCAAGTAAGAAATAATGCAAATGTAAAGTCTGAAATGCATTCTTTGTTAGATTAAGATGGTTTAAAAAATATTTTTAAAAAAAGCATATTTACCTTTAGGCACAAGAAAATCTGTAATGACACATCTTAATAATGATCCTGTACTGTCACTAGCCTTAATAAATGATCCTGAGGCATCCACAGACAGCAGCAGTAGGACTCCAGGTCTGGTGATTAAGAACGACCACTGTTAGAAGGAGAGCAGTGGGCTGGATTCCTGGGCACAAATGCTGGTGGCTTTACACATCATTAACACAGACTAACCTCAGGAGTCCATGTGGAGAGAAAGCTTTGTGAGAAAAGGGGTTCTATCAGTGCATTTATCATGGAATGTTACATATGTTTGATTCGTTAGAACAGAACTGTGATTAAATTTTGCATGCTTGCTACAGAATGTTCATTACAGTTTGGAGTGTGAATGTTTTGAAAAATAGAATTACATGGTCTCATATTTAGAACAAGATTCTTCTCTTTGATCTTTCCAGAGAAAGCAACAGTGAGAAGGATGACACATGTTTGCTGTTTTGGCTGCTTTAAACCACTGTGTAAAGCTCATAAACACTAAACCAAAAGCATGACCTCATCCAAGCGTGTGTGTGTGGATGTAGTCAGAATAGATCAGTGAGATTCTGTGCTTGAAGTCATCAGCCAACAATTCTTCCAGAGCCATGAGTGAAACGCATCCCCTAATGGGCAAGACAGCAAATATTAAAGAGCAAGGTGAGAAGAAACCTGAGTTGATGTAATCATGATGTTTCAGTAGAATTCAATAGGACACCTTCTTGTGTAGAAAACCACAGGTATATTGACACAATGTTAACATTTTTGAATAAATGTAGTTGGCTCAGGTTCTAATTCAGCACCATATGTTTGTGAGTTAATCACTCAAGGAATGTGCTGTGAATGGGTTTGTCAAACTGCAATACTAGAGCTGTACAGCCCTTCTGCATAGCCACTGTGTTTTTTCATGTGTTTCCTTCCACCCATTCCACTATGATCATCCAAGTCAGCGAGAGTCAGTGATTATTGGCACTGGCATCACTCCCAGGGCTCCACTCTGGAAGATGGCTTATCATCTTCCTTGGCACAGTTTCCTGTGGGAAACACACAGTGTTTTAGACAGGGGCAGAGGGCATGAGAGGCACATTTTCATTAGATCAATAATAATTTTTTTTTTACTCTTGTGGCCTGTGATTTCCTGTCTTTGCCTCTCACTTTACATAAACCTTAAAGCCAGATTTGTCTATAGTATTGAATGGTTGTGTCCAAGCTTCTGCCCACAGTCCCTGTGGGCCACTGTACCACCACCACCTGATCCATGACTAGCCACTCTACCACTCTCAGAGAAGCATGCTTTTTACTCACGGAAGTCTGCAGATTTTCCACCCTATCCAGTATCCTATCATGAGCTCTCAAGGCCAGAAGAAGTTTTTTCAAACAAGACTTAATGGTTCTCTTCAGGCTTTCCACAGTCCCCGAGGACTGTAGGTTGTAAGTCAAAAATTAACATCACACATCCAATTAGGGTCCTTCTGCACAGCCCCTGCTGTTGATTGGTTTATTTGAGCACACACTGAACAGGCATCCCAGTAGTGTTGCACGTCCTTGGTCATTCCAGGCCACCAGCTCCTTGATTCTTGTCTCAGAAGAGGTTATGTTGCCATATGCTCCCCCTTACTGTGGTTGTAAAACAATGAATCCACCCGCACCACCTCTGGGACCACGAAGGAACAGTCCTCCGGGTAGCCACAAACGAAGGCCATGTGTATGGCAGTTATCAGGAAGTGGAGAACTGGACTGAATAGCAGCAATAATTGTTTTCAGGGTCTTGGTCATTTTTAATTGCCTATGAGGTCAGCTGAGGAGGAAGCTACATGTACAATACTGTTGATGCTGTTTGAGGAGTGCGGAGTTGGGGCAGGGAGGCGGAGTTGGGGCAGGGAGGTGGAGCAAGTTACCCAGGACGTCTTGTTCTGGAGGTGTTTAACTACTTACTGTTTTCTTTGTTCTGCTTAAACCTCTTGTAGGTATAAATATTAGCATGCATGATAGAGTCCTGTTCTCATGAGTCCTGTTCTCAGGAGAGAGTCCTGTTCTCAGGAGAGAGTCCTGTTCTCATGAGTCCTGTTCTCAGGAGAGAGTCCTGTTCTCATGACCACGCAACACCAGTTTCGCTGCTACATCTGCTCTTCATACATCTGCTGCTACATCTACATTCATTCCTTCCACCGTCCTGTACCACCCGGCCAGATCCTGTACTACCCGGCCAGATCCTGTACCACCCAGCCAGATCCTGTACCACCCAGCCAGATCCTGTACCACCCGGACAGATTCTGTACCACCTGGACAGATCCTGTACCACCTGGCCAGAGTGAAATCACTGCTGGATGAGCTGCTCATATACCACTGTGCAGATGACTGCTGCTTCACCAGAGAGCTGCTGATGCAGGTTGATTTATTGTTTTCTACCCAAGGGGGAGTGGGAGGTGAGAACTGGACTCTCCCGTGGGAGAGTGAGTGAATGCTCAAATGACTTGTTTAGTGAGTACTCAAATAAACTAATCAGCAGTGAAAGGAAATGAATTATAGAGCCTGTACAGCTAGCGGAAGACCCCTGGCTCTAAACTTACGAGTTGATTTTCTGGACCCATTTCCCTTACAGGAAGGGGAAGCTATAAGTAGCTTCAGAGAAAGCAGCACAGTGAATGTTTTATCTTTGAATCATACGTTACCATACACACACACACACTCACACACAACATGACTCTCTAAGCTTGTGCTCAGTTTGTTAACAAGTTTTATTATTTGAAGCTTTGAAGCAAATGTATTAATAATCTGCACAGTCTGCATATTTGTACATTTTAAACTTGCATTAAAATAAACATTTTCCATTTAATGAGGAAAGTATTTCTCCAGAAACACTTCTTTGTTAACAGTTATCTACTGGAAAATTTGTGGAGTGAATATAAATAAAGTTACGAGTTTTTTTTTGTTTGTTTGTTTTTACAGAGAAATGCATGAATAATATAAAAGGCAAATACTGCATAATATAAGCAATCCCTATGAAATTACATGATTTAAACGATGGGAAAATGTGTAAACATCAAAAATAAACATGCTAAATGTATTCAATATGGAATTACCTCACTACACACAATAAATATGTAAATAGTTCCATTCCTGGATGTGTTTGGCCTTTGAATGTGAGCTATTCTATATTAATTTAAAAATGCTTTAGAGTAAGAAAGCAGATCCTGATTAATCTTGTCTCTTGGCCCAGTGACAGCTCTGTGCTTGAATTCCAGGATTCACAGTGACAAGCAGTCCCCACACAGTCCTCTTTCTCTTTGTGAGTGTGTGTGGCGTCAGGAGGAAGGAGGCAGACACATCAGGAAATTACTGGTAGTGTCTTATCTTTTGTGAGGCTGGTATAAAGTCACTGTGTCCCTCTCGTGCAGCCACATCTTACTCTTGCAGCCCTGCTGTTGGCCAAGAGATTTCCTGGCTCAGCCAGACCCACCAGTCACAGCCTTGGATAGTTACACAGATTAGTAAGATGAAACCAAGTTTCAACTGAGAGCTCCCCCAGCACAGCTCAATTAATCACTCACACACACGGAGCAAGAAGCAAAGGACTGTTACAGGGTAATATTCTATAAAGAGGATATTGGGTTTCTTGAATGGTAATATACTATAAGAATGAGAGTGGGGCTTCTCAGCTTTATTCTCTAAGAATGATTAGTTGCACCAATAAAAAGAAGAAACATTCTGAATATATTTTGAAAAGAACTAAACTGAACAGTGAGACTGTTGATAGTAGCTGTTATCCATGCCACTGAGAATCACAGCTGGTCTCTCACCAGCTTGTTTAGTGCCCTCACTGACCAGTAGTTAAATTCAAAGGACAGCCTGATGGAGGTAGTTTGATGCTACATTTCTATAGCTTAATCTTGTGTAAAATGCATTGCTTTAAATTAATAGCATTCATGCTCACAAATGAACTACTGTATAAACAGGTGATCCACTATGCGATTCAGGCCAAGAGATTGGCAGTGGAGTCCAAATGGAGATTATGGGATGGTTGGCAGCTGTTCTGTTGTGTCACTGAGTATTTATGTTGTCATTTTGTCCCTGGTAGGTGATTAGAGACTCTGCTAATGCTGAAGAAAGCTGACAGTCCTCTGTTCTAGGAGCCTATGGCTGTGTTTATTATGGTTCCTGCATTGTTTTCCACCTCCAGAATCCACCGCAGCTGTACTGTCTTTTTCTCTATATATTTTTTTTAGTTTGTGTCAACCTTTACGTAGATTTTCCTTTCACAGACTAAAACAGTTTTATGTGCATCCTGTCAAAAGGAACAAGGCATTATAAATTATTGTATTGTATAAATTAAGTATTACAAATATACATTCTAAATACTATTTATTGACATTTGATCTGAATAACAAGGCATTGTTTAACTTGACCTTGATTTTATGCTTTGTGCTTTTGAAACAAGGCAATGGGGGAAATATTTTTTACTATGGCTTCCACAACAGAACATGATTGCGCTGATGAACCTCACAGTACTGCTTGTGGCAGTGAGTTGTCTGTCTGTTCCGTACAGATCCACCTATAGCATTAAAACTACAAAATGTCCATTCATCAAGTGACATTGTTTGAATGTCTTGCGCTTAACATTTTTGGGTCACAGCTTCAACTTCTCTTGTGTTTCGTTTTCTCCTAACACTTCGTTTCTGTTAGTGAACTGTAGATTTTACTCACCTCCTGTACTGTTGTTAAGGTATTTTAACATTCACGTTCACACAGGTAATTGTACTTTATCAGACGATTTACTTTATCTGCTTTAGTGTTTTGACTTCACCCAAGATGTTAACTGTCTAAAGGGCACTGTCTTGATATTGTCTGCACTGTAATTGGTACCTCTCTCCCTCTCTTTATTTAGGATGACATATCCATCCTGTTTGAGCTTGACCATTTTCCATCACGGAGAAATGTATCATACACGAGGTAGCAATATTCTTGGACACTAGCCAAGACACCAGCTGCCCTGTTTTAATAAATAAGCTTTGATCAGTTTTCCATCCCTCAGGGTATAGTACCATCCCCTAAAACCCTGATCACTTGCTATGATGATATTGTGTTAGCTGTTTTAAACCAGTGTGCTCCTCCCAGATCATGTGCTGTTACGTTCATTCTGTCCCTTGGTTCAGCCCTAAAGCACATGACACCTGAAGGGCACCAGCTAGAGCATCTTAGAATGAAAAAGGTTTGACACTACATACACTTGCGTATCAAGACCATGTCATTTCTCATAAAGCCCTTATAACAAGGCCAAGTCTGATTTTTATGCCACTGCTATTACACGACCTGTCAATTTTTTGCCCACTTGTCATTTTGTGTTGTCCTTTTCTCCTTTCTTGTAAGGGTAATCAGTGTTTTTTTTTTTTTTCAGTTCTGGCTCTGTTCAGTCAAAATTTCATCCGGCTCAAGTCACTCCAGGTCTTTAGAAGCAAGGGCTTGACCCTGAGAATTAAGAAAAAATTACTCACACATTTCTAACCATTTCCAATAACTACTTTGAATATATTCAGTCTCGACTTAGAATTAACCATAGTACTGCAAAAGCTCTGTTACTGCTGCTTCTGACATGCTGTGATGTACTCTGAATTCATCGAATTCAACGTCTGAACCCATCTCGCCTCTTCTGTGGTGTTTCTTGGGAGTTCAGTTCTTGGCTTGCTTTTCATTATACATACTGTATGTTTGCCCTTGGTAATGCTATTAGACAGAATGGTTTCCAGTTCCATTGCTACACTGATTATATACAAATCTACACACCAAACCCTCTTTTGCTTTTATTAGCTGCCTGAATAATATAAAGACAGATTAATAAATCTGAAGTCATAATAATTACATTCACTTCTACACTGAAGAAAATTATCTACCCCACACTGACTATCAGAACTGATGAAGTACTCTTTTGCCCAGGTTAGGGCATTTTTGATTCAACTTTGTCATTTTATGTATATCAGCTTATGGGAACACTTAACTCTCACACTCTTACACTCTCACCCTGTCTACCCTTCTAATCAAGTCAAGTCAAATTTATTTTTATAGAGCCTTTTACAACAGCCGTTTTCGCAAAGCAGCTTTACAGATGTCCTAGTCCCCGTGAGCAAGTCAAGGATGACAGTGGCAAGGAAAAACTTGTAAATTAGGGATCTATAGTGTGCAGGAATGGACTCTGCCAAAGCTACGTATGACAGCATAGCTCACGGGACAGAACCAGAAGCATGAGGTTCCCTGGAACATCAGCACTCAGCTACTTTCAGTCCACAAACTTTAGGTAAAGTGAGGTAAAGAGGTAAAGTGACAGCATCATAATGTCCCAGTTTACCAAAACCCTCAAGGCCTACGAGCCCCCAGATCTACACCTTTATCTAAGGTGAGACGTTTTAACAGAATGCCTGTCTATATAAATAGGTTTTCAGCCTAGCCTTAAATACCGAGACTGATACTTCTTCACATACCTTCTCCTTCACGCTCTGTTCTGCCCTCCAGATGCTGCATTGTTGGAGCTTTTAGTAATCACTAGCTCAGAACTTTGAAATATTCATCTCTGAGTTTTTTCCTCTCATTAAAAATAGTTCAAGACTTATTTTTCAGCTTTCTTGTCTCAGCCTGCGGTTGGTTTATATAGCGGCTACATCAGTATTATTGCCTACTTATTTTTTATATGTTTTTTATGTACGTTATGTATTTGTACAGTGTTTCTGGGTATATCTGTATAAAGAAAATATAGAGAATATTTTTGTTGATGATGGTGTGTTGTTATTGTTGATTTAATGTGAAACTGCCCAAAAAACTTATAATGGGTTTATCTTCAGCAGGTGTGTGTAAATGCAGGAAACTTCTCTCACAGCACCAGCAACCTGTAGTTTCACGCTTCAGGGTGAAAGTCAGTAGGTGTGTCATGTAGCTGCTCTGAGAGAGATGAAGTGAGATAATATCTGGAATCCAGCAGTCATCCTGTTAAGCGTTTCTCTGAAGGCCCAAGGTCTGTCTTACTCCTCATTATGTCTGTGGTACTGTGTTTATTCCTAGTCTTGGCCAATGCCCTTGTACCTGTTGTTTAGGCATATATGACTCTTAATAGTTTCAACCATGGGTAACATCTGACATCATTTAAAGCCCTTAATTCCTATGGCAGGTTTTCAGCCCTGCTCTAAATATCGGCTTCGGGAGGTACTTTACAGGCTTCACCCTGGAGATGAGTTTGAAAGGTAAGAGCCGTTACACATCAGCGTTGCCAGAGGCGACGGTTCTGCTCCTCTGGCAGTGCACACTGAGCAGTGACGCTGTACCTTCCATTGTGCCTCAATTCTGAATGCACTTTGATACAGAACTAATAGTTACTTTTTCATCAGAAAGCCATGGTAGTCTTAAGAAGAAAGAATAAGAGCTCTAGACCCACTGTATGACAATGAGGCTCTTCTGATCCTAAACCCTTGGCATAAAAATGCAGGTATTCTGATCCTGAACCTCACTTTACTGGAGCAGGTGTTGTTTTGATAAACCATCATGCAGGTATTCTTGGGCCAAACTAAATACGGTGCATTTATGCAGGCAACGGAAAACACACAATGACCTTTTTAACAAGATGCTTGTGCGGAAGTACATTTTCATACACCAGCTGTTCTGTGTCCTCCAGCCTGATTCATATACAAAAGACACAACAGAACTATGAACATGAATGACATCAAAGACTTTTGTATTATCATTATGCTGGACCTGAGCACTGAACACTTCATTATGCTGGACCTGAGCACTGAACACTTCAATATGTTGGACCTGAGCACTGAACACTCTTCATTATGCTGGACCTGAGCACTGAACACTTCATTATGCTGGACCTGAGCACTGAACACTTCATTATGCTGGACCTGAGCACTGAACAC
>JAOYMR010000010.1:8970194-8990257 GCA_025802075.1 Tenebrosternarchus preto | reverse complement strand
CTGAACACTTCATTATGCTGGACCTGAGCACTGAACACTTCATTATGCTGGACCTGAGCACTGAACACTTCATTATGTTGCACCTGAGCACTGAACACTATTCATTATGTTGCACCTGAGCACTGAACACTTCATTATGCTGGACCTGAGCACTGAACACTTCATTGTGTTGCACCTGAGCACTGAACACTCTTCATTATGTTGGACCTGAGCACTGAACACTTGTCCTGGCATTAAAAAAGTGTAAAGAAATAATCTAAGATGCAGAGTTGCCATGGGAACCTTAACTGCAGTTTATCACTGTCCCAGTTTATGGAAATTGTTTCATTGTAAATAAGCACATGGCAGAAGTCGACACAATTTCCCTCTGCTATGCCAGTGTTACTAAATACTGGTGAAAGGTACAATGATTCAGGTATAAAGATTTATGCATGAGGTTTCAGGCTAACTGGACTGAGACCACATGCATAAAGCCCAAGCTTTTATTAATAGTTAGCCATGTTAGCATGTTATGATTACATACTGCAGTCACAATGTTACATAGGACTGCTAACTTGTGCTGAACAGTTTGTCATCATTTACAAAAAGACCCTTGAACACCTCCTGTGAAGTGAAGCTGCTAAATGTGAAACACAATTTGATTCTTATCTGATTCCCAGTAAATTGGATTAATTTAGATTACTAAAGAATCCCAAGATAACCTTTCTGAGGTTAACCTGACACGCTTTAGCCTATATCGACCCAACTCAAGACAGAAAAACTATTGATGAATTTGTACTGCAGAGTTAAAAATGGTCTCTCTTGCAAATCAAAGAATGTCAAGTAGCTAACAGTTCAGTTTTAGCAGTTTTGTTTCACGCCACCATTGCCTCTATCTCAAGACCACACGTTTCCTTTATCTGACCAAATAACACTATGGAGCTGCTTTAAATTTCCTCTGTTCTTATATACTGAGTTCACTGTGGGTTTCTGCTTTATTAATGTGTCACGAGAGCCAAAGTTCAGAGAGATGAAAAACCCTGTGCAGTTATTTTAGATTTCCTCCATGTTATACACAAGTGACAGGAGAATCTCCATAAAAGAAAAAAACACAAGGAGATTCTTTATTACCAGCAGCTTCTCTCAAAGATCTGATTATATAGAAAAGATTTTTCATATTTTTGCTATTTACAGGGAACACTGGGACATCGCAGGCGTTTATGTCATCTGCTGTTTCAGCCCTCTAGCAAGATTAATTTAGTTTAGTTTAAAGTTTAGGTTGAAAAAAGAATCTAGTGCATTCATGCCAGAGTTCTTTCATGATTGGATGATAATGGTTTGTATTGGTTAATTAACTGGGTTAATTACCGTTTATTGGGTAATATCATTCCAAGGGAACTTTGATTAATCTAGGTAAAGCTCACGAAGAACACGTACTCCTCTCTAGGTCTCATGAAGAACACATACTTCTCTCTAGGTTTCATGAAGAACACATAGGTCTCATGTTCTTAGATTTTGCAGAGATTTGAGCTGTATTTTATACATTAGACCAGTTTTACAGTGGTTAATAAGTTAGAATCATCTGTAGAGCACCCTCCAGAGGTTCACATTTCTAGCAGAACATCCTTAAAGCCTTACAGGAAGGACAGTCGAGTGGCTTCTCTCATTTAAACACGACGTTGCAACTGCATATTTTATACTAAAAGGTGTTTGTTTTATCCATTTATATGTGAATTTAATAGCAATAGTGGGTAATTTGCTATATTCCATATTTCCAAGTAATTGGTTAGATTCCCTCTGCTGGTGGTGGATGGTTGGTGCATTAATATGTCGCATGCCATCAAGAACTATCATTATACACTCTTAAAATCTAAAAATAAATATTAAGACCTGTACAACACAGACATACAAATATCACAATAAAGTAGATATAACGTGTTCAGAATTATCCTGACAATATATTAGCTGTGTGATTTAGCAAATTCACATAGGTGAGAACTCACAAAGCTTTTTCCTGAGCACAGAAGGTCATGTTCACATTCAAGGAGAACATTCCAGCCTTTTTACAGAAACCTCTTTATATGATTCACAAAAGGCGGCTGAAGGTTCAAACTCTATATACTGCTGCAAAACCTCAGAGTTTATGTCAGTATTTTTACCAGTTTACCCATCAACTGTTTAGCCAAGCTTGCATAAATCAGAACCCTTTCAATGTGGTGTTTCTACAGCACGCCTGTGGCGGTAATTACAGTGAAACATTTAACAGTAGCATCAGCCAGAGAACACACAGGGCTGATGACAGTCAAGCACTCGACTGTCAGAGCCAGGAAGCACTCCCTCCATTTCTCCCTGCAAGCAGATGTCTATTTTCTGCACTGTAGTCATAGTCCTTGTAGATGTGATGTCATGCCAGCATATTGCAGAACTGCAGCTATTTGGAGTGATGTGGTTCATCTTCCCTATTCAGGTTGTGCCAGTCATCTTGATAACGGCTTTATTCCCTTCGGTACAGTGAGAACAAATGCAGATTGCTCACTTTTATCTGAGGAGTTGAACCCAATGCCCATAACAGTCCGCGGAACACATGCATGTTTGCCTTCTTTACACCATCTATACTCTTATCTGCACTTGACGCTGCCGTCTCCACGGCAACACACTGCTGCAGTGACTGATCTTTCTGCCACTACTCTACTCAAGCAGATACGATGACATATCTCTGCTTCAGGGAGAGGACTGACTTTAAAACACTCACCAAGGGAAGGAAAATGGAAATACGTTATCTAATTTGCTGAGCATCTAGGTAAACATTTAGACATTCATGTAGGTAGCCAGGGTCCAGCAACATCTTAATGCAGCAGTCATAATGTAGGCTATATAAATTGCCTCAATCTCTGTGAAAAAAAAAAAATTACAATTTCTCAGAGTAAATTTTACTGGAAATTTACATTTTGACAAGGCAAGTTCTGAGGTGTGAGTCGTGGTGTGTGTACTCGACACTAAACACAACTGAGGAGCATTTAGCATCCAGCTCCGTGTAGCAAGCACACTGTGGCATTTAGGGAGGTGTGGATTTGAAATAACAGGCACTAGAGGAACAATGTGTGCACAAAGCACAAACACTCATTTGATTTCAACCTCTGTATAATTGAATAAATTAACAATATTTCACAAATTAATAAGCCTGGCATATTTGAGGATGTTTTACTTTATTAAATGAATTAGTAATGTATTGCTTCCATGTGATCATGTTTAAAGGGAACCAATTTGCCTTTAACCCTTTATACAATAAAGGCATATGATATGCAGGGCTGTTGATTTGACTCTTGCAATGCCACTGTAACCTCATGGCAAAGGGCTGAAGGTGAATCCAGACCAAGGCTCTGAACCTGGGTCTCGGAGATGACAAACATGTGCTCTGACCACCTGAGAAGAGCAACCAGAGCACCTATTTCACCTGTCCAAATGACAGGCACATCACACCACTCTCTCCTTCAGGAGTCGATGTCCTCCCTCTCAAACCTCTTCCCTTGAAAACATCCTTCATGCTGAATAGGATTTGATGTAGTTCAAGGAGCTACTTAAGAGGGCTGTGCTCCCGCTTCATCAACTTTAATACAAGTCCTGAAAAAAGGTATCAATCAGTCCATCAGAGATTAGGACATAAGGGGGAACATTGTTCCTAAAGACTTCTGTGGACCATCTCTTCAAACCATATCAGTATACTGTGCTATAGCCAGCTGTTGAAGAAAAAAACCTTCCCCAGGTACTGAATTACAGTTCACATATGACCTGGCAACCCAGGGCTTATCCCACTGGACCACTGCGGGTCCAGGACATCACCATGCTTCCTGCTGGTTGTTCATAACATGCGTTTGCTTCCTTACTGAAAGTCACACATACAGACTGGTAACTAGGCAACATACTGAAAAGTTTCCTTTTAATGATATCATTTGACAGTATAAGAATTAAAATATATAAACCACTGAAGAATGATTTAGATCAGTGACAGAATGGGGGGGGGGAGGAGAAAATGTAAACACTCCGTAGCAGTGTGCGTGTGTGTGTGTGCATAAATATACATTTAGAAACAACTTCATGGTCCAAACTAGCTTATTGCAATTACCTCCATATTGGTTAGAGGTGTAGAGCGAGAGGAGGTGAAGACTATGCATCCATATACTTTTATTAAATGAACACAAGAGTAGATGTGGTGATGAGGTATTTTATTAGAAATGCGGGGTAAATTATTCTATAATACTGTTAGAAATGAGACATAAATAGCGGGTCAGAGACAATAAGGCAGCTTTAATGCTCCACAGGTCTGCATGTTCACAGCCAGAACTTTCATTCCTGCATCACATGGAGACCATGCTATGGACCAGAATGGAAGACTACAAACTCTTGTGATGGGAGCTAGAGGCAGCAATGAAGCTCCTGAAAGCAGTGCTGTTTTTAGCAAAACAATCTAGTTCAGCTGGAGGGAGGCTGCGATAGAATTTAATGTGGATCTTATTACTGATATAAAATGAAACTTGCCAGCACAAATACATCAAACCTATCTCTACTGCCATTAGTGTTATGAAATGAGTGCAGCATAATTCACAGATTTATGAAAAGGAGACATGCTCGTTACATTTAATCCACTGACTGCAAGTTCTCATGAGCAGGCTGATGAGGACTGATTCAGTGTCTGGGCAGAGACACTTATATTAGTCTCTACACAGAAGCTGTCTCAACGGACCTGGGTGCAGCAGAAACTGCGTACAGAGGCAGACAGGCCAGAAGCCAATCCTGCTCTTAGGAATGCCCAACATTATTTGGCTGATGTTGGAGAGGTGAATGATGCTGGGTGGAGAAAGCTGGAGAGGCTTTAGGCAGCACTAGACACAGCTAGCTTCTTCAGATGATCCATAAACACCTGTAGACTCACGTCATCTGTTAGGATGGGCGCTCCTGACTCCTGCACACAGACATTTCCAATGCAAGATGCATAAGACGCTCGACCCAGATACAAGCACCCCCAAACGTCTAAATGATGAAAATGTGATTTTGGCTAACACACAAACAGGGTCAGGTACAGTGAAAGACACTACCCAGTACACTCACCTGGCCCCACGCATACATGTTGTTGTGGGTTTGAGAGGGGTTGACTTTGGACAGCAGGAAGCGAGCCTAGTGTGGAGTGGGTGGGAACACACACAAAAAAACCCCAAAATATCAAATCATCAGACTGCTCTAGGTTGAAAATCCTACCTCATCCTGCAGAGTAAACAGCTGCAGAACAGTGCAGTCCACTGTATATGCCTGTATTACTCTCTGGCCTGATGAAAGAGAATCTCTAATGCTCTGAATTACAGCCTTCCTTGTTAAATCCCAAAGAAGCTGTTGCTCCAAACTGTTCACAGTTCAGTTTAGTCCACGTGACCAGCAGATGCTCGTCACATGGCAAGATTTACCTACTCCAAAACCTCAAACAGGTTCACACTTGGGTTTACCTGGTTGGGGAGGGGGTTGAGAGCAGGCTTACCTGACTGCCGCCATGCTCCGTGTCGATGTAGCGAGGCATGGGGAAGCGTGAGTGCAGAATCTCCTGAGCGTCATCCACTGGAGCCTGCAGCAAGTGCCGGAAGTTCTCGTACTCGGGCATGTCCTGGTAACCGGCCTTCCGCCACTGCGCCACCGTCTGCAGAGGAAAGACAGAAACCTGAAGTACTCCAAGAAACACATCTTAATAGTTTTTGGTAGAAGTGCAAATTGAAATATCAATTTCTGTAGTGATGATCGAATTAAGGAGCAGCACCAACCTCTCCATGGTAGATGAGGATCTGGAAGAACGTGTCCATCAGCAAGATGCGGTCAGGCAGGATGCTGCTGCTATCCAGCAGGACGGGCTGTACAGGACAAAAGAGCACAGTGCTGTGACTCTCTGCTTCCCTTCCACACACCAACGTGCTGGGACTGCGACGGACGTTTTCTCGCCTTCATGCTCCAGTATCAGAGGAGCCAGAGCCGACAAAGCCTCCCATTAACAGAACTTCACGCTCAAACACCTTCATTTTCAATCCTTCACACATCAACAGCCATGACGTCGCAGACTCGCACCAGTACTACCGTACAGCTGAATGTGCCGGTGGGGAACATGCACTATAAATGTGGGGTTATAAGATGTTAAACCAGTGGCCAAGCTGTAATCGTTTTTGAATGTTTGTTCTGCTTCAGAGTCGCCTCCATCTCCAGCCCGTCCCTGCGACCGAGCAGAAGTCCTCAACTCCCTGATCTGCCTGGTCACTCCTCTTCCACCTCACTCTACCTGATCAGCATGACACCGCCACTTTGGGCCCTCCTGCCTCCCGCTCTCCCCTGTGGCAGAACACACTGCACATGGCACAGATGGGGAGATGCCAGCCACAGGACACACCTCCATCTTATTCACAGCTTTCAGGTACCACACGGGAGACCTCAATCAGTCATTATTTAGAAGTCCTGCTGCCAGCCTCAACTGTGAAAATTACACACTTCAGCAAGAACAGGACATGGGAATAGCAATTATGTCTGCGCACGTGCGTACACACACACACACACACAGCTAATTAAATACAAGTACAGCTCACTATCATTTGTTAAGAGACACATAGGTCAATAATCTGTTATGGGACATAGGGCAGGGGATTTAAGATCCATCATCACCATGACACTGCACTTCACATGCACCATTTTACATCAGATCGCCACATGACTTTTGGAACAGACTCCAGTCTCAACAGGGATAATGAATAACTCTTACTGTACTCAGAGCTGCCCTTCAAAACCTATTGAAAAACATTTTTTTAGACACACTCGCACACAATTTTAGTGAATAACTTTAAATGTTACAACACTTTATGTATATGAGCTTAATAAAATCCAAGTTGCGTAGCCAGCTAGACGAGGAGTGTGGGGAGAGGGTGAGTGTACCTCTGGAGGCCCATTGAAGGAGTAAGCATACAGGATGGGCTGTATCATGATGAGGGATTGAGTCAGGTCCTGTCTCATGAAATGGTGTCTGTAGTACGAGCTCTCATCTGGACTGTTGTTGAACACTTGGAGGAATGGTGATCTCCTCAGATGGAACATGAACTATTAAGATGATAAAAAAAAAAAAAAAAAATCATCAAACCCAAGCAAAAGTCAGCTATATACAGCCTTAGCAGGGGTGTGCTGGCCAGATATTTACAGCATGTGACATACGCTCATGGAGTAACAGCATGCGTTCTCCTGAGAATGGTGTTACCTTGGTGTTGCTAGCACTCCAGCCTGTTCTAGCAGGCTATACGAGCTGCACAGAGGCCCTACCTGTGGATACAGGGAGAACGTCTCAGAGAAGCGGAAGGAGTTGGGGTCGTCTTTGTGATAATCTCCAAATTTCTGGCACTGGTGGGGTGGGGGAAAAGACAAAATACAACGCTCTGTACGATGGATTATGGAATATCTGAAGGAATCCATGGCTTAAAGGAGCAAAGTGAGCTTGTAAGAAGAACAAATCCGAATGCTTTGCCAGCCCGTCCTCACCAGGCGGATGAGTTGTCTGTCCAGCCAGCGCAGGACATCGGGTCCCTCCTCAGACTCTGCTCTGTGTACCGCCAGGCGAGCCATGAGAATGGCAGCGGCCTCCTGGTCAAAGGACGCAGCGATGTTCTGGATCTGCGTCTGAGCATCTGCCCAGCTGATGAAGAGGAGAACCATAGTATCATAACTCGCCGACCTTCTTTCTCTCTCTCTCACACACACACACACAAACGCATCATCAGCCTAAGCCTACTGACCCATGTCCGTCTGTCTGCATGTTGAACACAAAGCACAATAAGAGAAGAACTAAGGTCAAGGACTGTTACAGAAACAACTGCCTTGGGAGGATTTAGAACCTCTTTCACTTCAAAGCTAAAGGTTCGTTCATGAAAAGCTCTTCATAGTCATAACAAATGCCACACACCAAGATAAAAAAAATATCTGCTGGCAAATTCATGAAATGTTCACGGACCAGCATGTCAACAGACCCAGTCCATCCAAATAAAGACCATCCACACAGACCCAGTCCATCCAAATCCATCCATGCACCTCATCCATCTTAGTGCAGTATACTGAGTTTTATGTTGGATTTTTCGGGAATCCATTCAGAGATAAATGAGGTCAAAAACCATGCCTGTACACAGCCCTAAAATCTACTCAAATTAACAGGAGCATGCGTTTTAGATGGCAAATCAGGAGAACTGGTTTACGTAATATTTGAATGAAGGAAGAGGAACTGACTTCCGGGCGATGGTGGTGACCCTGATGCGCCTCTGTCCACTGGAGTGCTGGTACTGGGTCACGTACTGCACCGCTCCTCTGCCCCCCTGTGGGATGGGAGCGTTGTGCTGCCGAACACACACACACACACACACACACACACACACACACACGTCGTTAACACTGCATTCAACAGTACCACCTTAACAGCCCAGCTAGCCTTTTAAAACCTCGACATCCAACTGCAACAGATGGAGCTGTGCTCCGTTTCACACATGGCTCAAAACTACTGTTTGGTCGTGAAACTGCTGGAACGATGGTGGCAATTTCAGCTTTCAGACACTGAAAGCACTACTTCAGCAGCTCATATCAACACGGTTCTGCAAATGTCACAGAAATGTCAAACAAAACTAACCCACTTGACGCTTAAAAGAAAGGAGACATCACAGAGTACATGAAGGGGATAAAAAAAAAAAAAACAAACAAAAAAAACAATATAATTGGAAAGGAGGCTTAAGCTTAGTCAAGGCAGCACAGCCATAATTAACGATTAAGGCTTAAGGTGCTTTAGGAGTCATGCTTCTTGCCAATTACCCCAACAGCACTGCAGTTCAGAATGGCTCATTAACTCAGCAGCCAGCAGCAACTGCAGGAGAGGATATTAAATCTCGAGGTTCTTGTTTACAGACCCACCCGGTTACGGGCGTTGCGTTATCAACAGGCTGTGTGCGCAGCATCTGTCCTCTATAAAGGTTAGGCACTTTATTTACTCCACTAAAAGTGGCTATTGCTAGTCACATAGTTTTGTTACTCAACGTGGCTTTGTTTGTGTTTGGGAAGGCAGGCAGGGGGAGGAGCGCCGAGCGGCAGCTCCCAGGAGAGATTAGCATGGAGTAAAGGAGAGGGTGCACTGAAGCAGCCACTTGTAAGGCACCGCAGGAGGTGCACACCTGAACAACAGCCTCCAGCTCCCTGGAGCCCTGGCTCCCGTTCCCCAGCTCAGCACTGCCGCCGGTGAGCCGCACTCGGGCCCGCGAGCGCAGCAGAGCGGCCGCTGTGAATGCCTGCGAGCCCGGACAGAGGGAGCCCCGACGTCAGGCAAGGATGCAGGGCACGGCGGTGGCGTATGCCGCGTTGATGATCACCTCCAGCCTCTGCTCTGTGTGCGGGAACGTCCTGCTGCTCTTGGTGCTGCTTCTCAACCGCGGGCTGCAGACGGAGACGTGGCTACTGACCGCCAGCTTCAGCCTGTGTGACCTGGCCCTCGGCCTCTCCACCATCCCCTTCGGGGCCCACAACAGCCTGTTCCGCCCGGCGGGCTACACCGGCACCAGCGCTCTGTGCCAGGGCAGCGCCTTCCTCTTCCTGCTGCTACAGCTCGCCTCCGTGCACTCGCTGGCGTGGGCCACCATCGACAAGTTCGCAGAGATCTGCTTCGCCCTCAGCTACGCCAGCACCTTCACGGCCCACAGGACCAGGGTGATCCTGGCTGCCGTGTGGCTCTACTCTCTCCTCAACGCAGCGCTGCCTCTGCTCGGCTTCGGGAGCTACGGTTACAGTGGCAGCAGATTCCTGTGTGCACCCAGCTTCACGCCCGCCAGCACAGCCTTCAACATGCTCTTCATGGTGGTGGGAATCATTATGCCCCTACTGGCAATGTGCTCCATGTATGGATATATAGTGTACGTAGCCAGGAACCAGGTACGGCGTGGGACTTTTGTTTGCAATGAACAGCACTGTTTTTACGTGCCTGCCAATAACTACTTCAGGAGCTCCATCGTCATGGTGACCACCATAGGTAAGACGGGTGGGAACCAAGGCCAGATTACTGGGTAAAGCAGCTTTACTGAAGCGGTTTGATAACGCACTTTGCATAGTTGCTTCATGTTGATTACCTCGGTGACATTATCTCTCACCTACAAGAACATCCACATCATAATAAACGGGGGATGCATGTTTTGCTCTGAAAAATTACATTAGCAATTCAATAGCAAATGTAATGTTCCCTCTAACTCACTGGCCTGTCAAGCTGATAAGACGATAGAAATAATTAAATGAGAGAGTTAAACACATTCTTCAAAAATGGATTGGTCATTCTATTCTTCTATTCTGGCGGCTTGAAAACACATTTATAAGCCAGCTACCTGTGAATACATCCTTCAGTGACTAATGGGGAAAGCTAACAAAGGCAGAGATCTCTCACTAGGTAACTAACAAAACCAAGTCATCACGCAGGCAGCATCTGTGAGAGACAGTAACATAATATCCTCTTGCATCTAATCAAATATGTCCTGCCTTTAATGATTAAGCAAATCAGATGATTGTGTGTCTACAGTGTGTCTGCTGATCTGCTGGCTTCCATACATCACCATCTGCTTCTATGAGACCTTGACTGGGAGGGAGAGTCCTCAGGCTGTCTGTGCCCTGGCCACCTGGCTGGTACTGTTCACCGGCGCCCTCAACCCGTGGATAATCTCCATGACCCAGACGTAAGCACCATGACCATTTACAGCCAAACACAACCCGAGGGAGGAAGGTGGATGAGGAGGGAGAGGGAAGCCACAGCTAAACAGACAACAGTGCACAGGAAAGCCTGCTGTTGCTAAGCAGTCGAGGGACAAGAGAACAGGCTGAACGTATGTGTGTGTGTGTGTGTGTGTGTGTGGGTGTTTAATCATGACCTTGTTTGATTCTGGCAGGAGGTACAGAGCCGCACTGCGCAGGAGCGTGAGTAAACTCCGACAGACGTTTGAGCGCGTGTGCCAGAGCTCCTTCCCCAAGCACACGGCCGTGCAGGCTCTCGGCGCCGACCCCGGCTGCCCGTCCTCGGCGGCCGGTGCTACGGCAGCACCACACGTGCCCGCGGAGCCCCTGCAAGCGCCGCGGAGGATCTAAACACCACCCCACTCTCACCCCTCACTACTGCAGAAAATACACCAACATGGGAAAACACGCCACAGAGTCGCCCGCGGTAACGGCCCACGGCAACCACAGGAGGCAGCTGGAGCGGAGGCAGCTGGTCGAGAGCGAACGCGCCTCCTTTAACCAACGCCGAACGGAAGCCGAATTCCGAACTTGCGACGAACACGTACAAGAAAGTTGAGTAGCTCACACATGGAGCAACACGTAACCGCTTCCTACGTGGATATGTTGTAAAAACACTACGAGAATTTTTCTTCCACTCCCTTCCATTTTGCCTTTTTTAAATAATTAGTCAAATACATTTTCGGAGATTTATACATCATACTAATTGGTGACTTGCTAACAAAAATGGTTTTCAAAGCCAGTACTAAATGGATGTTCCTATGTAGGATGATGCATTTCTGACATTTTAACTTTCATGAGCAAACGTAGGTGCATAATTAATGTTACCAAGAATGAAAACATTGCACTGCAGCATTGCTGACGATCCAACCAGAATGAACTGGACAGAGAAAGATTACAAAGAAGAAAACTGTGTGCATGTATTTATACCCTTCATGATGGAAATTAACAAAAATAAAAGACACGGATCACTAGATACAGCATATCCTAAAGAAAGAAAGAAAAACTGATTACATTTCCTAGTGCAGCTTGAATCAAGCGCCCTCTAGTGGAGGAGCTAGAACAGCACACCTGGCATCTGAATCCCCAGCACAGCCTTTTATTTTCCCCTCAGCATTCAGTTTAAAGCCTTAATCAGCCAAGCTGAACTGGCAAACACAATCATGGCAAGAACCTGTCTGGGGCTCCTCATAGTTTCCAGTGAGGTCCCGTTATGATACAGCACAAAGTGAAATCATGGAAGCACATGGTCTAGTGAGGCTGAAGGGTTACTGACGCATTCATACCTGATTAACCACCTCAAAGTAAACAGCCAGTGTGGTGTTGGGATCCAGGCCACAGATCTTCCACTGACAGGTACCACCTGTTCCTATTTCCTGAAATAAGTGGTCACAGGGGAGTTCAGGGGTGATTTCAGCAAATATCTGACATCAACCTGGAGGAGCAAGATGGCATTTAAAAAAAACTGGCATGTCATATGACTGAAGTGTAACTCACATTTTCTGATACACATGGTCCCTTTGCATTCAGGGAGACGCATGGGCCAATAGCTCCGGATAATTTAATCTCTCTTGACGTCTGAAAGGAAAAAGCACAACACACCATCTGGGTTGAAGAGCAAATCTTGTTTATAGTGTAGTGACCTGGGTAAAAGGAATGGAGTGGCTGAAGTCCAAAGTGAAAAAACTTTACCTTAATCTCTAGAGTTCCAGCAAAAGCCATCTTGAAGGCACCCTGAACATCCTTAGTGAAAACCCTCTGGAAGGTCTGTTTGAACAGGGACGTGTTGAAGGAGTCGGCCATCACCATGTAACCCCTTGCAGCGCCCGGTCAAAACAAGAGAGCTTTTTTACATTCAAATAAACACTACCACTGTACTCTGAGTCAACCGGATTGGCTCCTCCTGGAGCCCTGACATCATAACACTGATGATGGCCTTGGTTTTACATTTGATATTAAATTCTTTTAACATAAGCCTTTGGGACGGCAACGGACGTGACGACGGAAACGTGTGCATTTTGGGGAGCTTCCGAAATCCCATCCTGCTAGCTGCAGCAAGATGATGGTGCACACAGTACACACTGTGGTCCTCACCCCGTGTGGTTGGTGCAACATTTCATTTCTGCTAGTCCCGTCTGGTCCAGGGCGCAGGCGTAGATGTCAATAATGTGCCCGTTAGCCGCAGCTCGGCCAGCCAAAGCTTCATAATGCTAAAATAATAATAAAAGATGACATTTCTTTCAGCTCACAGGCATTTACACATTATCACAGTATCTTGTAGATGAACTACCATGCACTTAGCAATCATCTCATCTCCTCTTATTAGGCCAGAAGTGGACAGCTCAGGTTCAGAATATAAAAGCTCTACAACACTTTTGGATAACTGCACTGAGAGCAGTAAAAATTAGCAGCGACATTAAATTGTGAAAAAGCATGAAAGGGCTTTTGCTTTTCAAATGTGAATTTATAACTTAATAGAACAGTAACTCTAAAAGAGCTCCGACTGAAAGATCAACCGACTCAGAGTATGCTCTGAAGCAGCGAGCCACTTCAAATTGAAATTCACTTACATTGGTCACATCGTTGTGTGTTTGAAAATTATCCACAAATTTATACCGCCTCTAACACTAACGAACACGGCACTGCCATGTATTTGGGAATGAAGGCTTTTCCAGGTCTGGCAAAATATGAAGTACATTTTATTTAGGCTTAAATATTGCATAAAAGCAGGTGCAAATATAACCATATCCCACTTAAACTAGTTAAGCAAGTATTCAAAATTGCATGGGTTTATTTGTATAAATCCACCTTAATACGGTGGTTTAAGTTAAGAAACTGCCCCATCTATGAGCTACATGTCCATTTAGTTTATGTACATTTGTGTGTTTATATATAGAACGTTTAACCTTAACCAGGTTGATTTTTTTTTATTTTAATAGCAAAAATATACCTACTGATTTTTTGAAGTGTTTTATAATCCTAAATGCTGCTAATCTGACTGCTGTTCATCCATGTATTGACAATGCTGGGAAAAAAAATGCAGACCAAAAAATGCTCAGGTCTGAAAAGTTGACCTACTTTAGTGGCTTTCTTCATGAACTTGGCGTTGTCTTTCTCTATGTCATGCCAGGAACGGATAGGAATCTTTAGCTCATCCCCTACCACCATGCCAGGGCCCTGGGTGGCAGGGCCACCAATAAACGTCATGATCCGAGCCCCCGTGTTAGGGAACGTACACTACCGACAGAGGAGACGTGCATGAGTGAATGAACAAATGAATGAAACAAGCAAAACAACTTCAGCACTGTAAACACTGTAAAAGCTTTGACATCCTGGTAGTCATTACATCACTATCAGATGTAATGCATGGTTGGATACTGTGTACGTTATATAAAACCCACACCACTATGGTACCTCCAGCAGTCCAACAGCTATGGATATGGCTACTCCTAGTGATCGCAGTGATCGTTTGCCCTGGGTGACAGGCCAGGGGTCCCTCTGGAGCTCTCCCAAGAGATCAGTCAGGTTCATATCAATCTTCTGCACAGGCTGCAGGAATCTGGGCACAAGGAGAACAGATTTCAGTCGACTAACAGCTACATATCAGGAAACAACTGACGAACTCATTTGGCTTTAGTCTGCACCAAATGCAGAGCTGGTTGTTCTCCAGTGTCTGGGCTTTCAGCAGACTTCAAATCTATAGACACAACACTAAAAAGTCTGAGGTGGAAGGTCACAGATCCAGTTTTGAACTAAATAATTAAATAATTGCTTCACAGGTTCGTCTTACATAATTGCAACACACTTGCAATGCTTGCAAAATGGTGCCACCTACTGTTTAGACTTTGAATAAGCCACTCTAAATAAGAAACCCAGTGGCAGACCAAAACATGAAAACATCAATAACAACTTGCAAGTAAACAAAAAAGGCTACACAAGTACGCTGAAGTAGGTTAACTGCCAATGATCAGCATGTTACAACTGTAAAAGAGATGCGAGTCACAGCACTTTGCTATGTGACTTTACCAACATGAAGCAACCTGCAAAGCTGCAGGCACATAACTATCAAAAACTGCAAAACTATTTAATACATCAAAGTTACTGGTGGCAGTCATGACAATGCAAGTCAAATGCAAAGTGTGCATAAGAAAAAAATGAATAGCGGATGCAAGTTCACCAATGGTGAGCCAGGGTTTAGGAAGTGTCTCAAAAATGAGTACAGATTTGATTGAAGACCTCTGTGACTCAACATCACTACATATCAAGCAACGGAAACACAAACGAGAAGCCGTACCTGTTTGAGGGCGGAGCTTGTTGTTGCTGCTGTTGCTGCTGTCCCCGACCCACCTGAGCTGCAGTTGGTTTGGTCAACCCAAGCATCTCCTGCACACCACAGGGATTCACAGCATTTAGAACAATTCCAGTGAATGACTCAGAAAAACAAACACGGTCAACAAAGTCACTGTTAAATTGATGTGTTCTGTCTTAACCTTGCCAAAAGTCCTATATCCATTTGTATGGTTGGTCCTGTTCTAATATAAAACTGGACACTTCTATTAGCTTAAGCATTTAAGTACGCTCTGCAGTTTTACCACTAAAAGGTTCATAAACAAGAAAGAAAATTTATATCAGCAAGCATAAGCATCATCATTTTCAATGAATGAAATGATTTCATTCATTTCACTGTCCTCCATCAAAATCTATTCTCGTCCACGATAAACACCATCACCTGTAGCTGCTTGGCACTGAGGTCTTTGGTTCCTCTGAAGACATAGCTCTTGGAGATGCCCTCACAACCCAGCTCATGGACCTGGACCATGCGACCAAAGGTGATGAGGCCCACCAGGGCAGTGGGTGGCAGCAGACTCAGAGACATCTGCAAAGACTCCTTCAGAGCCTGCAGGTCCTCATCCTCCATACACGTGTCCACCACATACAGGAAGTTCAGGGGCATCTGAGGACCTCGCTGTGGATACAATAGATGTACACTGGATTTTAATGCCTTACACTTAGTGCTAAACAGCTAGCCATTGCACTTCTACTTACTTTGCTAAGTATTTGTATCTCAAGCAAACAAAAAAAGCGCACTTAGTGATAGTAATTTCTCAATTTGGCAGCTTTACCTGGACAACATATTCAATAGTAGAGAACTGTGGAAGCAGTTCGGCTGGTTGGTTCACCTCTGATATCCCAGCATAAGTTGGTGGGAACTAGTCAAACATTGAAATGCAAAATACATTATACTAGGGTTTAAAAAAAAAGCTTGTATAAAGCTACATCTGACTTAATTTTTTTGTTCATTAATGACAGTCTTTACCTGGTTTCTTTGATAACAAAAATTGCAAGCCCACAGTTTGGCCCTATAATCCACTTGGCTGATTGAGGAAGAGAGAAAGAAAAACACTGCACATGTGAGAGATCAACACCCTGAGATTTCAGTTGTATTTATGAGTGACAAAACCCTACAATGACAACACAAATCCTCCATAATGTCTATGAAAAACAAAGTGAGATAATGAGCACTGATAACCGAGTATGTGCCTGAGGCAAGTGACTCACCACAGAGGATTCAGTACTGCACGACATGTGGCTCTGCTGCACAGCACTGGTTCGTACTGGATCGGGGGAAGATCCGGGCGCTCCTTCAGCGGGGTGAAGAGAGAGGCCACAGGCACCACCATGCGCGTGGCTTCCAGTCGACTGGAGGGCCAGACGTTCCAGCTGAAGCGAACCCCATCACGGTCCTCATTCTGCTGAATGAACTCTGGGAAGGTTGTCATTGCACCCTCAAGGATCTGTGAGAGAAAGTTTCCAAAAGAATTCAGAAAAGTCTTGGGAATTCTTGTGTACCAATTATACATAACAGGCTATCTAAACTCTCCATTCATATTTTTGTACAAGGAAACCAGATTAACTGTGCCCGTTACACATCTCTAATAAAGGGGACAACTAACTGGCATGTATTGGAAGTAACTATTGTACCGCTTGTGCCACGCACACAGAGCATCTGGCCGGTGAAACGCCAGTATAAAAGCTCAACCATGCTACATAGCGAGATTTCCCTAGTGAAGTGATGCATGGTCCATTCCTAAATGATTTATTTAAAAGCACAAGTAGTTAGCCATCCTATTAAAAAAGTACAACTTTACGCAATCGACTTAATACGTGTTTGTCTAACCTAAATAGACAGATAGCCAGCCAATTAGCTAGCTAGTTATCAAGAAAACACCGGCCAAACAATGGCCATCAGAAACGGATATCACAAGATTCAAGCTTGCATTTTCATATTAGACTTTTACTTTGGTTTCTACTCCTACTTTAAAAGCTAGCCATCCGACTAATTATATGTGTCAATATAAGTTGGGTTTGCTAACTATACCTGGGTCGCTTGGTTACCTGACGGCTAACAACATTGGCTATCTAAACAAGTAGCTAGCTAGGTATGCAAATTAGTTTGTGCAGATAACGACAAAGATTTTTGCATCGCCACAACACCCATCTCCAGTTACCTAGTTAGACAGGTATTCTAACTTTTAAATGTTGTGCATCCTTTTTGTTAAAAAGCTAACCCGGCTAGCTAAACCAGAATTACTTTTGATTGTGCCTAGCTAGTTAGCCGGCAAACGCCCACTGAGTACTTTTCCCGAAACAAACAGGCTGGCGCTTTAAGCACATTATACTTAATAAAAAATTTCTATGTCACAACACCAAACAACTAAAGGCAAAACTGACATACCTAGCTAAAGCCTCTTCGATTTTCTCAACAGGGTTTTCTCAGTCGGTTCACAAGCTCAGGGAACCCATTCGGTCGCTGACGTAGCAATCAACATGGCCGAAGCAGCAGTGCCACGTCAAGTAGGGGTGTCAAAGGGAAGGTATGTCCCGTCCCGTCCCGCCCCTCCGCTCCTCTGGTCCTGCCCCTGCCACTGTCAATGTAACCTATTACTTGAACCTAAAATCGCTAATATCCAAGTGTTCGATTTTATGGGATGTATTCTGCTCATAAACATTTCAATATAAACGCAGCACAAATGAACAACAGGTGGTAAAATCTTGCTATAGAAATTTATTATAATGTTATGACAAAATATTGCCACATACGAATCTGTCACTATCTTTTTTGTCTCAGATACAAAGCCAAAGCTTTTCTATGGCAAACTGAGAAAAAAGGAAACAGACAATAAGTCATGATTGCCTAGTTTTCCTAACTGTAAGCATTGTTGTCACAATTGGGTTAAAAGATCACAGGTCTGAATTCCTCACATTGGATTTGTATTTGGTGAAAGCAGCAATGACTGGCAATGGTTTGCAAAAAAAATGAACAGTATGGGAAGCAGTTGGTCAGGTGCACTTTCAATGTTCAGTGAATCCTTGTTCAACAAGGTGCTAGTACAAACTACCGAAAATAAAACCAGCAACACCTGTTGACTGGAGAAACCAAAGCTTTATTTCCACCAATGCATTTTGGCCCACTGGTCTTCATTAGGGCTCCTTGATGTCCTAATGAGGGTCTGTGAGTGGAAGCACCCTGGTTGAAATAAAGCCTGAATTCTTCAGTCTGATTTGACTTTCTTTCCATGCATTTACAGCATGAACCAATGCTTGATTAACAACCAAGCAGGCAAATCAAAACATCCTCCTACACACATTTAATCTTTTCTCAAAACCTAAAATGATATGGAACTAGACCTTGCCAAATAAAATTTAGACATTAAGGTACAAATTCTTCCATTTAGCAAACTGCTGTATGTTAATAATCAGTTAAACTGCTGATTTAATAATCAGATCCTGATTTATACAATACAGCCTGTTGGCTTTAAATGCAGCCTATTTTAAAATTACATACTTCTCACTGATCAAACTTTCCATTTAAACAGTCTGATTAGCCAATGTCTTCTGCAGAAAAAAAACCTAGGCGTTATAAATACATAAGCCTCTGGATATTTTACATGGTTTAATTAATCACTGTATTATTTTGAGGCGGAACACAAAAACAAAATCTCCCTCCACTCAGGTTTTCCTTCTTTAAAACCATCACACAGTTTTTCATGTTCAAGGTTTGGAGGGTCACATGTTGTTGAATCCCATCATTCCTTTCATGTTGCCAGTAGCTCCCTGCTGAAACTGTCGCATCATAGACTGTAGTCCAGCCATGCCACCTGTAAAGAGAAACTCAGACATCAGTTCCCAGGCATATTTCAACCAAGACCTCATACAAATGAACATGGATTACATTTTTAATGAAAAAGCTGACATATTTCTGAGTGGGAAGAGACAAAAAAAAAAACACTATTACTACAGATTATTACTACTATTTATGCTCAGAAGTGTCTTATTTAAAGCATGGAAGTGGTGCACACCCATGTGGTGAAGTACTCTTGGGTCCATCATCTTTGCCATCTGCTGGTTCAGCTTGGCCATCTGTGATGGATTGACATTTTTGGACATGTCCCCTCCTGCAAACCAAACCAGTGCCATCCATCAGTGAATGAAACATTTAAAATGTCCATGCCAGTCAGACCAAAATGAGCAAAGCATGTCCCCATTAAAATCACTTGAGTGACCCTGAGAAAGTCACAGAATGGACCAAAATCTCACCTTTGAACAAGCCTTTTATGCCACCCATTTTCTTGACCATCTGGGCAAACTTTGTGTACTGGGTGAGCAGTTCCTGCACATCCCTGGTGGCGACGCCCGAGCCCCGCGCCACCCTCTGAACACGATTAGGCTGCTTACTGAAGAGCTTAGCGCCATCTTTGCTGTCCAGTTCTGCATTGCATAAACATAATGGAACACATTAACAAGGCAAAGACTCCTAAAGGTTTAAAAAACAGGACAGTGTTTTTTTTTGTCTTATTTAAGAGATATGAACAAGTGTCTGTCTAATCATACCTTGGTCATTCATACTGTCCATTATTGTCATGAGTTTCTTTAGTCTGGCCATAGATTCCTGTTCATTGCCTTTGGTCATGAAGTCTGTTCCAAAGCCTGGAATCATACCCTAGAAACGACAATCAGCACCAACAGAAACGTGTTCAACCCTACATTGGTTGAAGTGAAGGAAAACATTACACAATCATTCATGAATAACGTTTTATGTAAAATAAAAGTGTAGGCTGATTATACCATGATTTGCCCAAAAGGTCCCATTTTCATGATGTTCTGAAACTGCTCGTACATGTCTCTGAGTGTGAACTGGCCTGACGGATAAGAGGACAACGTGGAGGTCAAGCATTAACACTTCAACAAACAAACTGTATCTGGAATACAAACTG
>JAOYMR010000010.1:8952634-8970094 GCA_025802075.1 Tenebrosternarchus preto | reverse complement strand
ACAAACTGTATCTGGAATACAAACTGAATTTTTTTTTTTTTTAAGAATGGAAACATTAAGAATTCTCATACAAAACATGCTGAGGAATAGAACCAAAAAAGTTACCATGTTTCAGTTTATCAATCAGCTCCTCGTTATCATCAAGCTTGAGTTCATTCACCTTGTCTATGAGTCCCTCAATGTCTCCCATACCTGTAATTTTAGGGACCAAACCATTTAATAAAGCAATCTAAAAATATTAAGCACTAGTAAAAACAGGATTAAAACAAATATACCTAGCAGTTTGCTTATGAAGGGCTGAGTTTTAAAAGGTTCAAAGTCGTCAATGTGTTCCCCTGTGCCGATGAAAATGATGGGGCTCTTTGTGGCAGCGACTCTGTGAATTTTAAAGCATATGTAGGGATTCGTATACTAAAATAGATCATTTCACACTTTAATCACAAAGATCAATGATTCACTTACGCACTGAGAGCACCACCACCTTTGGCATGACCATCAAGCTTGGTAACGATAACAGAAGCCACATCTACCTTATCCTTGAAGGCCTTAGCCTGAGACTCACAAGCCTGTCCAATGGAGGCATCCATTACGTACACTATGTTATCAGGTTGCTGTGGGAACAGTACAAGCACAAATTAAGTACATACTTTTACTTTTTATGGTACTGTTTAGCTACCAACCTGCAAAATGTAACATGCTTTGGGAAAACAAATAATCTACATCACATACTTACCACAGCATTTGAAACCTGAAGCATTTCTTCAAACAGTGAGTCTTCTTGCTTATGTCGACCACTAGTGTCAACGATGATTATTTCAAAGTTTTCTGATTTAAATTTTTCAACACCCTCTGAAGCAATGATGACTGGGTCCATCTCTGTATAACTGTTAGTTCAAAAATAAAAATCAAGACATTGCCGACACTGGAAACTTAACGTGGAAAACCCATCAATGTCTATGGATGGAAACCTAAAAACAACATTACCTTCCATAAAAAGGAATTCTGGCTTTTGTTGCATTTTGCTTAAGTTGATCAAAGGCACCTAACAAAGGAAACCAAAACTTACTTTCATTTCATTACATTAAATCTGCTGTACAGAAACGTGCAAAAGAAACATACTATACCTGCTCTGAACGTGTCGGCACATATCAAACATGTTTTCCATCCTTTTCTTTGGTAGTAGTACGCCAACTGAAGAAATCATAGAATTGTGTTATTCACACAGATTTAAATTGTAATTTTCATTGTTATTTGTATAAAAACTACACTATAAACCATGTATAAAAACTGTTAAACAAGTGAGTTATGTTAATCACACCATATGAGTTAAATAGGCTGAAGGCTCACCTTAGAACATGTTGTGGTTTTCCCACTGCCCTGAAGGCCCACAAACATGATGACATTATTTTTTCCTTTTGTAGGCGTCCATGCTTTTACACCAGGGTCCACCAGCTAAGCACACAAAATTCAGTGTGATGACTTTGAGCATTTACTCCACAAGGCTGTACTGAAAACTACAAACTAATCTAATAAAGCAAACGTAGCAAAGGCCTGTAGAAGTTGAAAGAAAAAAAAAATGCAACCTTATCAACAATGCAGATATATGCCTGGCATGTAATTTAAACTATTTTATAAACATAGCTAAGCATACAGAACTGTGCTTTTCGTTTTTTTCCCTCTGAAGAAAAGGGGTTAAAAACGTGAGTGGAATGAAATCTGAATGGATTGTTTTGATAATGCAATAGGATTCAAAGGTTTCTCTCCCACATGGCTATGTACTAGAGAGTAAGAGAGTAGAGAGACATGAACTGCAGAAAACATTAGCTTCTCCACGCTCAAACCTTGACAAGCTCCTTGAAAACAGCGTGTTGGATCATCCTCCTTTTATTTAGACCAGAGGCCATCTCCTCCAGATCAATAGCTGCCCTGAGTATTATTAAATAGCATTTATTAATCAGCATCATTGATAAAGAGTGCAGTTACCATTACCACGGAAACCAAAAATCCCAGTCACACTTACTTGACATTCTCCCGGAGTTGCTTTACCAGTTTTATGTTGACATCGGCTTCTAGCAGTGCGGCACAAACCTCCTTTAGCATAGCATTTAAAACCTGTGGAAGATAAAGTTTAAGACATAATGCTAGGCGATAAACCATAAATGATAAATATCCTAGAAAACATACACTGTCTGAATTATAGTGGCAGATAAAGATGAACATGCTCATTACCTCTTCGTTGATAATTGTGGCATTGCTGAGAGATCGCAATGCGGAGGTTATTTTCCTCCCCAGGTCGGCTAGCACCATTTTTGCGCTTTAAGAGGTGGCAATCTGTTACATGAAAACACTGTATTTCTACTCTATACATCGGTTTAAATGTACTGTGCAGGTAAAGTAAAGGAACTGTTATGTTCATACGTATTCGGTAAATGCGACCTCTTCAGTAAGGTGGGGGTTTCCCCCGAGAAATGTATAGAAGAAAATGTCCCAATTAAGACAGCGAATGCTCCACGATGATGCCGACTGTCTTAACACAAACACAAAGAACAATTTCTTAATTAACGCCAATCACTTAAGTACTCTGAACGTGTTAGCTAACGCTGAATTTGATACTTCCACAGCAGATGGGATTTCGTTCAAAAAGAAAACATGAAAATAAATGAGTTGACAAATAGTTTTATCTAACTGGATAATTAAAGTGTAACTGCCATTTATGTCATCTGAACATGTGAGAACATCTAGATAGATAACCAGCTAGTTAGCTGGTTGGCTAATCTATTATTTTTCAGGGTTTTCTCGTTAACTAGCTAGCTAGCTAACCTATTTGTTCGTTAAGAATCGTCGAATAAAGATGCTGCTCCAAACTATTATCCCTTGCAAGTATGAATACGCTACTAAATAACCCTGCTAATGAATACCAAAAAGAACGTATCTAATTTATTTCTCTTGAATTCTTCTTACCTTCGATCCAACTGTTTCAGTAATAAGTAGCTAAACGTCATCTAACACATAAAACTCCCATAAAACCTTTGTACTTCCGGGTAAATTGCCGAATTTAATACTAACGCTGATCTGGGAATAGTAGTTCTTTATTATTTCATTTTATGACTGAACAAAGAACGTGGTCCAAGATCCGTTTAAAATCAGTTTTAAAGTCACCAAGGGTGACAAATTCAAATAAATGTTTTGCCTATTTCTTTTCCCCACTGTCTCATAATGTAATGCGAATGATGCGATTGGTTTATTTCTCTTTCACATGCCTCTTGTTTATTTGGGAAATGCTTCAGTGTCCGAAACATGCGCACACGTTGTTAAGGTGGCGATAATTTAGGAGCGATTGTTACAGGTTTAATTTAGATTGTGCTCTGCCACGTAAATTATGCAACTGTTTGTTAAGAAATGTAGTTCCCTTTACCGGCCAGCCTGAGTTGTTATATATACATATGACGAAGAACTGTTTAAACAACTACTTCAGCGTACACTTTACACCTTAAAAACTAAGAGCAAATGTGACGCCTCCTTTTTTCCGTATCAAGTGGTACCTCTGTACATGCGTTCCTGCAACTGCTGTCATTTCATGCAAAAAATAAGATGAATTTTGACGACTCTAAAAATGAAATTCTACAGATTTTACGCAGAACTGAGTCGCGAGACCTGGTTAAATTGATAGACTGGCTGAAATATTCTGGTAGTTCACTGTCTTTTTTAATTCAAGAGTAGTTAGTAAGTTAGCTAGCTATCCTATCCGAGTAAGCTAGTTGTTAGTATTGTAGCTAGCTAGCTAAGTAGCTAAAGTGTATAAATGAGTCCTCGTCTACGGGGCTTTTAGTTCATACTGTGAAGCTGCTCGTTCTTTATTACAGAAAGCACATTTGCTTAAATATTCATCAGATATTGGTTGTACTTGATGGACATATATTTAACCTTCCAGGTGATGTTGAGGACTACTTAGTTGACAACCAAAGAGCTGTACTCCACAGTATTGCAGAGGAACTTAGATCTTGTCTTCCAACTGACGCTGTGTTTCCTTCAGAGACCTTAGCCATTCAAAAGGTCTGAGTTTTCCTTCACTTGTTTTCAAGTTATCATTGTTTCATCCTCACACTGGAATTTCTGAATTTACTTTTTAAATTGCAGACCCAGAAGAACCTTAAGCCTACTGTTCATGTGGATGCATTTTTGTATGATGACGACACAGTAGATTCCCTCTATGAGGAGGGTAAAATGAGTCGTAACTACTGTCTCAGTTGTGGATCACATAAAACAGCTCCCCTTGGTAAATACTTGCTGCTTAAAACCTCAAGGAAATCCTGTACTTTTCAAGTCATCACAGTTTACTGAATGTTGTAGCAGTTTTTCAGGCTCAGTCTGAAATGTCCTACAGAGTTCATCTCGCATTCCTTCTCTATCCCGGAACTCCAGTTCCTATTTCATCACGCTCTCCCAGACCTGACAGGAAAGTTGGTAGTGGATGTGGGTTCCCGGTTAGGAGCAGTGCTTTATGGGGTAAAGTACTGGCATGTTCAGCAAATTACTTAATATAAATGTCACAATGTTCATTTCGGTCTCTACGTAGATTTCATGATGTTGGAGTAGATGACAGTGTGTTTGAACATCATTTTGTAGTCAGCTATTGTGATTGTGTCACGATCCATGAACCATGCGACCTGTACTTTTTTACCTAGTTCTAAACTGATGAGTTTTTTCTGTAACAGGGTTTCCTCTACAGTACAGCAGCACAACTTGTTGGAGTAGAAATAAGCGAAGAGTTTGTCAAGCTTCAGAGAATTATAGTGGAGAAGTACAGCTTTATTGACAGAGTTCAGGTAGCAGACCATTCACTGGTTATGTGATCATCAGTGCTACCCTTGACATGCCTTGATCTTTTTTGTTGGTCTGTGCCTTTTACAGGTGATCCATGCTGATATTTGCTCACAGGCAGCTTTAGTGCAAAACTCAGATGTGTTGATAATGAACAATGTGTTTGAGTACTTTATGGAGCCCAAAGACCAAATAAGGTAAAACGCAAGAAATGTTTGGACTTGGTAAGCATATTTTTGGACCTGCAACAAATGTGGTTCAAGTAAGCTGCTGTAATACAGTAAATTTGGTGTTCTGAGAGTTATCTGGTCGCCAGTATGTATGGCTATTAATTGGAAGGTTGTGGGTTCAAATCCCACTTCTGTCATGCAGCCAATGTTGGGTCTCTTGAGCAAGGCCATTACCCATCTCACATCCAGGGGTACATTGGCTGAACATGTGTGCTATGCAGAGTTATGGTATATTGCATTTTGTTGCCTTGTATTAGTAATGATCAATGACGAGTTGAATAAGTTTTTTAAATATAGCTTTTTTTAATTTGTCACAGAATATAGCTATATTTTACAATATTTAGGTACTGTGCTATGGTGTGATTAACTCTTACTTCAGACAAGAGAAATTATCATTACAGATGCATCCATAGTAATCATATCAAACTGAACCTAGGCAATACAGCGTTATTCTAGATAATGTCTCCAGGTTAATATTCAAGTAGCATATTTAAATATTACATTCATATTCAATACAGCGTTATTCAAGATAATGTCTCCAGGTTAATATTCAAGTAGCATATTTGAATATTACATTCATATTGAATTCTAAATTTATATTTATTTATTCACTGTAAATGAAATACCATATACAATATGTGTAATTAATTAATAATCACTTATTACATTTTGTCATTCCTTTTTTAGAGCCTGGCAGTTTGTCAAGCAAAATTTTAGAAAGAAAGGGGCACTGTTAGTGACTGTTCCCAGCATTCAGGAATCTCTCATGTCACTGCAGGAACCCATTGTGAGTAGTACAGATGTTTATTTTTGTAACAATGCGTCTTCATTTTAGTATTACTCATTTTACATTTTAGTATTATTTGTGATGTTTCAATTGTAATTTGGTGAATATAAACTAGGTTTAATGATGATGTAATTGCGCTACGAACTGACAGACCTTCAGAAAATGAAAATGTATGTATGTTGAGACATTCATGTATTCTCTTGAATATTTTCCTTTGTGTTTCAGGGAGCATCAATTATTGGCTGTTGGTTGGAGGAGGTGCCACTTAATTATAGTGCATATCTGCAAGGTGATGCAGACCTAGATTCCATCAAACAAATACATCTTTATGTGGTACTATGACCTAAACAAAGAACATGCTTCTAGGAAGAATATAATATCTGGGAAATGGATCTATAACTTTGTGTTGTCCAGATGTTCAAATAAGATCTTTTCACAAATAAATATGAGTTCTGTATCTTTTGACATTTAATGGAGAAACATTTATGTTTAAAACAACCATCAGGAAATTTATGCACTGACCATTAAATATTTAAACAAGTATCCTGTAAATCACATTTAAATACTTATCATGAATAGTTCCATATTCTGCATATGTTCCATTTCCTTTACTATTTGTTCTTTTCTCTCTAAGAAATTTAAAGATTTTTCTAAGATCTTTAAAATATCTCCTTTCTTTGCTTGTTCATGATTTCTTCTGTAGACATAATACTATGTTATGGCCTGATATTTATTTAACTTTGGGTTCAAATAAAATCTCTTCTTGAAGTCCATATTCTGAAGACTTGTTGACTCCAGTACAAATAAAAACAGTTTAACATAGTATGTCAATTTTTTGTATGCAGTCAAACTATTTGTGCCCTACTTTATATAAATATTAAGTATTTAATGTAATACTGAAAATGTCATATTAAACAATGGGTGAAGCTTTGTTATGACATCCCATGTTCCCATTTACCGTCCTTAACATTGGCCGTTGCCATGTGAGTGGCGTCAGAAATAACCAATGGTATAACAGAATTATCGCTTAACCTCCACCCATACTTCTTCCTTGTCTGTAACTGAACTAGAGCGGATCAAAACTTGTCGTCAACAGCCCGCTCGGAGAAGTAGCTAGGGCAAATCCAGAGTTTTCATATTTTTTCCGGAACGGACTGTTTTTCCGCATTGTACAACTGGTAAAGGTATCTTTTTTCCCTTTAGTGTTTTGCGGACAACATTTTCTTCAGATTATTTTCGTATATGAGATTTGTGAAGCGAAGCATTGAGTCATTGAGAAGCACATTTTCATGTAGGCTGGATCTAACGTCACTGAATGTGACTGGGAACCGTGTCATTAACAAAGGCTGGATTTCCTCTTGAACACTGTCGCAGATAGCTATTTTATTTTACATAGTTTCCACGCTAATAACTCAAGAAAGTTCGTGTGGCGACGGTAATGAGTTTTTACTTATCTCACGTAAGCTCAAAATTAAACATTTCGTACTTTCTATTTCCCTCCCTTTTTTGAAAGTATAAGGCACACCAGCGGCGGTCCTGCATCAACAGCAAAGACGCCGAGATAAAGAAAGATGCCGCTTCTCCACAAAAAGCCCTTCGTGAGACAGAAACCTCCTGCTGATCTAAAGCCCGATGAAGAAGTTTTCCTTTGTAAAGTTACACACGAAATCTTCAGAACCTATGAGTGAGTGATACTTCTAGTCCAGTTGAACTTATTAGAAAATAAGCTAAGTTAGCTAGCGGCTAGATAGGCTAACATCATCAAACTGTTATGAAGTGGGACAACAGTGACAGTCGCAGACGTCCTGTAAAGTTTTTCTCGTTAGTCGACTCGTCGACTACCCATTCTTACACATTTTACATCAAAATGGCTTGCATCTTCAGCCACAGAAATTCAGCTAGTTTTATTTTGGCTACAGATTAGAAGCTTATGGTACTAATGAACGGGCAGGTGTAAGTTGTACAAATGAACTCGGTGGTGTAGCCTAGCTCGCTAATACTAGTTACTCATCCTCAACTCGCGTAGGCCCTTGCGAGTGGAGTGGTGCTAGCTAGCTGAATAGCTTTCAAAGCTACTACGTATTGTCAGCTGAAGTTTTCTTCTTTTGACGTACACGGGACAGTTGAGCTTTAAAAGTAAAATCTGCATATGGCGTGTTCGCTTGGAGTGGACCAAGTTTAGAAGCGCCTGTCTTGTTTTGTAGGGATGCGGTGTGTGATTAGCGAGTATCGGCAACTTCTCGCGACTCCCGGGATGTTTAGCTAACTAGCTAGAAACGTGGTAGCAGGTATTGTTGAAAGGCCATTAGCAAGCTGTGTGATGCAGCTCTATCAACGGCAGGATATTTCTTACTCTTGTTAAAGTGATGCAACTAAACGAGACCAGTGAATTTTAGTAAAGGCAGTTCCAGTACACCAGGAACACAAACTGGCTACCTCCTAAACTAATCCTTTATGTTTATATGGACGTCATTGCCACTCATAATCGGTGTGTTTAAATGTAAATGGTGTTCTTTGTGACCTTGGTCTACTATGATGTACATCTTCATCACAAAATGATGGGTGTTTTTTTGTGTTTGCCAGTTGCACTCAGTGGGATGATCCCAAAACGTTGTCCACCATGGGTTATGACACTAGTGTGAATTCCTGACCTACTTTTTTTGTTCTTTACCTGTTCTGTTCTGTACAGTACACTAATTTACTTGTTCACTCTGATGCACTGAACAGTCAGCTTTACCAGAGTTAATAAATGATTCCTGGTGACATGCTGTTTCCAACAGGGAATTCTTTGAGAGGACAATACTCTGTAATAGTTTGGTTTGGAGTTGTGCAGTTACGGGTAAGCCTGGGCTCACCTACCAGGAGGCCTTGGAGAGCGAGAAGAAAGCCAAGATCAACCTCCAAAATTTCCCACCTTCCTTGGTGCTTCCGCTCCTGCATCTGACTGCTCTTACACACCGCACACGGCTGCATGAGATATGTGATGATGTATACTTGTTCGTCAAAGAGCGATTCTTTCCAGGGGAGATGGTGGATATTGTAGGTCGCTCTGGTGCAAGGTAATGTACCTGTTGTTTTTTTTCCTGTAGAGTGTTGGTTTAAGAAATTATTTATATGTATGTTTGTATGTAAAGAAGCTGGGCTGTTGCTGCGCTTTAATTTTTATCACCAAGTTTGGCTTCATATCTGTTTGGCTTACAAGACCATTGTGTAGGAATAAACAAGGAATTAGTGTTTTGCTTCCAGAGGCTTTTAAAATAGTCTTTTCTCTGACAGCCTTTGACTGTGTAGCCCTACTGTTTGTGTTTTGTATCAGATTGGTGCAGCATTCACAGCACTGCTATAAATCGCTTGTCAGATTCTTTTATTTAATGTTTATAACCACTTTTTTTTTAAAGCTGAATCTTGACTACACCTCTTGTTAGAATACAGTTTAATATCCTCATTGCAATGATTTGGGTCTGAATTAATTTTAAACTCAGTAATGGTTTTCTCTGCCTTTTGCAATTAATATAAAGGAGGAATTTAACTACCAAATGGTTAATGGTCATCATTCTGACCAAACATCTACTTTTTAATAATTTGGTTAAATGTAATGTGAGAGGCAAGGGGAAATTTTTGTTCATGTTGAGGTGAACAACCCAAAATAGAAGCACAACAAAATTCCTTGCATCAGAAAATTAGCTTTTAGAAAATCTTAACAACATTCAGGAAGATAAGAATATTCTGTGGCCTAAACAAAAGACAAATGTACAGAAGTGAATTCATATGAGGGGGTGTGTTGGCCTTGTTGCTTTGTTCTGTAAAAAAAAAAAAACCCTCTTGTTCAGTTATGAATTTGTGAATCCTATAAACAATTTCTGTTGTCAAACCTTTGGAAAAACAATAATGGTAGAACTGCCAAAAACGTCCCACTCCTGTTCTAATCTCTTTCTAGTCTCTCACGCAGAACATTAACCCTACTCTTGACCCCCAGAGTTGGTTAATATCAGGGCTATCTCTGACTTGATGAGTATCGGAGAAGTCTCTCTGAGTTAGTATTAAAGAGCTTTTGCTCTGTGAGCGCAGAGCTCAGGCAGCCATCATAAGATGAACTTGCCATTTGGAGATAATAGAAGTGTGTGGGCGGAGCAAAGAGAGGAATTGTGATAGGCTGAGAGTTCCATGTTTTTGGGAAGTGGTTGGGTGACTTCAGGAGGAAATACTGACATGTAGCTCGAACTCTAGGGCTTTTTGTTAGGCTGGCCATTGCTCAAAGTTATTTACACTTAATAGCATAGACCAGAAAGATTTTTAATGTTTAGCTTTAGTGTTCATGGTTAACTTTAATTTAAGGACATTCAGCTCTGTTTTGAATTGGGTGGTGTAGGCCATGGGTTCATTTTCAGTTATTTTCACAGTTATTGTGCAGTTGGACTGAACTGTTGAACAGAGAGAAAATACTTTAAAGACATTTGGCATTTATCCTCAATGAAAGTATTATGAATTGATTCTCATTGCTTATTTATTTAACTTTAATTAAAACGTGTCACTAGAAATAAGCAGTTTGAATGGCAGTTTGCTAGAAAAATGTTCTAAAGCCTTTTGTTTCTGCATGCTCGAATGTTTTAAGTCACAAGTCTCCGACGTCTGCTTCGGTAGTAAGGTTGTTTACCCCGTGTTCGATGCATGTTTTTGTGTTCATCATGTTCCATAGACAACACTGCCAAATCTTGGAGGTTATCCCTCCCCATGCCAATGGGGCAGTTAATGGGCATGTCAAACATCACATGGAGGGTAACTCAATCGTCATCAGTGACAGTGATGATGAATGCACAATCATTTCACCCAAGTCCCCCAGAACAACACCCAGTAGTGGGTAAGTGCTCAGGAGTTCAGTGTTTCTGAGACGTGTGTGTAAGTTAAATGTGTCTTTGTTACTGAGCTGGGTTTCTCATTCTCTGTTTGCTGAAACAGGAAGAGGAAGGCCATTAGTCCATCCTTGTTTAAGTACAGGGTTCGACCTGTGTACCCAGAGGGTTGTGAACCCATACTTGTGAAAGCTTCTCAGATCACGTAAGTTGACATCATTCTAATTTAGCTGAAGACTTTTTTTATTATTATTTTTAACCTATAAAAATGTCTGTGTAGTCTAAAATTAGTTTTGCTACTGAATTAGCTTTTCTCTTAATGCCTGCCACTAATTCATCTCTCTCTCTCTCTCTCTCTCTCTCTCTCTCTCTCTCTCTCATTGTCTCTTCACTGTAGTCGTAAGAAGAACATATTTACTCGAGACAGACTGAAGCTGCTCCTTAAACAACATTGTGAACCAATGAACGGGACCATCAGACTTAAAGTATGCCTTTATAATCCTCTGCTGTGTGGGTTCTTTTGATTTGTTCACATCCTCACTGTTATGAACAACAGTGTGTTAAGTAATATTCAAGAAGGTTTGGCGTTGAACAGTGTTTCCTTTTTTTAAAACTCTCTAGCCAGCAACAGTTGCAAAATATAAGCTGTTGGAGCAAAGTTTCTGTAACTTCTTCCCGGATGAGCCCCCGGTTTTTGACTTCAGTCATACTGGAAAAGGCAGAGGTCGCCACCACAGCTCCATGTCTCCAGGGGAGGTAGGTGGAACTGCAGTTCAGTCCTCTTAAGTGTCACTTAAGGACGTGTCTGGGAAGTTCGTGTCGGACTGGTTCCTCTTGAGAGCGGTCGTGTCGGTTATTGGCCACAAGAGGGCAGTAGTGTGGAGTGTTGTTTAAACTCTAGTGTAAAAATTGTGCAGCAACACCTGCTTGTGCGTGTTTATAAATTTGGGTGACTGGGGTATAATGGAATCGCAGGTTTCTTTGTGTCCTAAATGGAAATCACGTTCATCGTTGTTCAGGTGAACTACAGCGAGGGATCGAGCGTAATACGAGCTTCTGAAGAGAAGTTCAGACTGTTGCAGCAAAAAGAAGAAATGATGGCTCTGTGTAAGCCTTTAATATTAATAATCCATAAGTACTTTATTATGGGTCACTTAAACCTGTAAAAGATTGAACAAAGTTACTTGTTGGGTTTTCAGAAAGTTAGTGCTCTGTGTTCTGTAGAGATGTATGTTGAATATTTTCATGGTCTTCAATCATTCAGTGCATGAAAAGGCAAAATTAAAGAAAGAAAGAGAAGACTTGATGGAGGCTAAGAAAAAGGAGCGAGAGGACAGAGAACGGCGGAAGGAGGAGCTTAAGAGACTGGTGGAGGAAGAGAAACAGAAACGAAAAGAAGAGAAGGAACGAATGAAGGTGGAGAAAGAGAGAGTGAGTTGAACAGCTTTATGCTCCGAGAGGATCTTTTGAGAGGCTCGTCTGTCTTTACCTCAATCTTTTCCATGAATGATTCAGTAATTGGGAATTGATTTTATTTGTTATGCTCGCTTAAATGTTCTATGATCAGTAAGCATACAAGGTTCTGTACGTTTATATTATTTTATTTTCAGGAGAGAGAGAAACTAAAGGAGGAGAAGAGAAAATATGCAGAACGACTGAAGTTGTGGAGTAAACCTCGTGAGGACATGGAGTGTGATGACCTGAAGGTAGAAGTGTGCTGTCTTCTTCACAGATTACTGCATGTCGCTGCCTGTTTCTGGCAGGGAGTAAATGAGATTTTCTTTGTGTGTGTGTAGGAGCTACCGCAGCCACAGCCAGTGAAGACCCGTTTGCCTCCAGAGCTGTTTGGAGATGCTCTGATGGTGCTGGAATTTCTGAAGGCATTCGGAGAGCTCTTTGACCTGAAGGATGAATTTCCTGAAGGCATCACACTAGGTGAGAGACTTCTTCCCACTTCTGCGTGTGTGTGCTGTCGTGGGCTGGAGAGTTCAGCAGTAGCAGTAGCGCGTGCGGTCTGTAGATGTCTGCTACAGTGGTGATGGGAGGTTTTGTTTATGTTGACAGAGGTTCTAGAGGAGGCTCTGGTGGGATGTGACCCTGAGGGACCACTCTGCGAGCTGCTCTTCTTCTTCCTGTCCGCCATCTTCCAGGCACAGGCCGAGGAGCAGGAAGAGGTGGCTCGGGAGCAGGTGGCCGAGGCCGACACCAAAGGTCGGAGTTCACCACCTTGCACTGCTATGGATTTGCAGTGCTAAGAGCTGTGAAATCTTAATAATTAGATTCTCAAGGGAAAATGGTCTACCTGACCAATCTGTTCAAAACACAATAGGCCTAGGTGGTTTGTTGCATTGCGACATCGTCAGAACAAATATATACTAGGGAAAGCACCATTTGCTTGAAGATACTGTTTCCAAGGCTCCATAGGTTTGTGGAGAGGCCATATAGTTGAGGGTTCATGCAGCACATGTATATGGCTGTGCTAAAACCTCAAACTTCTAGCACTGAATAATGCATGTTAGTAGCCTCTGCACCCCCCTTGCTGTTTGTTCTGCTGTGCAGTATTATTGTTGTTATAGGCTATATACTGTCTGCTTAATGTTTTATAATGCATCGCTGTATGCTGAACACACTCTCTCTTAGTGGAGAAGGAATGACCAGGTTGAGTCAATTGTAGTAGTTCCGCTTGTGTCTGCAGAGGACGACTATGATGCCGATCCTCTCTCACCGTCATCCCGTCTATGTCTGAAGTTCCTCTGTGTGTTTATTAGATCTGAGCGAGGCTCTGGATGAGGACGCAGACCCCACGCAGTCGGCCATTGCTGCTGTGGCTTCCCTGGCTGCTGCTTGGCCACAACTCCACCAGGGTGAGGCAGTTTCTGAAGAGACATGAAGATGTGCTTTGTGTGATTTTTTTCATGATTTCCCTCCATACAGATTGTCCTTTAGCATTTAGGAAAAATCTCTCCGATTGAGAGTTTGCAGGGTTGGATTTTGACAGGTGTGGGGTCTCGCTCTCTCTCGCCCTCTCCAGGCTGCAGTCTGAAGCAGCTGGACCTGGACAGCTGCACTCTGTCTGAGATTCTGCGCCTGCACATCCTGGCCTCAGGGGCTGAGTGCAGCTCCACCAACGCCAAGTTCCGCTATCAGAAGCAAGGGGGCTTCGGCTCCACAGATGACCCTTGCGTGGAGCTCCGCCTCTCGCACCCCAGCCTGCTCAAGAAGCTCTCCTGCACTGCAGTCTATGATCTCCAGCCTGGTAGGTTCCTATGAGCGGGTATCGCAAGAATCCTGCTCTCAGGAGAGAACTTGCCACAAAGCATGCTGTAGTTGTGAGCAGAGCCTTTATTAATGCAACAGTGGATCAGTCCAGAGCTGTTGGAGCTCTACCAGCAGTGTTTGTGCGGTTGCCGTGTGAACTGCCATTTAGATCCTTGCCAGCCCTTCTGTAGCTGCACTCTTGCTCGAGGGGTTTGTGATCTGGGTGGCCACTTTGCAGTGACTGGCTGCTCACGGATGTGTTTGTGGTGATAGGAGAGAAGCTGAAGATCCTGCATGCTCTGTGTGGGAAGCTGCTCACTCTGGTCTCTACGCGAGACTTCATCGAGGACTGCGCAGATGAGCAGAGAGCGGCCAGAATGGAGCTCCGTGAAATCAAAGCTGAACAGCACCGCAGGGAGAGGGAGGAGGCTGCTCACAGGTACACAAAACTGCACACACACGTGTACACACACGCTCGCAGCTGAACAGTTGCACACCTGCACGCGCATACACACACACGCTGCTGTACTGCACTGCAGTGATGAGCTTTACTTCCACCCTCTCTAATGTAAACACCTGCCTTGGGTACCAGTGGCAGTTTTTGTGTGTGTATTATGAAAGGTGCTTTTCTCCTACCACCAGAGTTCGTAAGAGAAAAGAAGAAAAACTGAGAGAACAGGAACTGAAACTCAAAGAGAAACATGAAAGACTCAGAGAAGAGGAAGGACTGAGTAGGAATGGAATGCATGTAGCAGGGTAAGACCGGTGTGGAGCCATCTCCCACCACCACAGAATGGAGCAGCTCAATCAAGAGCTTCACCCTCAACACCTGAGCATTGCGATGCTCTTCCTTTGCAGAGAGGAGTTGGACACCAGTACGGAAAGTCAGGAGGGTCATGCTGACCAGCAAGATGAAGGGGAGCATGTACAGCATAGCAAATCTAAGATAGGTACACTGGCCCTTTAAAAAGATTCAGAGTGTGGAATATTAACCTTTTTTTTCTGCATGTCTTCGTCTTTCTGCTGGTGACACCCATCAAATATTCCATATTTAATGCCTTTTTGGGGTTGTTTTTCCAAAGCTCACCTTTGTTTTGTCCCATTTCTTCATTCTCTCAATGCTGCCCATATGGCCTTTGCGTCTAATTCTGGTCACATTGCTATGCACTGCTTTTCTAGAATAGTTTAGTACATAAGGCTAGACAGAAGTTATAAATAATTTCCTCAGATAGCTGCAAAAATATTTAGCAAACAGTTGTCACCTAGCTGAGGCTTTACTGTCTCTCTTCCTGAACAATATCGGATCATGTGAATTGTACTTAGTTGCTTGGGCAATATTTGCATGAAAACAAATAGTAGCTTAAACTGTGTAACCAGAACGTGAAGCTTCATGCCTCATATGTTTGACACTTCAGCAAAAAGCAGCAGTCCAAAAGAGAAGGCAGCTGGTGAGGAGGAGTTGAAGGAGGGTCTGAGCCTGGAGGAGCTCCAACACCAGCAGCTAAAGGAGAAGGAGCTTCAGGAGCGCATCCACAAGGCGGCCGCCTGCACCTATATCCTCCCGCTGGGACGCGATCGCTTCTACCGCCGCTACTGGATCTTCCCCTCTGCCAGGGCCCTTTTCGTGGAGGATGACTACTTTGGCCTAACCGAGGACATGCTGGAGCCACGGCCTGTCGCCGAGCCCAAGGCGGAGGAGCTCTCCACACTCCAGAGTCTGGTGAAGAGCGAGGAGCTAGTGGTGGAGCCCAGCCCGTGTCTAAGCACCTCGTCCCCGGTGAACAGGCCCAACCGCTGGGCGTTCTACAGCATGCCGGCCCAGCTGGAACAGCTGATTGAGGCACTGAACCCACGAGGCCGTCGCGAGAGTACCCTCAGAGAGGCCCTGCAGCAGGACAAGGAGAGAATCGGCCAGCTGCTGAGCAGCTGTGCTGCTGAACGCTACAACCACTCAGGTGTGCTGGAGTAAATTGGTTTAAAAAAAGCTCTATCAGCCTGCTTGGCTACTGCACCCATCCAAATCACGCACAAGCACTTCAGGAGAAATGAAGGTGAAATTAGTGGTCACCTGTGTTGAGGTAAAGTAGTTGGGTGGTGTAATGAAACTGAGAGTGACATGATTGTTTCTCCAAACACCATCGTCATGAGGGGTTGAATATAGAGGCAAATTCAGTGGTAATTTTAATTATCTAGTTTAATTCTTGAATTCTTCTGGAGCCACAAGGAAAAGCTGCCACTTATAACCACTAGGGGGAGTAGGTAGTTTGTCACAGTGCTACAGCCTGACTGGCCACAATCCAAGAGAATTGCTTGCGTTGTTTGTTTAGACATTTCATATCCAATTCCACCCCTTCCAAAGAAATGAAATGGCTAAAATAATTAAGATTAAGAGACTTCATTGTGGTTACACAACAAAATTTTGTTCTGTAACTCAGAGGAACCAGCAGCAGCAAAGTAGTGCACAGTAGCCACTATGTAAAATGCAAGAACAGATAAGGTACAGATTAATACCCACTGCCAGAATTAGCAATGAAATGTTTTTCAGATAAAGCACTGCCTGAGCCCAGAGGCAGCACTGTGAGGTCCAAGAGTGGCCCCACTGGCCCAGAAACCACTGTGCCTGCCGAAAGGCACATGGAGAGCCGTCTCAGGGACCTGCTGCTGGACATCGAGGACCGCATCTATCAGGGAACTCTGGGAGCGGTGAAGGTACGTTGGCCTACTGCCTGGCTGTGACGAGTTCCTCTTGTTGCCCACTCTCATTATGAACAAAGACGTTTGAATTAGCATGGCCTGGTTTGAGATGATGAATTGCTCCAAATATATAGACCCTAATTGGATTGGCCCATTGCTCAATGTCTGAATGAACTGCAGTTTGGCATCTGAGAGTTGTTCTTGCTGCTGTGGAGAGTGATGTTCTAAAAAGAGCAGATGGGGAGTTATTCAGCTGTGCTATAACGGCCAGGTGATGGAGAGGAGTGCCTGGCGGGCAGCGCTGGAGAACAGCACCTACGAACTACTGAGTCCTGAGGCCAAGCAGAATGGAGACCTCAGCGGTGAGGAGGAGGCCATGGAGATAGACGAGAGCCACATCAGAGTCAAGGACAGGTGAATGCGCTGGAGAGATCTGGAACCCTCAGTGAAACACTCAGTGTGTCATGACACTCTGGAACCGTGAACACAAAATGTGCCACAGCAATCTGGAACCTTAAATGTGGTATAGCCCCATAAAAATAACCAAGTGTGGTACTCTAATCTTAAATGTAGCCCTCTAGCATGTCCCTTGAACTCTTAAATGTGACCCGAAATGTGTTTCAGAACTCATAAATGAATTATAAATGTGTGTAGGACTCTAGAAATCTAAATGTGAAATCTTAAATGTCCTTGTAGCACTCAGGAACCTCAGGTGTAATGGTAAGAGTGCTGCAGTACTTAAATGTGCATAGCTCTAACTGTAAACGCACTACAGCAGACTGGAACCTTATGCCATGCTGAGGCAACAAGGCTGAGCACA
>JAOYMR010000010.1:8927446-8948550 GCA_025802075.1 Tenebrosternarchus preto | reverse complement strand
TTTCCCAAATGTTTGTCTCTCGGCTCTTTACCCCCTCCCTCCGCTATTGTGTACATTTTCCTACAGAAATAAATAAATTGTCTTTGTTAATACGTGGTTGGGTTGTTGTGCTTTATTATTTTTGTGTGTGTGCTGTTAGTGTTGCACCAAACGTCAGTTTTAGTCACAGGACTCTCAATCCTTCATGAAATCTTTGTTTTGTAACTAGAATTCTTGCTTGTTCGATCATGTTAATTCTACATTTGGGCGGTCGTACTTACACAGGTTCTATACGTGATGGTGTTAAACGTTTTGCATTGCCCAAATATTTATATTTTTTTAAATCCATCAAAATTATACGAGCGCTTGTTTTGTTTTAATCTTATTAATAGTACTGCGTTTTCTAGGTGCACGGTTTGATTGCTTCACCACTGACATGGATTACACACTGGCAAACTTTGAGAGAATTGGTGCATGGTGGTGCACGCTCACTCGCACAGTTTGTACTGCATAGCCCGTCACTGCGACTGTGCAGTGGTTGCCACGCGCCTTTCCCCCCTCCCCCTCCTTCTCGCGCTCTGACACGGTCGGCTGTTCACATTCCCTGATACAAGTACCAAGAAAATATTAACACATTCAATCGCAAACTGCCATCGGACAACATGGTGAGTCGTCAGTCTTTACTATTCATAACGTTTTTTGTTTGTTTGTTTGATCACAGTGTACTGTGTATAATAATCAGAACATTATTTCAACAACTCTAAAGTGAGCAATTTAACTTTTGTCGGCAACTCTTCAGTCACTCGACTAGAATGTAACTTAATGGGGCGCTTGTTCCGTTCATCCATAGCGAGCTAGTTAGTTAACGACACATTTTCGTATATTATCGGTGGCGGTAGTTAATTTTATATGGTCAAAGCTAATTTCTTTCGCTAATAGCTAATTAAATCAGTTCCAGTTTGGGATAGCTATGGACAGGGCCTTGAGCCCTAGGCGGCCATTTTAGCCTAATTTTAGCCGCTAGTTTATAACGGTAATCACTTTTAAGCTAGCCCGCTTGCTAGCGTTTTTTAATTTGCTGTCTATCTAGATAAGTTACGCTGTCTTACCTGAATGTTCTGTTGTAACAGAATGTCTTTCCTATGTAACTGACCAAATGAACACTTGCTGTCAAATCAGGGTCCCCCCCCCCGAATTAATATATGAAAATTCCCTTAAGGCATTTAAGTCAGTCAGTTAGTTAACTAGCTAACTAACGTTATAACTGAAGAACGGTGTTTGTGTCCATGACTGTATAGGATTTAGCTGGCCGTACAAATAATAGGTTCTGCAAGTTGCCTGAGCAGCTGGCTTGCTCGCAACGCTGGCTGCTACGCTCCCGAAACGGTATGCGGATTTTCACGAGTGTGACAGGCAGTTGAGTTCTAACTAGCCAGCCAGCCAGCTAGCTTACTGTAGTGTGGTGAAATAGGTTGTTTAAACACGGCTGTTCGTTTCCAAACTGCCAGACTGATCTGACAATACATACTGACCTTAATGACCCATCAAGTAGGGAAAAAAGCGTTTTCGTAAATACCAGCCTTGCTTTTTACAAAGAGTACCGCCTGCCTCGTATCAGTGACTTCCAGGCAGCGTGCAATGTAATGAGAATGACTAGGCTCCTACTGAATATTAAAACTATCCTTAGAAATCCAACGTACTGCGCGAACATTAACCATGAGCAGGGTCAGATAGTTATCGCTACGTGAATAACTGCAGGTAGTAGTGGAGCACAATGCAGCTCTGGTCCCATTTGTTTCAGTGACACAACATAATGAAATGGGACTGATTTATTTGCTAAACTGTAACCATTGCAACATTGGTCCGTTCATAGTGTCTCTGTTTAGTGCTGCTAATTTTACATTATGAAGACAATATACTTGAGATCAAATATACATTGCATATACATTGAATTTTTACAATATATTATCTGGACTATTTAGAGTCTTAAACACTGAGTTGTTTTCATTGAGACTCCATTCCCCTCCAGGCTTCAGGAGTCACTGTTAATGATGAAGTAATCAAAGTCTTCAATGACATGAAAGTGCGAAAGTCCTCAACCTCGGATGAGGTAAAAAAGCGCAAAAAGGCTGTTCTGTTCTGCCTCAGTGAAGACAAGAAGAAGATTATTGTAGAAGAGGGCAAGCAAATCCTAGTTGGTGATATTGGAGAGACTGTTGATGACCCCTATGCCTGCTTTGTAAAGCTCCTACCTCTAGATGATTGCAGATATGGCTTGTATGATGCCACTTATGAAACAAAAGAATCCAAAAAAGAAGACTTGGTATTTATATTTTGGTATGTGCCCTCCATATAACGAATTGATGTATTGCTAACTTGGCCTTAAAGTGAATGTTGTATATGAAGTATGTTTCACTTTGTATATGGCGGTAATATATTAATGGTATTTACGCTACCTATCCAGGGCTCCTGAAGGAGCGCCATTAAAAAGCAAGATGATATATGCTAGCTCTAAAGATGCCATTAAAAAGAAGTTTACAGGTAAGTCATCCCCTGTTTGTTATACCTCAAAAAAATAAAAACATCAGTCAGTATTGTGCTGTAGTTGTACTTTTTTATATATTTATCCTATAGTCTAAAAGTTTGGGTCAGTGTGAATGTGAATATAATTTGATGACTTTTGTGCAGGTTAATACTTTTAATATTCTCATTCTGCATGTGGCTCTTTTAGGTATCAAACATGAATGGCAAGTTAATGGTTTAGATGACATCCAGGACCGCTCGACTCTGGCAGAGAAGCTGGGGGGCAATGTGGTTGTATCTCTGGAAGGGCGACCATTGTAAACTAAAGACACGCCATCTGGATTCCACATGCTTTCTATCTTAGCAGCTGTATCTTTTGACTCTGAAGGAATAGTTTTAGGTTATATCCTCTCTTTTTTTCATATGAAGGAAATGTCGCAAATATCAACAAAGAATCTATTGGTTTATTGCCAGCTGACATTTTTTTTCCTGGTAATTTTTGTATGTCCCAAGGAAAGTTCTCTCCTAGAGTGTTTTGCCAAACACCAGAAAGCATCACTATTATAAGTTATCAGTACTCCCAGATATATTACCAGGATATTTTATTCTACCTTAACAGACATGAGAATGCTTTCTGGTAATGCTTCAAAGGGATGCATTAACCTATAGCAAGCACTTTGCACTCAGAGTTTTGAAATATTTATTCGAACTGTTCTACCTAATCTGGCTTCGTAAACATGGCAAACATATTTAATACTATGCAGATTTAAAAGCACTTTTGTTTGTACACTACAATTTGAGACAAAACTGTCAAGGGGACTATGGAATTCCTGTGTTTGTCACTGGATTGAAGTTCCACAGTTTTCATTCCTGTAATGCATATGGACACAGACAGATCAATATTAACTGTTCCATTGGAGGCTTGCTTTTATTTGAATGTACAGTACAGGACTGAATAAGCAGAACAAGTGCTGCTTGGTTTTTGTTTTCTTTTTTTTTTTAAAACACTAAAAAAGGATGCAAGTTTATGTAAAGATGGCAATATCTGCATTTGTAGCCTTAAATGGAACATCGGGTTTTTTGATTTTTTTTTGTTATTGTTTTTTGTTTTGTTTTTGTTTTTTTTTTTTGATCGATCAAGTTGCCACTTTGCAATAAAACCTTGTGGCATGCAACATGGCCTCGTCTCATTTGGCAGCATTTCATTTCAGGCTTGTTGATTCCCTTTCTCCTTCAGATTTTCCCAGTCTGTGTTCCAACATAATCTACCATTTACCTGCAAAACACTACTCTGATATGAGTCTTTAGTAAACATCAAACCTACATGTTTTTGTTTCATTTATCTTTAGTGCTATGTGCAGTTTACTTCAACTATTTTAGTAATTCAGCGTTAGCCAGTGAATGCAGTTGTTTATCAACAAATACATTAATACATTTTACCTACTACATGGGCCTATGATATGAACAAATGATGTTAATTTTATTTTTTCGTTGATTGTTTATTTGACCTGCGTCATGTTTCTACAGAGTATCTGCTCTGATCTGGGTCAGTCTCTGTGTTTTTTCTGACATTCTGAAAGGTTTGCTGGACCATCTGCTCCCTTCCGCGTGGTCCAGGAGTTTCTGTGCGAGTGGTGTGTGTGTCTTGCAAAGGAGCCAGGCTTGGGGCCAGGGGCTGCTTCTCTCACTGGAGAATTTGATCTGCCAGCAGTGAGCAGTCCTCCGCTGCTCAGTGCTATTTATGGACAACATGCTTTTGTGTCCTGTCATCGTTGTCCACAAATGGGAAAAGCGAACATGTCTCCAAAGTGCTGCAAAAGGGAAGCCCAGCCAAGCGTCTGGGGCGGCAGTTACAAAGAGCACTCTTCACACTAGGGAGTGTGGGCAGCAACCAAAGCAGTACATTTAAAGGGAATGTCTCTGCCTTCATACCTAAACCCCCAGCACCAGGGTTATGTATACAGACATTTTACAAGTAGAATCATCATTAAGATCATTTGTATCATGACGAGTTTGGAATTTGTTGAACCATTGCATTATAAAATACAGTCGTCTCAAGAGGCAAAGGGTGACGTTCAGTCTATACGGTTTCTAAAACTATGACCACAAGTCTCTACTGGCGTCTTTAATGATCAGGAACTTTCTAGTTGAGGGTATCACTGATCAGACCATGGACACTGGCAGGCTGCAGGGCTGAGGTGAACGGCAGCTCCAAACACCATCTTTGTAAAATAAAATAAAAATATATATATATCAGAAATTTTATCATGAGCCCTTTGTTTATAAGATTTCAGCTAATCTTTTCCTTGCACTTACAAAGAAAATGTAAATTAATATGATGGATATTCTATATCAGTCCATGAAGTTCTTTTGTAGTTACTCATTGTTTATGTTTTTATGTTTCATGCAGAAATAACAGCTGCACTGTAATCCATCCACTATTATTAGATGCAATCTGGGTAGCTACAGAGACAAAAGGAAAAAAACAATGTCCTATTTGAGAATTTCATGAATATCAAGGTAACAAGATTATACTTTCAATAAAGATCTAAAAAGCTACTATAGACTATAAAGCTACAAGTCTATGCTACCCTATACTTCTATACTGAAATATCTGGACTCTTTACTGAATTCAGGGGCAGGTTTGGCAGTGTGCAGCATACAAATATTTGAAACGTCCGGTTGGTTTGTCAGTTGCTTTGAACATACAGTCACCTGAAACAAAGGCCTTTTTATGCTAGCACCAAACCTCTCGGTCTGGACAAGGGATCTGAAAATAAACCCGTGACCTCTTGTTGCTCTCCATGAGGTCCTGTGCTTTGAAAGGGTGTGTAGTATGGGTAGTACTAGGAGATTGCCACTGTGAAGCATGTACGATGGTCATGTGAGGGGTTACGTGCCAATACCGCCAACCAGTTCCTGATCTCTAATTTAAACAGGCTGACTAAGAGGGGCTGTAAGAAAATGGTCTGGGCTTTGCAGCAGTGATGCTGGCATCTGAGATGATGAGATGGTGCAATTCACCCCTGCTCAACACCATTTGCAAGTTACTGAAGTGGTTGTAAATCACAAAGTCATTCAACTGTTTTTTTTTTTTTTCTTCCAGTAGCTCTTACCAGCTTCTGGTGTTAAACATGCAATGAGACACTGTTCCAGCTGCTGCTGCCCACTGCTGGATGTTTTAATTTCTCAATCTGTGCATAAGTAACATGTGGGAATGTTTATTTGTGGATGAAACATGACCTATTCTGAGAATATAGATGTTGTTGCATGGTGCAGGGTCACAAGATTAAACCTCAGTACAAAGTTACTCAATATGTTATTACAGATAATGTTAGATGGCAAGAGCTATGTTTGACAATGATTGTTGTCTTTGAATATTTTTATGTTAATTTTATTTATTTATTCCAAAATAAAAATTACATAAACATTGTTCTATCTCACTCTTCGATCCACAATAATACAATCATTCTTACTTTTGTATTATGGTTTATTATTGTATTTTTATTATTGTATTTACGGTTTATTATTCTGTTAATGTTAAGTTTAAATGATGTACTGTTTTTCTCAGCACCCTTTATTTTATTGATATGTTTACTGTTCAATAATAATCACATTATAAATACAGTATGATGAAATACTTTTGCTTATTTTGAGAATAAATTAATGAATAAAATTATTTTAGTCATGTGATTAATTACAATATACTGTTGAACAATAAAGCAAAGAGTGAAACTTTACAAATAAAGCTCACAAACAAGTACCTTTGTAACCCGTTAAGTGGAATTTCTTTCTCCTTTACCAGTTTCCAGGACCAGAATTCTGGTCACTATGACAATGAAGATGGACATAATGGGCAGAAAAACACCAAATCGACTCCATTACCAAATCGACTACTAACCAATGAGAATCCTGGCCGTAAAAGCTGGCAAACACATGGAATGCAAAACAGGAGGGAGGTGAGTGTATAAGATGGCAAAAGCAAATAACAATATAGTGCTTTTCAAGCACTATAATAATGTAGCAACAAGTCATCGAAGATCCTTTGCTGTAGGCGACATTAAGTAATTATGCATACATAGTTTAGAGAGTTCAAGACATGGTATTTTGAGAGATGTTTTTGTTTACTGATGGCGAAATATTTTGTAATTAATTTTGATTATTGGCCTGCAGTGCCTTTTACTGCGGGTGATTAAAAGGCTGTATTTTGTATTTTTCTTGTTATCATTGTGATGTTGTAGCCCTGGTGGGAAAACAACGAAATGTACTTATTAAATCCGAATATCAGTGTTGAGAAAATAATCCGCCAAATCATATGAGTCAATCTAGGTGTTGTTTTATTATTGGCAAAACACTTTTGCGTTGACAAAAGCTGTGCGGTCGAAAATGTAACGCTTAAGACGCCATCTTGTGTTCAAGACCGAAATGATTAGTATTAAAATAGTAACTCCTGAAAAGAAATAGTGGATAAATGTATTTTTCAAAAATAAGAAAAATCTTATCAGTTAACAGTCTTGTGCTCGATCAATTCTTCCATAGTTTCACATTACTTAGCAACAGTGATTAAGCATTCAAATTGTCTGAAAGAAATGAACTAAGAACTAAACACATTTTTGCAGAATGTTTTTTTAGTAAACATTTTTGATTTTACTAATACATAATTCTGTCCAAATCAACTTGAGCTGTTAGGTAACACAAACACAAAAACATTCTTTTATTAACTTTCATTCCTTTAGTGTCCCTACCAAGTGTTTTATGCAAACTTGACATTGTGTAATATAATTCTAAAAAAAAAAACATTACAACTGGAAGAAAGGAGCATGTTTAAATGTATGTAATGTATAATCTTTCTTCTTTATAAATAGCACAAAACCTGCCCACATATTTTTGAGTTAAGGTGTAATAGATATATGTCTACTAAACACACTCAAACAACTAAAATTCGCTCCACAATACGGACACATCTTTTTTCTTTTGTCTTACTGTATTTGATTTTTTTTCTACTGTGTTCTTCTGTAAAGTGCTTTGCAAACATTGTTTATTAAAGTGCTACCTAATTAAAGCTTCTTAATATTACTACTGTCTTTCAGAATAATAACGTACTTTTACTCTCATTAAGATAACGTCCAGATCAGTTGTAAGCATATGTAGCCTACATAATGTTGTACTTTTCATGTGCCAGCAAAAAATAATTCAATTGCTCTGTCTTTTGACCGGTCCTTTTGACCGGGCAAAGCAATGCTAGTTTACTGTAAATATTTTTCCAGACATTTTAAAGCACCAAATTCCAACAGTACTGTTCAACACCCTGGGTCCTTTAACAACAACTTCACCATGCAGAGAGTTAGTACTTTCGATGCACTGCTGGCTTTTCTATTTATATTTTACTTTGCCTTTTCTTTTAAAGTCGCTATTCCATCACTCCTAGCCTCTTTGTATTGTAGCTGGGGGGATTGGATTAAGCACTGACTTCTTTGAAGCTCCACCTTCCTGGAAGCTGCCTAACGTCACACGACATCGCCAGCTTCGCACTCCACCCGCGGCAGCCATGATGGTGGGTTTTTCTACAATTACTCTACCCTGCTAAGGGTTTTTATTGCGCAAGGTTTCCATGATGTTTTTCTCAGAGCAAATCTGCAGATTTAATGTCTAAACAATGCACTGTGTGCCTCTTATGCATTCTTTTTACAGCAAGAAGGACTGGACGATGGTCCCGATTTTCTCTCCGAGGAGGACAGAGGAGTAAGTTTTTCTTTTTTTTATACCACCTTTTAACTGCCCTTTCGTGATATTTGAATCGATTTCATATGTTTATTCTGTACAATTTACACCAGTTAGCGGTGGTATGAGGTCAACAGCTGGATTAGCCGTGACAGTCACGTTCAATGTCGCTTGAGTGTTGAAAGCGATTAGCAAGGTCCTGATAGTCAGTTGACTTCCTACTGGCTCCTGCTAACCAAAGCTAGCTATCAATATTCTGTAGGAAACGCAAGTATTCATAATGATTAGCCTATTTAATCCGTTGACAGTAGGTTTAGCCGGTAGTCGGTGTGCAGCAGTAGGGCGTCCTGTCACAGAGCTTTGTGTCTTCGTGCTCTTGTCGCTATACATAAGACTGGCATTTTAGGCCAGAACAGAAAGTTGGGGAAAATGAGCCCGTAAGATCTCCAACCTGTCAAACAATGGCAGTGATCGCTGGCATGATAATGTTACTGAATTTCCTTAGCTTGGTTGATTTTCAGGGTTTTGACAATTTGGCATTACAGAATTTGGTTTAGTTTACTCTTTGTTTATTAGATATTTATATACACTAATGAACAACGTGCATGTTTATAACAAAAATAAATACTTATATGTTTAATAAATGTGAATTTAAACAGAGTTATGTGAAACCAAATATACAGCTAATATGATGGGGGTGTTATATTAGTTGAACTAATTTTAAACCCTCCTCATCATTCACAATGAAAAACTTGAATTCTTATCAAGTCTGATTCAAATGCTTCGCAGCCGAGAGCCGTCAATGTGGATCTTCAGACTGATGCTACACTACAAGTGGACATTTCGGATGCTCTAAGTGAGAGAGACAAAGTGAAGTTCACTGTCCATACAAAGGTAACCCTCAAAGCAGCACTGGTTTATTCTGGTCACGTGACTGGACAGAGGAAAAACTGTAGCTTGAGATTACACTACTTCACTCTAAATTGCATCTGAAAATTGGACTGAAAGTATTGTGTTAAAGGTAGCAATAAGTGATTACTCTTTTAATGATGTGTAATGATTTTTTATTTGTCTTTGATGCTGCTCCAGAGCACACTACCCAACTTTAAGCAGAATGAGTTCTCTGTGGTGAGACAACATGAAGAATTCATCTGGCTCCATGACTCCTTTGTGGAAAATGAAGAATATGCAGGTTTTATTGTAAGTATGACAGGCTTCACATTTGTGAAGAGATGTGACATGTACTTAAAATGTGTTTTGTCACCTCCTTATATATATACTGGCACTTGTAATTATTTTTTTTATAGAGGAGTTGTACTAAATGTACTTGAAAGTACAAAATGTTTTACCCATTTGAGCTGGTTTAGTTGGTTTGAATATTCTGTTTTCCCTTTAGAACATTTGTTCATGATTATTAAGGTTAAAAACACAAGCTAATGCTGTAGCAGTTTCCAATCACAGGGCTGAATTTGCCTAATAGTGAGGTCCAATGCATGTTGGGAAATATCATAAATACACTGACCCAGTTTTCTAAAGGCATTGCAGCACAGTGACCAGTGTAAGGAGTGGGTGCATTTTATCACTTTGAAGACCCTTTTTGGAAGGTCATTATCCATCACTTGCAACAACATAGTTATAATTTTCTTTAGATGTTTAGGATTTATTAAGGAAATACACTCTGTGTTGGATACAGAGTAGGAAAAATAAAAAAAAAATGAGTGTTTTACCTGGTTTTTATATCTTGGAAGATGAGCAGCCAGTAAAACAATGATTTAGCAGTATTTATAACTAAAGGACAAATATAGATCAGGGTCTGTTTCTCATACAGAAGAATGTGTTTGTAGTGGCACCCGGAATTAGCCGTGTGGTTCTTTGTCTATAACATGTCTCAGTCTGTTGCTGTGTGATTTATTGCCCTTTCATTTGATATACTTTGTCCCTTTAGTTCTTGGCAATGAAGGCATTCTACATCACCACCACACCCCAAATAAATTATTTACATCCCTTTACATTAAATGCAACTGTGTGCTTTGTGTATGTCCTGACTAAAACAGCAAACATTAATATCATTAATGCAAATGTTCCACCAACATCTGCTGTAATGGTTTTTGGTTTTGGCAAGACCATGAGACCTGATGGTGTCACACCTGATGGGGGGGGTTTGCTTTGTTCTTAGATCCCACCTGCGCCTCCGAGGCCGGACTTCGATGCATCACGGGAGAAGCTACAGAAGCTGGGAGAGGGTGAGGGCTCCATGACCAAGGAGGAGTTCACCAAGATGAAACAGGAACTTGAGGCGTGAGTCGCTTTCACGTAGAGTTGTGGCTTCGCGCTACGCACAGTTTGCTGTGTTTAATGGTGTCTCTTTGCCCTGCGTTTGTTTCTACATCACCACAGGTAATATGCGTTTATGTTGCAGTGAATACTTGGCCATCTTCAAGAAGACTGTGGCGATGCATGAAGTGTTTCTCTGCCGCGTTGCAGCACACCCAGTCCTGAGGAAAGACTTGAACTTTCATGTGTTCTTAGAGTACAACCAGGATGTAAGTTTGACTTTTATTAGTGGAAGTCTCTCTCAGGAGAAAATTAATTTGTGTGGAAACTGAACTTTTTTCTTTTTTCTTTTTTTTTTTTTGCTTGTTCCTGAAATTATAGCTGAGTGTACGCGGCAAAAACAAGAAAGAGAAACTGGAGGATTTCTTCAAGAACGTGGTGAAGTCTGCAGATGGAGTCATCGTGGGTGGAGTGAAAGTGAGCATGCACTGTGTTCTGCTTAGATCATGTGATCCAAGCCATGTGACCTAGCAAGAGTGATGTGGGTGTGGTGGGAAAGTGTTCTGGGAAATGAAAATGATTTACCTGTGGTTACTTAGTTTGCTTTGAATATTATTTTGCCAAATAACCTTTTTATCCTTGAGTAGATGCTATGCATTAAACAATGCATTAAACATTGAATATGTTGACAAATGTTTATAAGCTGCACTCACTTCCTTGTTTGAATACAGGATGTAGATGACTTCTTTGAACATGAGAAGACATTCCTTTTAGAGTACCATAACCGTGTTAAAGATGCCTCCATCAAATCTGATCGAATGATCAGATCTCACAAAAGTAAGTTTCACATTCTTTTTACTTGCAAGATCACTGCTTCACTTCTGCATAGTATGCAATCACTACAGGACAACAGCCATATGTTTAAAACAATATGGTACAAACATTTTGATATGAAAAAAACACAGATGTGACAAAGTTCCCGGTGTGTTGCAGGATGTGTGTGTTTCTAGTTTTGTGAGTACACACTTAAAATAATCTCTCTATGTCCTCTGGGAACATGTTGCCCTTCACCTCAGGCTAGATTGTTCAAACTGGATAACTGGCCAAACATGTAACTCAAACTTAATTCTCCACAAAAGATATGTGATAATTCATAGTGTGTCGCATTATGAACTGTGTATTTTATGTCTGCTGTAGTCAGATATTTTTTTCTTGCCAAAAAAACCCCAAAGCTACAGAGTGGAGTTTTTCCTGTTTGTCTGTGAAGGACAACCAGGTTTTATATTTGGTATATTGCTTGAGTCACAATTTTGATAATTTTGTACTACAGAATTTTCGTGAATGTCTGTCTCTCTTTGTCTGTCTGTCTTTTGATTTAAATTTCTATTTGTTAATTAGATATTTATATAGACCAAATTAATGAAACCTTGCAGACTGAATCATGTATTAATATATTGGTCCTCCAGAGGGAATCATGCATCTGTTGACATGCTGTTCATTACGGGAACTGTATATATGACGGTCTTCTCAGTGCAGTTTCTGCCAAAGTGTGAGTGCGAAATTCTATAAGCCATACCAAAGTGGAGAACTGCAAACCAGAGTGTTCTGTTTTGTACAACTGAGGGAGTGGAAGACTGAGTGTGTGAAAGAACACTACTCTGGCACTGGGTTTGGCAACACAACCATAGCTATGTGCTTTGTCTGCTGCTGTAACGGAAGCTCCTTTACAGGTGCTGCCGATGACATCAACAGAATTGCTTCAACTCTCTATACTTTAGGGACACAGGACTCAACGGATGTGTGCAAGTATGGCGATTTTCTTTTCATCTTTTTGATTTTTTTTTTTTTTTTGCCCCTTTATGATGTATATGTTTCTTGTTGTTATAGTATATTCTACATTATCTTTCTCTTTTTTGTTCTTTATTGTTTTAAGATTTTTCTTGAAGGTCTCAGAACTTTTTGAAAAAACACGGGTATGTGAATTTTACATTTTTCATAAAAACATCTTTCCAGTATTGATAGTTTGCAATTCCCATGGGAATTGTAGTTTATCAGATTATGCCTTTTGATTTTTTGAAGGACTGGAAGTCTTGTAGCTCCTAATGGAAAATGAGTCCTTTTCTCTCTGAAGTGAGCTGTAGCTAATCTAGTGCTTAGGATACAGTCACACTCAGTAGTTTTACACTAACACACAACTGTGATAGTGCAGCATGGGAAGCCAGGAATCACAAGGTCACCTGTCTCTTCCTGACTGTCCAACTCGTACTATCTGTGTGTTTCCTGTGTAGAAAATTGAGGCCAGAGTTGCCGCTGATGAGGATCTAAAACTTGCTGACTTGTTGAAGTATTACCTCAGGGAGTCACAAGCTGCTAAGGTGTGCTGTCTGTTGTGTGCTCTCTGTTCATCACACACATGGGCCTTATATACCTTGTACTGACTTCACGGTAGTACTTCCACAGTAGTGGTCAGAGGTTTTGAGCTGCAGCTGAGTCCATGTCTGCCCTTCAGGACCTCCTGTACAGACGAGGAAGAGCTTTAGTTGATTATGAAAATGCCAACAAAGCTCTGGACAAAGCCAGAGCCAAAAACAAAGATGTCCTCCAAGCAGAAACCACCCAACAGGTGTGCTGTCAGAAGTTTGAGAAAATCTCAGAATCAGCGAAACAAGGTAATTCTTGCAGTTTTTACTTTTTCCTTGTACAGTTTCATTTGTGAATAATTTAATTCAATAAAACTTTGTTGTGCTTCTCAGAGATTGTAGAGCAGTAGGAGTGTTTGTGCTTCCCAGAGATTGTAGAGCAGTAGAGATTGTAGAGCAGTAGGAGTGTTTACTTCACTTTTGATTCTGCTGCATCTGATTTTTTTTTTTTTTTTTTTTTTAAACTCCCCACCCTCCACCTCCTTTCTTTTCCGACACAGAACTGATAGATTTCAAAACGAGAAGAGTAGCAGCATTCCGAAAGAACTTGGTGGAACTAGCTGAGCTTGAGCTCAAACATGCTAAGGTACCTGTTCTCTTGTTCTTGTGTGTAATGTAAAAACATTAGAGATGGTTTTATGGTTTGTGTAGTTCACCATATTAGTGTCATTGATTTGAGGGGAGAGGGGTGAAGTCTTGGAATGCCTTGCCATGGTTTTCAGTGTTTGTTCGTCTCCTTTTAAGGGTAATCTACAATTGTTGCAAAGCTGTCTGGCAGTTCTAAAAGGGGACACTTAGAGCCAAAGTCCAGGTTTACTGTCTAGGGCTTTTCCTGCTTGGGTACCGTCTTTATCTGGAGTATGGAGAAGAGCACATACCTGTGTGCATCACGAACAGAGACACCACCTTTCCTCCAGTACCCCCTGAAAGTGACGTGGCCCACTGTGGAAGATCTCCCACGTCCACACAGCACAACAACCTGCAACTTCATTTAATCACGTCGTGTAACTTCTAATTGTTAATTGACGTTTTCCATGGGAGTTGCTGCATTGACACATTTGATTCTCCTCTCATTTCTTTCTAATTGTCTTCTTTTTCATGTTTATTTTGGCTTATTGTAATCCCCCAAATCTTTAGTTTGGGTGATCCTTTTGTATGGATGCTGCTCAGTTGTCTTGTTGAAGTTGAGCTGATTGTTTCTATGATTAAAGTGTATGGTCACTCAAAGCCTTGTACAAGTTGTATTAGTTTTCATTGTATCGCTGTTGATTATCTTAATCAGACTAATAGTTTTTGTACTACTCTTTAGGAAGTTTATTTCATTTGTTCTTTTTCATTCCTGACAAGTAATGCATCATTATGTTTGCCTTAATATATGGACTAATCTGATATTGTAAAAATCATAAATGAATTTGTTTTTCCCCAGGCTTCTTAAGCGCACTGCATATGAGTGTGTGTTTTCAGTATGTGACCAAAGCTTCCATTTATTCAGATGGAGGAACGCTGACATAAACAGTAATCATGATGATAAAATGACAATGGACATAACTCAAATAAATAATACTGTTTACCATATGTTACAGAGTTTATTTCATGTGCCTCAAAAATGCTTGAAGAAAACGAAGATCAAAAGTTCCTTCATTTTGTTAGCTGTCCTCTGAAATGTAGTCCAACCAGTTCCATAAAACAGATTTCTGATACTGAAATATTGCTGTCCATGTGAATACTTTTCTGAGAATGAGGCGTATGAACATGGAAATTGCAGTGTAATATTTGGTTGTGAAGTGCAAAAAAAATTTGGACAGATGTAAATATTTCCCCGAATCGTCAAATGACTTTTATTTTGGTATTTAAAGGGAAAACTTCACTCGGAAGTATTTGCTTTGCGTGTTACGTTTTCCTGTATTTTCCGGTATTCAGTGAAGGGAAAACAAACGTTGCAGCAATTTCATTAGTATTTTCTCTGGAACAAACACGTAATGGATCGAAAACAAGATTATGATTCTTATGAGATTGAAGAACCAAGTGACGAAGAAAGAGCAGAGAGCAGGTAACGTCTAGATGAAAAATCAGCCAAACCTATTAATATCATGCTAACTAAATTATTCTGGTTTATTTTTAACAGAACCATCGTATTTTTGCCAATTTGAGATGTTTTGCGGATAGTGTGGTCTACAAACTCTATTCAAGCAATTATTCACTGACCAAAAAGACGATGAATTCATCGTTTGTAGAACGCACTTTTGCCAAGTTAGTCTCCTAGCCAGTTAGCTTGTTCACAAGCTAGTTTTCAAGTTTGCTAGCTACATAAACTGGGATAGTTAAAACCGTACTCTGCGGTTAGATTTTTTTCCTCGAAATTTAGCGTGAGATTGCTACCATTCATAAAACAAAGATATGCATTGTTTCAGTAGTATGTACTTGGCCTGTAGCTGAACCGTTCAGCTACAGGCTAATTACATTTCACTGCAGGTTGTACCGTGTATGACTATTTATGTGACAAATAAAACTTTGAAACCTGTATGCTGTTTTCTCTATTAATTTTGAGCATTATGCTCACCTTCATTGTGGTGCGCTGTCCTTTAGTTCCGAAGATGAGCTCGACGTTCTTCTTAATGGAACTCCAGATCAGAAGAAGAAGCTTATCCGAGAGTACTTGACCGGAGAAAGCGAATCATCCAGTGGGGATGAGTTTGAGAAAGAGATGGAAGCAGAACTGAGCAGCACTCTTAAAACTATGGAGTACAACTGGGCCAGTCCATCAACTCAAGGTTACAGACCTGTGTGTGAACTTAATAGTATTGATCTTGTACTGTTTACAGTGTAATTGGAGAGTGTCATTTTCAGTTGTAGGTGAGTCCTCAGGGATGCAGAACACGAACAGAGCACAAAATCCTCAGCAATATGACAATATATACTTTGACTCAGATTCAGATGAAGACAACTCGGCTGGTAAGGAATCCAGGAATGGAACAATTGCAGCAGATGTACTAGGTCTACACAAACTAGTATTGATTATTCATTGTGATTTATTCTTTTCTGTTTCAGGAATTAGCAAGAGTCAGAGGAAAAATCAGCGCATTATACCTACAAATGATGAGCTGTTATATGACCCAGACGAAGATGATCGAGATCAGGCTTGGGTAGATGCCAAGAGAAAAGAGTGAGTCTTGCTCTTAATAGAACTGAACTGAAATGACAACGGTGCAACAACTCTCTGACTTTCTCTTTTTGCATATAACTTTTGGCTAGATACAGGTACAGATGCCAGAGAAGGCCAGCATCATCTGTGAAGAACAGAAAAAGATCCCATCCTCTCCCAAGCAGTGATGCTGTTCTCAACTGTCCTGCTTGTATGACCACACTCTGTCTAGACTGCCAAAGGTGAGATCACAATCACATCAGCACCACACCAACTTTGTCATTTTCCCTTTCTGAAATGTAGCATTAGTTTTGTTTGTTTGCCTTTTATATATATATATATGTGTGTATATATATATATCTGTCTTTCTCGCCTGACTGTACACCTTTACCAAGTTCTTCTTTTTTTACACATACAGACACGAGAAGTACAGGACACAATACCGAGCCATGTTTGTGATGAACTGTACAGTGAGTAAGGATGAAGTGCTGAGGTATAAAGCAGCCAAGGACCGACGCAGGAAGAAAGGTCGTCAGGGCACCACCTCCACAGGAGCTGGTCTGACTGACTCCAGGTTGGGTGGGATGGATGAGGATGAGATGTATCATCCAGTCAAGTGTACAGAATGTTCTACTGAAGTCGCTGTGTTTGATAAAGATGAGGTCTACCATTTCTTCAACATCCTAGCAAGTCATAGCTAAGTAGCCGTGGCACTCGAGACACTGGCTGAGGAACTAAGACAGGCCTTGTGCCTAATAAATATATAGGCTTGATAATGAGACACAAGAGTAAGGAATGTCCTGGAAAAGGATTTACTTTGTTTTTGAAATCTGTATTCATGCCCACTAATGTAAAAATGTGTATATATTTCCCATGTTTTAAGAAATGATTTCCTTTTATTTTTACTGATGTGCAGAACAGACATTTGATATAATCTTGAAAGAAAGAAATGGGAATACAACTTTACACTAGTTACAATTTGTTTTTTTTGTTTGTTTGTTTATTTTTTTTTAAATAAACACCTTGACTAATTTTAAAAATGGGGTTGTATACATTTGTCATTTGGCAAACGATCCAGAGCAATTTACCCGTCATGTATGAGCTAATAATATATGCGCTCACCAGTTAGAGATTGCGAAGAATAATACAGGTGCAGTTAATTAGAATATTCAATTTAAAAAGTGAACTCATAGATTCATTAAACACAGTGTGATATATTTCAAGCATTTATTTCTTTTAATTAGTGGGTTTTCGTTACCTGTGAGCCATAGTCATAACAATTTAAATAAATGCTAGTAATATATCAGTGTGTAATGAATTTATGTAATGTTTCACTTTTTTAGTTAAATATGTGTCATGGTAGTTATTATAATGACAGAACACAACCAGCACCTTTGATCTAAAACTGGGACTGTTAAATATTAGATCCCTAACATCTGAAGTGCTTATGATAAATGCAATCATCACTAATCATAGTTTTAATGTACTCTCATTAGCAAAAACCTGGATCTGATGTGTGCAAAATGTTAAATTAAGTGAGTCCTCCTGGCTACAAGTATATATGGGAGAGTCTAAAATGATTAATGTACTGAAACAGCGACCTGGGAATATCACAGTACTCTCAGTTATTACTGTTCATAAGGACTCTATGGCTGAAATTACAAACCTGTGATACAAAGGGAAAGTAATTTTTATGTTAAGCTTTCCCCCCTCTATTACAAGGAAAAGGCTTAACGTGCCTTAACGTACTAAAACAATGACCTGTAAAACAATTATCTGTAAAAAATGGTGTGTTATATGTCCAGTGATATGTCTCAGTCAAACCAGAGGACAATTATCAACTCAGTATCACTGAGTAAAAGACATATGACACTAGATGTTTAGAAACTTTCTGTTACTTAATCCTGACAAAACCCACAGGTAGATAGAGTATGCTCTCTCATTACAGAATAAACCTTGATGGTCTCCCGATCACACCATCTTTAATGGTTAAGGATCTTGGTGTAATTAAGGATTGTTTGAAGCCATTGTAAACGGTATTTCTAGGACAGCTTTTTTTCTACTTTAGGAGCATTGGAAAAATGAGAAACATACTATCTTTACATGATGCATAAACGTTAGTCCATGCATTTATCACTTCCAGACTGGACTAGTGTAACACCCTACTGTCTGGTTGGTGCATAAAGAAGCTCCAGTTAGTTGTAGTTAGTTTGCCCTACTATCTGGTTGCACACTAGATCCCTAATTTACAGACTTTAGTCTATGAGCATCAGAGTTCTACATGATGAGCATGCCTAATCTATCCTCTCTGTCTGCCAAGGTACATCCCTTCCTGGCGTCATGTTGTTGCTGCGCCTCAAACCATCTCAGCTACTGTAGCTCCTCCCATCACACCCCTAACCCCCCCCCCCCTTCTTTCTTCAACAACAACCCACTTCTCTGTCCACTGGGCAGACATTCCTGTACTAAATTGTTTTTGGACATACCTACACACATTAAATCTAGTATAGGGCTTCAAGAATAGACTTTCATTACTTAACTACTCTCATTGTTGTTTACTGTTTGTACTATTGTTATTGTGGTGCCCGGTGTCGGTCAGAGGAGGATGTGCCCCCACTATGAGTCTTGGTTCCTTTCAAGGTTTCTTCCTCATGCTCTTAGGGAATTTTCCTTGCCACTATCGCCCTTTGCTTGCTCACGGGGGGCTTGGATTAGGACATCTGTAAACCTGCTTAGCGACAATGTAGTTGCAGATGACAATCATCACAACCACGTCCTATGAGCTATCTTGTGGCCGTGTTTATGGATATTGCCGTGCTTATAGGCTACCTGTTGCATAAGTGGACTACTACGGAAGTGCCTTGTGTAATGGACTTGTGTCTGTACTGTTGAAGAAACTTGTGAAACATAAATCCGATTTGCTTCGATTGAGAGTCAAGCATTCTATTTTTTCATAATTGTATTATTTGCGTGCCGAAATAAACAGCATAACACCGACGTACTATAGGGTTTACTGAATCAGCCTTTCTTCCAACAGCTCTTTACCTCACAGCCCCCAGCGTTTACAGTGGGTGAGGTTCCCGAGCTTTGGGCAAGTGGGTGTAGTCTCTTCCTGAAAGAAGACGGGGGACGGACCTCGGCACTGGGGCGAATATACATATTCTTCTTCCATACCTGCCGATTTTGCAGTCTGATCTAAATCTCATTAATAGACCACGTCAAGAACCGGGTAGGTATAACTTCCTATTTGTACAACTGCTAACTAGCGCTTCTCTTCCCTTTGACGTTTCCTGTTTTTACAACGGTAAAAAAAAATTGCTAAAATACAGCTCAGAAATTCTGTTAATACTACTTGCAGAAATGTAGAACTATTTTCCTGCTCCACAAGTACATTTATTTGAGTCTGTATCGCCTTAAGTACAAAATACAACACACATAGTAAGAATGAAGATGATGACAATTTTGCATAAATAGTGTTAATGTAAGTTAGTTATTTTTGTTCTAATGATCAGTTTTCATTTACTGGTTGAATAGAACTTGCTTTTATGAACGCACAGAATTCTGACAAGTACTGACATGCAATACTGCTCTTCATACTATTGAGGATTTTATAATGTGGTTTTGTACATACTTGCTTCTGCTTAGACTTTTCTGAGAGGATTACCAGTTTACTCAAGACTGTTGACTACTGTTATAATACCACAGGGTTATTTATTTAGTTTTGCAACGATATCAGTGAAAATATATAAAAACCACTGCTCTAAGCAACTTCACCTGAGGAAGATTATTGCCATGACAAATTACATTGGTTGTGAATCCCATAATCATAGCTGGATGTAGTCTCAATGCTGAAGTGAGCAAAGCCAAATATTGTTTACATGCAAACAATGCTATTTTAGTAAATCATGCCTTAATATAGGTCTAGAAGAAAACTGCATTTAACACACTCCTTACCCACATGGGAGGGGTGGATTCCATAGTCATGTATCCCTGTATCACTCTTTCCTGAAAACTTGGAGCTAAAAATATTTTTGAGCAAACATTGAGAACAGACTGACTGTTATAACTTTGAAACTAAACTTTGAAACTAAATATTTAATGTAGTTGTTGTGATTCCTTAATGTTAGTTTTACTTTTTACTAGTAACTTTGATAAGTTGCCATTCCTGTTTTGTTTATCCTTCATCCTACTGACAGTGGGTGTGGTGCAGATAGGTTTTCGTATGAATCATCCTAACACTTACAATACTGTTTTTGAAATGCCTTTGGATGAGAAATCCAAGAACAACATTTTTTCCAGACTGAAGCTATACTGTTAGATGTCTTATACTGCTTTGCATAGAAGTGTTTTTTTATGTGGCCTGAGTCTAGGTTGAAATGAGCATGGTGGAATATATTTCTGAAAATATCACCCCTAACTGTGATGACAGACCTTCAGACTTCTGAAAAGTGTTATAGATATACATTTGCCCCATAAGCTCAGTCCCAGAATCATTCACTGGTACATTCAGCAGTAATACACAGATGGATTTTAACAGTGACTTTTTTCTTTTGTCTGTTTTTCAGGTATCATGGATGTAAGTGTGCCTTTATCTCTTCCTAAATGGACATGTGTAATACAGGGAGCTCAAGACAAAGACCACACCTGCAACTCTTGTACAGACATACCTGACTCAACCAGTTTTCCTATTTATTGCCTATACCTCACATTTCCACACCTCATTTCCTTCTTGTTTAAGTGCTTTTAAATAGGTCTTGCTGGCCTGCTCAAACAACCAAGGCTCAGTTTCTGTATTTACATAGCTGGATAATACTATTGCAGCCTAAATTCAGTTTCCTGGAAGGGGGGCCTCTAGGAGTGATGTGTATGTTATTTAAAGGGTTTTCTGTGATGGTGAGTGGGAGGTGAATGCAAATATGCAGTGACTCACCTGAGATGCATTTGATGAATGGATTCACATCTATGAAGGATGATAATCCTGTGATTGGAAAAGTCATACAAGACACAACTCTAAAGTGCTTATGATAAATGAAATCAGAGGTGGG
>JAOYMR010000010.1:8892318-8907764 GCA_025802075.1 Tenebrosternarchus preto | reverse complement strand
GCCTGTGTAGTCCTTTCCTGCATTACTGTATGTAGCAGGGCCTGTGGTGAATGATGACCATATTTCAGGACATTTTTGGCCTGTGTAGTCCTTTCCTGCATTACTGTATGTAGCAGGGCCTGTGGTGAATGATGACCATATTTCAGGACATTTTTAGCCTGTGTAGTCCTTTCCTGCATTACTGTATGTAGCAGGGCCTGTGGTGAATGATGACCACGTTTTGATTGACAGGAACATGGTGGAATTCTGCGCATATTTCCTGAAGGAAAATCATATGTGGCTGACATTGAGCCCCTGTTTGATCGACTGCTGCTCTTCTGGTCAGACCGCAGGAATCCTCATGAAGTACAGCCATCATTTTCTACCAGGTGAGCGTGTGTGTGTGTGTGTGTGTGCAAAAGTATGTTGGTCTGTTACAAGGTGAGTGAAGTTGTAGAAGGTGAAAAATCCAATTCTGTTGTGGTGTTGTAGGTATGCGATCACTGTGTGGTACTTTGACTCAGAGGAGAGGGCCGAAGCTAAACGGAGATTCAGAGACTTAACAGGTTTGTTTAACTTTTGTCAGTGGTAAGTCATATCTGTTCTGGGGTATTACAAATGTCAGTTAAGGGTTTTTATTATTATTTTTTCTTCAGCTTCTTCACAAGACAGCACCACGTCTTAGCTGAAGAGGTTCAGGCCCAGCTGGGTTCACTGAGAGGAGAGTGTGTGTGTGTGTGTGTGTGTGTGTGTGTGTGTGTGTGTGTGCGCGCACGTATGCGTATGTGTGTGTGTGTGTCACATTGTTTTGGCCCTTTGTGATTCTGCACTTAAGGTACCCTCTCTCTTTTCACTGTTTGTATCGGTGTGGTTGGAAACTACAGCTCGGTATATATTCTGTCTTGCTGCTCTGTGCATGTAGGAAAATGGCTACAAGAATTTCTGTACATGTGAATTCATATTATGTGTTTGTGTTAATGAAGGGAGGGGCGATGGGAAAGATCACATGTACATCAAGTGTCATTATTATGTCTGAACTTTTTTGTTTGTTTTTTTGAGAATTGCTTTCAGTGCTCCTGTTTTCATATTTGTGTTTTAAAGTGACTTTTTAATAAAACTGGTTCAAACCCTAGTGGGACTATCACCTAATTAATTGTGAGGCCAGTGAAGGCCTTGGCACTTACAGATGGGATGAGAGAAAGTCATAAGAAAGAATAAAAAAACTGATACTTTTCTGTTTCTCAGGCTAGAGCATTCTGTGTTATTTAGCTTTGGCGTTCAATGTTACATAGCAGATTCATTGTAATGTGAGTTTGCCATTTGATGTGAGGTTTGCGCGGTGGGGGTGGGGTTAACATTTTTTGTGTTTGGTCATGCTCTGTTCACATGAATGCTCAACACTACAGCAGCAGGAGGCCGTTCCTGTAGTCTGGCAGGTTGTCTTGATTTAATTAAGAAGGTAATCATGAAGTCTGATTCTGAACATTTCAAAGCCTTTCTTGTTCCTGAATTAATCTAATTCAAATTGTCCCTAACAGGTCTGAAGAAATTTAATTTAGAAAGATTCTATGATTTTGCAACAATTCGATGGTGGCTGTCTAACAGTTTGTTAGAGAGATGCAGATGGTACTTGATTTAGGACAGGATTAGTGTTCAGTGAACTGAAAACTCTTCTTCAACTTTAGTTTACTCAGTGTTTGTGTAACAAATACCATCAGCACATTGTTCACAGATCAGCTCATAATAAGATGAGGATTTTGTACATAGCACTTGAAAAACAATGCATCTAGTTATGAATGTATATTAATATAATCAAAATAGTTTTAAAATCAGAGTTTAGCTTTAAGACATTTCTTTCGCTTCATGGATTAGTCACTGTGTTTCAGGCATGCTGTCATAATTAAAGTATACTGTAGGTTAGGCATGCTGTCTTAATTAAAGTATACTGTAGGTTAGGCATGCTGTCATAATTAAAGTATACTGTAGGTTAGGCATGCTGTCTTAATTAAAGTATACTGTAGGCTATGAAGTAGCTTTTTCCCCTCAATGGATAATCTGTAATAGCGTCCCATGCAAATAGATTGTATACATAATCTAGCTGCGCTGATTGTCATTCAATTTTCTAATTCAAACTTGATGAACATGTTCTTTTTTATTAGTGACTGAATGCTCCTCCCTCCTCACATTCTGTTTTGTTTAAAGCAGTGGGAACCTTGTTAGTCCTTGTTTTTGAAACGGTGAGACAGCTTGCATGCTGGTCAGCAATGCTGGTTATAGATGAGGTTGTAAAAATGCCTTTGTTCATGGCTTTGCAACATTTGATTATCATTATAGCAAGAAATTATGTTTAGTTTTCTACAGTACTTTAGTCATCTGGTAAATGTAATGTGTTCATGATATTTGAAAAATAATGGAAAGCCTGATAATATTTTGTATACACATATGGAAAATTCAAATGATAACATTACCAGATTAAACCTGTTACTGACTAGACAAAATTGGTTGATAAGAATTCTAATGCCCTATTATAAATGGCAAATAAAGAATCCCACATCTTAACTGGATTTGTTGCCTACTTTTTTCTGTTTGCCAAAAAGCTCTGCAACTGATATCCCTCTGTTTCTAAACACTTCTGTAACTGGTGTTACTCTCCCCCAAACACCTCTGTAGCTGGTGTTACTCTCCCCCAAACACCTCTGTAGCTGGTGTTACTCTCCCCCAAACACCTCTGTAACTGGTGTTACTCTCCCCCAAACACCTCTGTAGCTGGCGTTACTCTCCCCCAAACACCTCTGTAATTGGTGTTACTCTCTTCCCATTTCCTTTTTTCTTTCCTGAGATCAGATATCATTTGCTAGGCACTACTTCTTTTAATACCTGTTTATATATCCACACCTACATATCTAGATTTATATTTTATAGTATAACTATATATCCATACCTACATATCTAGATTTATATTTTATAGTATAACTATATATCCATACCTACATATCTAGATTTATATTTCATTGTAATTTTTGTGCACATTATTCATTGTATAATTTCTATGCTTTCTCTTTATGCCCTTCAGGTAAGGAATCTGCTGCTCTAATGCATAGACACAGCTTGCACCATATGTTAAATAATTATAAAATAATGATTATACTGAAAAGAAATTATACTGGGTTCATAAAACCCCCAGTCAGAACTAAACTGAACCCTGTCATGACCTGGAAGAACTGACTAACAGAGACAAGACCGAGGTCCTGGGAGGGAGCATTACTCTGATATATGCATTGAGTGATATCAAGAAATAAACCGCTCTCTAAACCGAAATCCAAACACGCTTGTTCGGTGACCCTAGCAGTGTGTCCAAGTGCGCACTCCGTATCTCACACTCTTCAGAGGAGTGGAAATGCTGCTCTGTACTGCCTGTAGTGTGAGTGCACAGCAGAGAGTGTAGGCTTTCATGTACAACCTGGAGCTGTTCATTATATGTGGTGCCTTTTAGGAGCTGGGCTACGTGCACCCAGTGAACTGAACACACAGTTTACTGTATGGACTTGTGCAAGCTGGATCGATTGTCATGTAAATATGTGATTGAGGGTAGAGATATGGATTGGCCACTAGTGGTCTGAAGGCTGAAGTGCTCAGACTCCACCAGTGTAAAGAGTTTTACAGAGGAGTATTGCTTTATTGACTTTGGTGAATGGTGAAGGTGATATTATGTGCAGGTTTTCAGAGCATTCTGAAATTAGTATTTGTTCTGCTCAGTTCCCAATTGTAAGCAGTTGGAATTTAAGCACCTGTACTGTCCAAAATACTGTCAAACCCGTTATTACTAGAGGAGATATCATTTAGCTGATTAAATGCACCTTGTCAAAGGCTAATGGGAAACTTTTGGTTGTAGTGCTACAAAGCCACAAAACCACCTTGTTTGTCTTTGCACCGATCACCTCCTAACCAGCAGCAGGAATCTAATAATCAACCTAATAGTCTTTCTCTGATGAATTCTGTTTATAATATAAATACAGTGTTGCACTGGATCTTGTATTGTGTTGTGCTGTACACAGCCTGAACAAAAACATGTGAACCACGTGATATCTGAGAAGCACCACATCAGCTTCCTGAATTGAGCTCTGATCTTTTTTTCTACTTTTATCGCCTTTTAAGATTTTTCTGGATCTGTCCTTGAATCTAGGCTGTGAGCCACATTCTTTGCTATTTCTTTGGCTCCTATTTGTTTTCCCCACCCGGCTCCATCATGAAGTTATGACCACATTCACTGAATGAATTTCTGTACGTCATCATCTGGTGATCAGACCACATTTAATTTTGTCTCATATCAATAACCTATGTCATATGTGGTGAGGTATAGTACTCATGACATTCACGGACAGTTGTGGCAGGATGCACCCTGCTGTTGACCTCAAAACCAAACCTCCTGCAAAACTTTTCTTCTGCCTGTCTTCCTTTCAGTCTTTACAAGAGTTTGACTTGAAACAACTTTGCATGAAAGCTACTTTTCTTGCTGGCCATCAACAGTGAAGGAGGATAATGAACTGCACAGACTCTGTGGGCTGTGGGTGCCTGGGGGAGGAGCCACCTGGCATTGGTTGCTGTGATCTTGCCCAGGGTTATGTTCCATTCTGCTCTCAGCTCTACCCAGGAGAGGGGAGGTCTGTAGCTGGGTAGTGTACCCTTGTGCTGCATGGACACAATGGCTGAAAAAAGCAGTGTTGCCCAGACCTTGGGAGGCCACAGAGTCAGTTCTGTAGTGGGCCAAAGGCCAAAAACACAGTATGTAAATAAAGGAGTCATCAGATGAATGCTAGGGCTAAATCAACAATATACTCTCGAGTGATTTTTGAGAAATTATTTTTGTTGTTTTTTTCTTTCTGTTTAGGAATACCTTTGGTTTCTGATGGGTCCAAAGTCTTTGGCTCTGGCTTGTCTTAAGCCAAAGCTCTCCTTGACGACCTTGGCTGCAGGTTTTATGGGTCCCCCTTTAAGTGATCAGTGGACTGTGTAATTAGTAGGATCTGATGGTAGAGTGTATTGGACTAAACTGGACTGAAAGAGCAGCCTCAGACTTTTACAAGAATTACTGGTAATCACGCAAGATGGCTGACAATTTTAGGACATTTTGAAAAGGTTTTGCATATGTGTGTTACCGGCACGTGTACATGTATTATTCATGAGGTATGGCCGAGATCCGTAAGGATCTATGTATTGCTTAAGCACGCCCTCTAGTGTTAATGTTTAAATTCACAGATTTAGGATTTTGAATAGAATAGCTATGGCTGTAAGGAGAATTTAGAAACAAGTAGCCCTGGACATGAGTGAGGCAGTTCTTGTCCTACAGGTGTACTATTTATAGAAGACTGCAAAACAAAGGAAGTATGAGCTGTGAGATCGTGATGTTTACAAGCACAGATGAGCAGTGCCCAATTCCTTGTGATGCGTGAGGCAAGAGGATGGTTTTAATAAGGTATACATAATTCACAGTAGAGCATTTTCTCATGTGCCCACTAGATGTCACTCTTGCCACACAGTAAATAGCACAGATTTATCATCTTGGGAAATCGAAAAGCATGGTCTCAGACGCAAGTTTCTTGGTTGAATATATTCCCTATGTCTAGTCACCTTAACTTCAGTAGTTAAAAAAAATAAATCGTTATCTATTTCTCCTTCAGAGAATATATATACTCTTGATAACTGATATTCCTGAATGGATTCACTCTAGTGCTCTGTTGATCTAACAAAATATTTCAGTTTTAAAAAACAATGCAGCAGCAAAGGGACTATAGTGAAATTTATATTTCACTATAGTCCCTTTTGCTGCTGCATTCATATATATATTCATCAGCTGTGCAAGCAAAGGACCTCTGCTCGAAACATCTATCTTTTTTCTCCTTGTGTTTGAATCTATTAAAAAAAAACAACAAAAAACAAACAAACAAAAACACTTAAATGTATCAGGCACCATCCTCTGATCCTCTGATGCACAAAATATTAAAGTCTAAAGTGATCTTTTATAATCTGACAATGTGAATAAAATAAGACATATTTTCTTATGTGAAAATAAGCAGCCTATAAAATATTTAATGTGTAATACTTAAACATGTATTTTTAAGTCTTATTTTATAGTAGTAAAAAGCAAAAAGCAAAATTTTATCTGCTGCCTGTTATTATGTGCATTTGACAAATCTATATATTTAAACAATCACTGTTTGTATAAAACTAAAATGCGTTGAGGTGTGGTAATCCTAAGAGCTATGGGTTGGTGAGTGAACTCTCTCATGTATTCTCCAGGTGCTGTGTACCTGCAGATCTACACAGACCTAATGAGGTGCTATATGAATTCATACTCTGATTCCCAATAAGGACAGTATGGGGAGATGGACAGCTCGTGGTCATTAGGGAGGTTTCAGGTCTAGCCTTCTTCTCTGCCTCTCTCTCCTGTGATCTATCATTCATGGCCTTCATTTAAAATTGCGTGAAATATTTAAAGTTGGCTGGAGTTTTTCGCTGGGCTTTGGCTATGGCCTCCCCTCAGTGCCTGCAGTAGAAGGTGGGGAGGGTGGGGAGGGTGGAGCATAGAGACCGACAGAGAGACACAGGTGAAGAGACACAGGTGAAGAGAGACGATGGAGAGAAGGACAAGGAGGAAGAAGGTGAGGAAGAGTTCGAGAGTTGTGCAGCTTTAAAAGGCATGGTTCTGTGTTCTGAACAGCTTTTCAAGGCATGGTTCTGTGTTCTGAACAGCTTTTCAAGGCATGGCTCTGTGTTCTGAACAGCTTTTCAAGGCAGGGTTCTGTGTTCTGAACAGCTTTAAAAGGCATGGTTCTGTGTTCTGAACAGCTTTTCAAGGCATGGTTCTGTGTTCTGAACAGCAGCGCAAGTGACGTGCCTCTCTAAATAGTTTTTCAGCACACCACTGAAAAGCAGGTGAAAATAAAACACTTTTAAGAGAAGTTTTGTTTTCCCCATTTATTCAGTGTCTCTGTTGGAGTTACAGTGAGATCAGTATAGCAGATGACACAGAGGGCACTGTCTGCTTTACCCGCTAACTGAAAACCCAGTGAAGATACTGCGAGGTACGAGAGCATCAAATATACCCGTGAGCTCCTGTTCAACAGAAAGGAAATGTACTGGATCCCTGCCAACTGCCGTGCTCGGCACAGACATACGAACAGCACGACTGTCACGGACAGGGAGAGGGAGGGGGGGCAGAATGGACTGCCCCGGTCCCAGAGAGGGAGGGGGGGCAGAATGGACTGCCCCGGTCCCAGAGAGGAAGGGGGGCAGCCTACTGCAAGGACACAGAGAGAGCAGCAGATTCATGTGGTGCGACTGCGGAGTGTAGGGCTCGGTACCACCCTCTCGAGTCATGAAACCGAGTAACACGAACGACGCACGTGCCGACTGCTCGTCTTATAAGAAAAGAAGAATCTCGAAAAAAAAAGAACAGAACAGAAACAAACAAGGATAGAAATAAAGGAAGAAAATCACTGATGTGTGGTGTTTACTGGGGATGAACCAAATGGAAAAGAAATTATGCCAGATTGTAACGAATCCAAGAGAAGTTTATTATGAAAATGACACCTGTAAGATGGTAAAAAACCGTGTTACAGAAAGACAACCATGTATGACATGTCTGCTTCAACTGATGAAAACCTACAAAAGTATAAAATAACCCTGTTGTAAAATGAAGTATGTACATTTCTGAATTGCAGCATTATTCATGGTAAATGAAAAAAAAGATGTCTTTCAACAAAATAAGCCAGGCACTCAGTTAGCTTCAGTTAGTAATGTTTCTCTTTTTTTTTTGGAAAAAAAAAAAAATAATAAAAACAACCTAAAAAAACAAAATAAAGAAAAAACAAAAATAAAAATGTACCATAGTTTTCTCTTTTTAATATTTTAATTTGTTTGTATTTAGAATTTATAACACTGTTAACACTGATACTAAGAGAACCTCTTTCTCCCGTATTTATCTACTTGGCACCAAGTTCCTCATAAAAGAATCTGTATAATTGTACAAGAAATAGTTAAAAACACAGACACAGTTTTCACAGGTAATGAAGTGATTTTTCATATTGTAATTTTAAACACTATTTATCTGACAGCAGCTGAGATTAGTTTAAGATTAAATCACCAGCACTCATTTTGACACAACACAGAAACATTGAGACAGCTCGCCCGGCTGGTCTGCTTGTAACATATGGGTGTATTTCCTGGTCCACAGTGTCTGTTTCTGAGCTGTCCCCCACCCTCCATTTTCACCAGTGTAGAAAACACTGAAGTCCCACTAAACCCTCTGACAGTGACACCAAGCTCTCCTGCAACTGCTCCAGCAGCAAGCCTGCTAGCATTTTTAAAAACACCAATATCATGACCAGGGTTTGAGTCACATCACATCTTCACAGAAACCACAGACAGGAGATTCCTGATTTTCGGGAGACGCCTGATTCAGCAAAAGCACTCGAGGCTTCCCTTTCCCATTGCAGGACAGACTAAAAAACACTGAACTCTAACAGAGCTGCTGGACCGAACGAAACCAAGGAAAACCAAACGATCAACTTAGTAAACATGCATTTCCAAAACACCTATAAAAATAGAGTTTATAGTGCGAAATTTTTGTCATCTCTTTAGAAATCTTTAAAATCATTTATTGTCCTGAAATACTGCCATGATCGTTGTTTTATTTTATTACCTGTGAGTTGCAGGGTCCTTGAAGTCAACAGGTTGGTGGAAACCAATGAAATACACCCAATGCACGTGAGAAGCTCAAGGGACTCTGGGAATGTTTCACAACTAGGGCTTTTGAGGTTCCAGTTTAGACTTTAGGTCTAAATGCTACTTCAGTTTTATTCCTCATCAGTTCTGAGCTGGAAACAGCAATCCCAGAATTCCTCAGTGGCAAAAAAATGGCTCCTTAAACCTTTGAGCTAGTTAAGAGTCTTTTATCTCTGAGAGAAAGAGAGAGAGGTCTGTAGACTACACGACAGCAAAGCAACAGCAGGAACAGAAAAGGAACACAGACAAAAAGGAAGCAGCAAAAGGTGACACACCATTGGAAGGCCACCACACAAAATCCACTAACCTCCACTGATTCACTAAGACTGTTGGGGAGGGGGAGGGGAGCTGGGGGTTCCCTGCCCAAGCCCACAATAGCACAGAGAGGACAAAGGACGAACAGCTACATCAGCTTGGTATAATACTGCATATAGTAACACACACTGAAATCGCTATGGAGAGTGACAGCCAATGACACTTACACATTGTACACGTTTACGGTTATCACGCTTGGTAATAGATGACGTGATGGACGGCTGCCAAAAGATGAACGTTTTCTTTTGTTTTATTACTTTTCTTTCTTTCTTTTTTCAAATGATAAATTCACAGTGTTTTTTAACATCAAACTGTGACAGTAATTTTTTTGGCAACAGTGGAAAAAAATTAGGAATGTGATTTTTCAAAACACATTTTTGATTGAAAATGCATGTCCTTATTACAATCTCCTTGATATGTGGTTTTCAGAGTTCATGAAGGATATAGGCAAACTGAATGTGTGATACTGATGATAAAAGTTACCAGGCTTCCAATGAAAAGAGGGAGTGAAAAAAAAAGCCTCTGACCAAAAGCCTGTTAGAGTTTCACATTCAACTTCAAGTTTATGATGCAAAAATTAGCCTCAGTTACACTGAGAGAAAAAAGTGATTCACTTAAAAGGTAGAAACAGAATCAGCTTTGCTCCAGACGCCTTTCCTGGCCCAATCAGATCGAGCCACTATAAGAGCCTTCGCCACTCTCTGGACCAATCAGTTCAAGCCACCTTAAGAGCCTTCGCCACTCTCTGGCCCAATCAAATCGAGCCACCACAAGAGCCTTCTCCACTTTCTGCAGGGGATGAACCCAGGGAAAAATAAACTTGTCTGTTAGAGGTTTGACTTTTCAGTAGAAAATCTCTCAAGTTGTCATTCGTGCTGAGCTCTGGAACAGTACCTACATCAGCCAGCTGAGTGAGGGTTAGTTGATGATAGCACCATGGATCTGAAAAAAGATGGAACTGGAGGAATCTCACACTGACCTGTTCCAAAGTCCTGGGAGTTTGTAGCGACATTCTGTTCACAGGTCAATACCCGGCTAAATTGCTTATTTTTTTTAAATGCATGATTTGTAAGTTAAATCTGAGCTATAAAAAAACGAAGAAAAAGCCTTATTCTAAAATACTATTCCCTCATTAAGAAAGAACCCTAAAACCCTTTCTGTTAAGTCAATCAGGGTAACATCCTTTTGTCAGCGTCAAACTTGATCACATCAAGATATTGATAAAAATGAGAACAGTTTCTTTTCATGTCAATCTCCTTTTTGAATTGCCTTTAAGTCAAAAAAGTTCACCACAGAGAAACCACACACTACAGCACTGTGACTTCTCTGTGGTCGAAGAAACCTCTCTGAAACAGAGAAGAGCCTGTTTAGTTTGTTCAGAGAAAATGTCACTGACAACCAGAGAAAGAATAAAGAGAAAGAGGAAGAAGAGGACGCAAGAGAAAAGAGAGACAGAACGATACAGGAAGAGAAACCATTCATTTCAGTTACACAAGCTCAATTGCTTGAAATTCAAAGTGCTAGAACATTCCATTTTATCCCCCCAACTTGAAACATAGTCTTATGCCTCTACAGATTCATTTGAACACAGTTGAAGTCGAACACAGTAATATGGTCTTGGTGGTTTGTTTCAATCCTCCTTGCGCTCCAGAGCCTGCGTCGTGTGGATGCCGTTGCTATAGACTGGGAATGGAAGCGTGGAGAAGAGTCCCTCTGCCGTGGTGAAGACATTGGAGGCGGGCATCTGCGTGAGCCCCGCCCCACTGACCGCGCCCCCGAATGGGCCGGACATGTTGAGCCGGTGCACATGATGGTACAGCATCTCCATGGGCGTCTTGGGGTCGATGCCGAAGCCGGGCCCATTCACATCCACAAAGTTGACAGCAGCGTGGGCGTTGGGCAGCAGGTTGCCCTGCATGGCCAGGGTGACGTCTGCGGGGGCATAGCGGATGGTGCCAGTGGTGTAGACACGCGGGGTGGCTGTGCTGGTGGCCGCGAGCGTGCCCGTGACCCGGTGCACCAGCGGAAGCACCATGTTCCCCGCCTGCAGCCGTTGGAGGGCCTCCAAGTCGCTGCTGTAGAGTAGGGGGCCTTGTGAGGTGGGTGTGGCCTGCTGCTTGTCTCGCGGCGAGGCCGAGAGAGGCGGAGAGAGTGGGTCGGAAGCGGACGAATTGGAGTGCGGGGCCAGGCTGGCAGAGGCGGGGCCGGAGGCTGAGGTGGGAGCGCTGTTGCTGCTACTGCTGCTGTTGGTGAAGCTGGGCTTCCTTCCATTGGCCCCTCCCTCTGTGCCGGGCGGAGTCAGGACAGAGTCCGGGATGGCTACCTGCAGGCTGGCGGACTGGGGGGAGGGGAAGGCATCGTGAGGAGCCGGGGGCTTCGTCATGCTGTAGGGTGACTCATTGCGGGAGATCTCCCGGTTGGGCGGGTAGTTCCAGATGCTGCTGTCGTTGTCGAAGTTGATGGGTTCGGCCATCTCCGTTTTGATCTTGAGCACGGAGGCGGTGGTGGGTGAGGGGGGAGGCAGCAGGGGAGGCTGCTCGCCCAGCGGGGGCTCCAGACTGCCGGGGCTCGGGGTGGCCGCCGTCGCCGGGGGAGACAGTCGCAGTCGCTGATGCCCCACCTCCCACTTCTGCTTTTTCCTCCTTTTCTTCCTTTTCTGGTGTTTGCTGGCCGCCGGGCTGCTCAGCTCCCCTCCACTGTTACAGTCCTTCATGCCTCCCTCGTCTTCCTCCTCCTCTTCCTCATCATCATCCTCCTCCTCTTCCTCCTCAGAGGAAGACGGGGGAGAAGCCCGCAGCTCGGCCACCTCTCCGTCGCCGTAGCGCTCAACTTTGATGTGCAGGCCACCCAGCTGGGTGAGGCGGTCCTCTTTGAGCTCGGGTTCGCAGTCCGAGGGCTCCAAGCTGTCATCGCTGTCCTGGCTCTCGGCGTTGCTGGAGCTGTCGCCCTCCTCCTGCCTCCTCATCTCCTGCTCCGACGGCCGGCCTGTGGGCTTCTTGCTGTCTGACTCTGGGTCCTCGCTGTTCTCCGAGGACTGATTCCCCTTCCCGTCTGACTTGGAGTTGTCATTGTCTTCTGGAAGAGAAGAGGGAGATTGCAATGGTCTGTTGATTATTATCATGGCATGCACATATTTTCAGAACACAGTATTTACATTTTAAAACAATTTGGCATACATTTTCATGAAAATTTCCATTTAGATATCAATAGACTAATTTGTTTTTAAATGACAGGGTGCAGATGGTTATAGATTTGCTGATGAGGGAGGAATCTTCATCACAGATGTTATATGTGTAGATAGTGTGATGCAGTTGGGAACCAGGCTGTCAGATCTGTGATGCAGTACTTTTAGCAGAAGTTGTAGTCATCACATCGTCTGACACTGCTATAGACAAGGGAGGTGAGCAAACGGCTCTACTCTAATTTAGGTCAGGATCCCTGGCCATGCATAACCACAGCAGTACACAGAAGTTTACAAATGACTAGATTGTTATCCAGCGCTGACTTATTGAAAACATGTCACCTCCATTACTGTTACAAGAGGATTAATTATCCCCTAAAGTAATAGCTTTTATCTTTTGTTTTCATCTGTTTCTTTTTTCCCCTTGTATCTGGTGTACACCCTCATCAGTGATTTGGTTACATTAGTAATAAGAGAAAGACATTGTTAGAGATTGACAGGATGTGTGAGCTGGGGAGAGACAGAGAGAGAGAGACAGGGAGAGAGAGAGAGAATGAGAGAGAGAGAGAGAGAGAGAGAAGAATGGGATAGGGAGGAAGAGAGACCCATTGAGGTCCAGCTGTGGCTGGCACAGACTGTAACCTTTGTGCTGAGAGCTGGCAAGGCTGGCAGAGGGCTGGCCAGGCTCAGGTGCCAGGGGGCAGCACCCTGGCACCCTCCCCCATCTGCCAATCAGCCTCCTCCACTCCCTGCCCCACCACGTCTCTGCAAACCTCTTCTGCTGGAATGCAGAACTGCTGTAATTAACCAGGTTTAGCAGGAATTTTAAGGTTCCATGGTTCTGGATCTATCAGAGCATCAAAGATAATAGTGGGCAATGTAAGGATGTAAATGACAGTGACTCTCTCTCTCTCTCTCTCTCTCTCTCTCTCTCTCTCTCTCTCTCTCTCTTGTGTTTGAGATAATGATACAGGTTATGTGGGTATCTTTGCAGTTTCTGGGTGTAGTATGGGTGGACTGTAGGATCTGGAACAGTATAGAGTAGGAGGCATTAAGAGATGCTTTCCTACCAGAGTTTTCCTTAGAGTCAGATTCTGAGTCTGATGTTTCTGAGGACTCAGAGGCCTTCTCCGGCAGGTTGGGAAGCTGTGCGATGTCCATGGGTGTGTCTTTATATTCTGGATTACTGGTCACCAAAGAGGGAGACAGAGAGAAAGAAAGTAAGAGAGAGAGAGAGAAAGAGACAGAGAGGGAAAGAGAGAGAGAGAGAGACAGAGAGAAAGACAAGTAAGTCATTAGAGTGCTAAAAGAGCAGCTGGGAAGAACGTGAAGCGTGCTCCTCACCGCTCCTGAACATCTCAAACATCCTGATTGATCCAGTGCTCCCTGAAGCCCACCCTCCTCTAATGATCCTGCTCCGAGGTGCCACTCGCCCTGCTGACTGCTGTGTGTGTGTGTGTGTGTGGAAGGAGGGGGGGAGGGGAATTAAACAGAGGCTTAGGGAGATCTCTCTGTTTGGCCGATACTGCCTCACTGTCGCAAATGAGAAATCTACCTTTCTTACGGGTATCGAACAAATAAGCATCCAAGTAATTTGAGATAACACGCAAATGAAAGAGACCCTGTGTGTGTGTGTGTGTGTGTGAATGAATGTGTGTGTGCTTATATAAAAGAGCCTCTGTGAGTGTGTGTGTGTGTGTGTGAGACAGGACCCTTGTGTGTGTGTTCACCTAAGCACGTAGTTCACCCAAATGATGTTCTTCTCGTTGGCATTCTTGGCATTGATGGCGATGGTGGCACTAGACTGGATCCAGATGTAGCCCCCGCTCTTCTGGATCCAACGGTAGTATTTGGTCACACACTGGCCCTTATTCATCACTGCAGAGAGAGATGGAGTTAAAGAGGAGAGAAGTGCCATTAACAATACCTTTGTTAACAGCACATCAGGTTATTTATAAACCCGAGTCTTCAAAAATAACATAAGCTAAGAATAATAAATTTCAGATCATTTCCACACAGATTTGTGGATAAGAGCACAGTACCCTCACTAACCAGCAGAGGGCGCTGTGACTGCTTGCAGAGGCTCCTTTGCTGTGTCCTTGGCTCAAGTAAAGACTGTGGCAGTTGGCTGCAATAAATCTGGCTAAATTAAGTGCTAAATGGTTATCTCAACCAATATGTATTTGCATTAATCAATTCTCTCTAAAGCTGAAATAGTCTGAATTAGGGCGGACCTGTGAATTTATATTCTTGGTTTAATTACCACGACAAATAAAAAAAAAGAGTTCCTTGAGAATAATTTATACAAAAATAAGACCAGTAATTAAAACTATTAAGGACTAATAACATTGTTAATAAGCCATACCAGCGCTATAATAATTGACTTCAGCTCAATGACTGCCTTCTTTGACAGTAAATGTTAAAATGAACAAATAAGAAAACTGAGACAAAATATGTTGTTTTTCTGACTTTAGCCTAGAGCCAGTGGCCTTGCCCTTGCTTTAACCTTCACCATTTCCACACCAAACACACTGTGGTACAGAATACTGAAAACCCAACAGCCACCTCAGAAGAGCTGAACTGAACTGAAATTCATTTCAGACAACAAAACCTAATTCAACCACAAGTTAAATAAAATAGTTAAAAGTGTAATTAGAGAGATTAACATCAGGTTTTTAGAAGCTGCCTATAGTAAAGTGTGAAAAAGCTTCAGGAATCCATTTAAAAGTGATTGTGTCCAGACTCGGAATCTATTCTATGTATGAAATCTAATGAGATGATCTCATATCTGCATTAGCATCAAAACACTGCTGCCTTGCCTCTGCCTTACCTCAGTCCTGCTTTAGCTCCGCCTCTTCCTTACCTCAGCCCTGCTTTAGCTCCGCCTCTGCCCTACCTCATTTTTGGATTAACTCTACCTCAGCCCACCTCTGGCCTACCTCAGCTGTGCCTCCACCCTACCTCAGCTGCACCTCTCTCTTGCCTCCACCCTGCCTCTCCCTGCTGCCTTGCTCAGGCATATGGGCCTTATATTTTAACCCCTTTCACTTACACTGCCATTAAATCAATCAGGACCTGCTTACATTATTGATTTAGTGGTAATGAAACTGCCTATTAACTATCTCTGTATTTTTGATTATTTCACACAAAGGTCAGTGCAATGAGCATTTTATTTCCAAGGAAGAAA
>JAOYMR010000010.1:8873373-8885672 GCA_025802075.1 Tenebrosternarchus preto | reverse complement strand
TATACATAAACATGCACACTGTGTTTTGGTTATATGTATGCCCTGTGCTTACACGTCCTGTTTCTTTGGAAACCTTGTGTGCTATATATATATATATATATATATATATATATAATCAAAACGCATTTCTGCATGTAGGAGGTTTAGATGTGTAATTCATGCTGATCTTGTAAAGCAGGGTTGCAGGATGGAAGGAGAAGGTAGATACCTATTTTCACAGTAGACAATGTTAAGGTCCATGTTGACACGTGTGACGAACATCTGGCAGTCGATGCGGACCTCGTTAATGGTGGGGGGAGGGAGGGCGTGGGCCACCACCACCATGCCCATGACCTGATTGGGCACTGACCGGCTGTGCGTCAGTGCCATCCTTATCCTCAGCCTGCCTGTGATGTGGATCACCTGGGAGGAGACGGCACAGAATCTGAAAACACGGCCTGGCATGAACCACTTGTATCTTGCAACCTTACCAGTGCAATGCATCACCCGAGCATGCATTAGCCGTGCACGTTTTACCCGTGCACTCTTTAGCCGTGCACGTTTTACCTGTGCACGCTTCACCCTTGCTTGCATTAGCCGTGCACGTTTTACCCGTGCACTCTTTAGCCGTGCACGTTTTACCTGTGCACACTTCACCCTTGCTTGCATTAGCCGTGCACGTTTTACCCGTGCATTATCTCCTCCACACAGCCCCAGACTGCACTCCAGTACAGTCCAGACTGAGCAGTGTTTACTGGACCCCATTACTCTCTTCTTAGGAATAAGTGACACTACTGACACTGTTTGACATGTTGCAATGTGGACAAAGACCAGACCATATGAGAGGCTGTAAGAACACACCCATTCAACCCGCTAGCTGATCTGAGACAACCACACAGGCATGAAATATTAAGACCACTCAATTCTCAATTAAAACCACTCAATTCTCTATAAAATAATCAAGAGTGTAAAAACAAATGCAAAGGAACTAATTACCTTTTTCTAGCTTTAAAGTTTTGCAAAGCTTTAAAGTCTTTGTAGCCTCATTTTGCCCAGAGGAGGAATTGACTAGATCGGCAGCCCCAAATATTTTTTTTTGGATCCATCCATTTTAATCACCCAGGCAAATGCCAGGGGGAATTGTTTTGTAGTTTTCATAACTTCTGACACTGGCTTTTCACTGGTTCACCTCTGAGATGTTATTAGCATCATTCATATAGACAGACTGGGCCCCTGAAGTCACTGGGCACCCAGGCTATGAAAGCTCTTTGATGTTTGGCACTCCTCCTCTGGGGGACAGGCGAACCCCAACTCTGCCACTGAGTCACTGCCGCTTTAACTAAAGAGCGCCCCGCTCACAAGCCTGGATTTGGAGCTGTGACACTCTGCTTTAGCACTCGAGAAATCAAAGGCCATCACAAATTAGGGGCCAATTACAGAGTTTCGAGCTTTCTAGGATTCGCGTTACTATCAGTTGGAATCAAAGTCGGAGATTCTCGATTTTTTAGGCATCTCTTCGAAAAAGAGCAACGTAATAGTGAAAAAACACAAACAGGGCAAAACAAGAACAAAAACACTTGTGCTTAAGGTTGTATATTGGCAACGTGTATGTTACCATGAGGACTATGATCCATTTATTAATGTGTATGTTACCATGACTACAATTCATTTATTAATGTGTATGTTACCATGACTATGATTCATTTAATAATGTGTACGCTACCATGAGGACTAGTGTTAGGGTTAGTCTGGTCTGCCTGGTGGTGCTCAGCTCTGAGATGACGTGTGTGTGAGAGAGAGCTGGCAGGGAACAGGAGTGTGTGTGGAGTGTGTGTTCAGCTGGTCTGGAGCGATGCACATTCACTGGGCTGGATCACACACAGAGACTGGCAGGTACAGACACCCTTGACACAGCTGTTGTCAGCCTTCAATAAGACATCACAACAGAGCACTAGCAAAAGAACATGTCTAATTATGGTCCCATATCAAACACTCACACACTGCACACACTGCACACCAGAGACGCAATCTGTGTCAGACACACACCACAAACAAAACAAAAACACACACACATACACACAAACACACACACACAAACACACACACACACATAATACCACAAACACCAACACACACACACACACACACACACACATACACACATGTGCACACACGCACACACACACACACACACACACACCCTCAGCTATTTGGAAGGGAGCTCGCCCTTTAAATAAATAAACATTCAAATGTATTAAACATATACAAAATGGAAATGATCCTTTCAGAAGCCCAATGCTAGGGGCAGAAAGTTAGTTTGAAAATACAACTTCTGAAGTAATTGCCACAAAGAGAGTGTCAGCGGTGAACTGCTTCAGGAGTGCTCTTGGCAAGAACATCATAAGCCCTGGCAAAACATTAAATATGCTTAGGATGCCAAATGCAAACTGACGCGGTAAGGGTTCATGTGGCCACACTGAGAGGCAGGCGCATAGCATATCTCAATTTAATACAAGCCAACATAACAAAAGGATCAATTTTTATAATTCATGGTTCAGCACACAATGCACTCTCTCCTTCTCTGCCCTCTTTCCTTCACTCTCTCTCTCTCTCTCTCCCACTCCCATGTCTTTCTTTTCCAGCTCTCTCTCTCTCCATCTCTCTCTCTCCATCCCCCCCCCCTCCTCAGTCATTTCTATCTCTCTCCTCCTGCTCTCTCCCCTCTTCCGTCCCCTTGCTGCTGAATATAGAGGAGGTATACATAAGAAATAAGATTCATCTGTTCCTGGAGATTCTCTGGAGTGCTTTTGAAATGTGATACAGCACAAATAATGATGGAGAGCTTTTACATGAGTGCATTAAATGAGATGGGGGCTGAGATGTGCTGAAAAAAAGATGGGCTTAAGCTGGAGACGGATTCACTTTGATTTGACCTCCAGAATGAAGAGGTATATAAGCAGTGATAATGCCCGCTATACCCCCCTCCCCCACACCATGCCGTATGCAAAATTCATACCTTTGTATTATGTAACAACAAGTGTTGACTTAATTCAAAGTAAATGTAATGAGAGATGTCCTTGTCTGGCCAGTAACGTATGTGCATGTGCACATGTGAATATTTATGCAGCGGTGAAGTGCAGCTCTCTTCCTTCACTGCTCATTTGCATCGATTGTGTGTCCAGGCGGATGCTGGAGACAAAACGGGAAGATGAGGTGTATGGGAGCCCTACTGCTCACACACACTCCTCACACACACTCCTCACACACAACCCCTCACACACAACTCCTCACACACACTCCTCACACACAACCCCTCACACACACCCCTCACACACAACTCCTCACACACAACTCCTCACACACAACCCCTCACACACAACCCCTCACACACACTCCTCACACACAACTCCTCACACACAACTCCTCACACACACTCCTCACACACAACCCCTCACACACAACCCCTCACACACAACCCCTCACACACACTCCTCACACACAACCCCTCACACACAACCCCTCACACACAACCCCTCACACACAACCCCTCACCGCCTCTCACACACAGTCCTGCAGCACAGAATCTAGGGCTGGATGCTATATTCCCATGAGCTATTTCTATAATGTAGGTAAACATCGCGTACTTTGCGCTATGTCATGTGCTTGTGAGTTAATGAGTGCATAAGTAGCTTTTATGTAGCTTCATAAAAGCCACTCTGAAAAGTATAAAAATATTACATTAATTTGTAAGATTAGAATTGGAGTGTGGCATTCCTTCTCTCTCTTTCTTTCTCTCTCTCTCACACACACACACACACACACACACACACACACACACAAAGTCAGCATAACCTCAATGACAGTTCATTGTTTGCTGTTTGAGAACTGCTCTGAGATCTGTGAACAGTCCTTCTGTGCAACATGGTTTGTTCGCCTACTTCTGGAACAAGGCACTAAATATGACTGAACTAAACAGTACTGAACTGAACAAAATACAGAGTACATCCTGAGAAGAGACATGGAGGAGTTTTTAGCAGAGGCAGCTCCTCTGTCCTTTCCCAGATGATGGTGCTAAACTCCCTCCGGTCTGCAGACTAAAACGTGAGACCCGCCAGAATAAGACCCATCAACATACCCTAAACAGCACTAATCAAATAAGCCCCAGAGTCTGTCAGCACAGTGAACATAATATATTCAGCAAAAGAGCAGCTCCACACTGCATTAGCGCACACAGGGGAGGAGCGACTGGGCTGGACTGAGATGTGGCTGCTCGGCTGAAGCAGAGGCCCCAGGCTACGGCGTTACCTTGTATCCGGAGGACTTGATGTGAACGCCCCTCTTGGTCAGCGTGGACTTCATCCGGATGAAAAAGGAACGCTCCAGAGAGTTATCGGTAGAGAGGTGACCAGGACTGCTGGAATCCACTGTACCAGCAAACACAACAGAGAGAGAGAGAGAGAAAGAGAGATGGAGCGAGAGAGAGAGAGAGAGAGAGAGAAATCCAATTACATTACATTACTTGTCCAATACCATACAGTGCAGTTAAGCCCCAGAGAGAAGAAGATATTAAACAGGTCTGGTGGGTAAGGTGGTTTGTAATAAGTTCTCATTGAGTTTCTATCATCCAGAGGTAGACATTTAATGGAAGAGCACAACTTGATGAAGAAGAAGAAGAAGAAGAAGAAGAAAAAAAACAGCAGTCAATAAAAGTTTGACAATGTTTTAATTATGTTTTCTAATGGCAGCAACTGCTGCCTGTGTCAGCGTGATAATTACTTTAAACTCGTCACAGGCAGCAGAAAGGAGATGTAGGACAAATACATTTCACCAAGCTTGGTAGACACATGCATCTCTTATATAATGAGTAATTAAAAACAGACTACAATTCAGACTTAATAAAAAAAAAATGGAAAAAAGTCTTAGATATAAAAAATAAATCTAGGAAATGATAAGTTATAAATATTGCGCTCAAACTAGCTGACAGCTGTGAAGACGTCTTTTTACTGAAAACTGAGAAACAACCTGCAACACTCTTAGATTATTTAGCACCTAACAATTAAAGAACCATCCATGATCTAATGAACCCGACTCCCACGCCTGAAATGAAAGACTCTACGACAAGGGCCAGCAGTGTGTTCACAATGAGAAAATCTACATTTCAGACATCTAGAGAACTCAGGAGGCAGAGATGCTTGTGATTGGATAGGACTACAAGCCACATGTCACATGGGATTTCTGAGGACTAGGAGACCTCTGAGAGAACACATGCGATGTATACGACAGGACTGTAACGGTAGACTGTAGTGACATTGCTTTGAAACCAAAGACAGTCACAAAAGAGGGAATGCAGCCTCTTCTCTCGTCTTTCTCTCTCTCTCTCTCTTTCTGTCTCTCTTCCTCTTTCTGAGGACGTGAATTAAATGTCATTTAAAATCTAACTAGTCCTTTATCACTCTGGGGAAAAGGCAGAGCCATGTTATATTTAGTCATTTCATTTCTTCTGATTAAATATGAATTACTATGAAATTTTTCTCATCATCTAACACAGCAGAATATGGCAACGGTTTTTTAATACACTATATAAGCAAAAACTTCAGCTCTAAGAGTTTAATTCGCCTCTCTAATCCAATCACATCAACCTTATTTCTCTTATCAGAGATTCCCATTTTGAATTAAATGAGCTCATTAGTTTTAATCAAAGGCAGAGAGATCAAAACTTACACTTAAATGCTTTAGATCAGAGCTGTCAGTCAACCGTAGAGTTCTATTTTACTAAAACACAAGATCAGAAGCCCTTAGAACTCGGTATTTTCATTAGGCAGGAGGCAGAGGCTTAAAGACACGCCATTCTTTTTTTCTTTAATGCTGTGTAAAACACTGAGGTCATCTCCAGCATGGCCCTCTAAGAACTCACACCACAGGTGATGCCTGGAATAACAAACATGCATAGAATTTTTATTAAAGAAACACTATTAGTGCAGTGTTATGTATAAATTAGGGAGTTTCTGTAAGTCCAAAACTTTGCATTGCAATTTATACACAATATAAATCAAGCTACTGTGTCTTAACAGGACCTCAGATCACAGCGGCTGCCTCACTGGGTAAGAAGCCTCAAATGTTGACAATTACAAAACTGAAGCAAAACAGTAAACTCAAGCCATACGACATCGAACAGTGCACTGATGTAGATGAAGAGCCTGGTTGTTTTGCCCTCAGGCGGGTGGTGGGGTGTCACCCCTACCATGCATGCAGGGAGTGACGGGAAGCTGCTGGGGCCACGTGAGCGAGACACGGCCTGCTGGGGCCACGTGAGCGAGACACGGCCTGCTGGGGCCACGTGAGCGAGACACGGCCTGCTGCATCATTACTAAGGGAGTGAACCGTGACACTGAGAATGGTCATCATAGCAAACGCAGCAGATCTAACCTAAAGACCAGTGTGTGTGTGTGTGTGTGTGTGTGTGTGTGTGTGTAAGTACTACAGGATTCATTTGTGCTGTAGATGACTTTGATGCCCTCTAAAGTACTGTGCCATTTTTGGATGGGATGTCTTTGTGCGGAGCTTCTCACTGATCATTGTTTATGTATGGTGTATTCTAATCACATCCTCCACGGGAGGATTTAAACCACCCTGGAAATATGACAGAAGGATTTTTTTAAATTCCATTGTATGTCGCAAAATCCTTCAGACGGCTTTTCAGATACGAGACTATTTTTGTAAGTTTGAAATAAAATATCTTGTGATACACCACACTCTTCTACAATGAATCTGCTCCTCATATAAAAGTGACAATATCTGAGTTGACATTTTAAAGGGAGAATATCATTTGTGTGAAAGCACAGTAATTTATGGTTTGGAAGGCAGTGGAATTAATTTTCTTGATGAAACCTTTGGGGATAGATGTCTCAGGGAGTAAATGATGAGATTTTAAAAGTATTACTCCATGCTAGGAGTGTTGACCATCAATAACAACCTGGCAGACCACAAGGACCACTCTCTCTTACTCTCTATCCTCTCACACACACACACACACACACACACACACACACGCACACACGCGCGCAGTACTGCATCTGGTTGTCACACATGCAGTTTACTCAAGCCCAGAGAAGCCTTGCCTACTCCAGCCAATCTTCCTCAGTTTACATTTATATAAATATTAGCACCAATTCAGCAAGTCAGGTGTTTAATGCACAGATAAATCACGTCTGCAGGCTACAGCGCTCAGACACATGCTGCTTTCTCTACCACCTCAGACCCGAGTGAGTGTGTGGTTCAGCCCTGTTTGATGAATGGACACATCGCTCCATAAACTGGTAATGATGTATAATGCTCACAGTGCCGTACTAATTGGGGGACGGTGCTGGCTGATGCTGAAGTTGGACCTATGGGTATATTTATAGTGCACATACAGACCACCATCACTATTATATGTAAAGGGTGCCGAGTGCCATTGATTGATGGTATCTATGGAAAAAGCAATTTCTCTCTAAACATCTGCTAAAATGAAACAAAAAAATCTTGCGCATATTAATTCCGAATCATAGATGTGTACACACTCATAATAGTGCATATACACTCACTTTGGAGGAACATGTTTTGTGCTCCCCTAGAATGGAGTCTTACCTGCCCAGTACTGGAATACTGTAGACACAAGAAATTTAAATAACTAAGCTACTATCCAGGGAGTACATTTTAAATTATGGACAGACACAAACACACCTCAGCAGACTCCCCAGAGACCTCTGTGTAGCTATTGTATCTTTAGGTATGTGTGTAATGTCCCTGTTTCTATAGCAACCCTGCTTTGACATGCAGTTGGGGGGGGGGGTGCAGACATGCACTCTCCTGCCACTGCACTTCAGCCCCATGAAACATGAGTGCTGAGCTGCAGATTCACAGAACGCTCGTCTCTGCAGTGTCACCCGGGCACACGCTACCTGTCTGAAGTCTACACACCCACACCTGAAGTGAAGAACTACTGTATATAGTAGCTGGATCAGACATCGCTGGTTTTTATTTTGTTTTATTTATTTTACGCTATTCAGATGACTGTTAACCATCTGTGATCCAAAAAAACAACAACAAAAAAAAAACAACCCACTATATATAGTATTATGTATATGACTATATATAGCATTATATCTTACATTTTAACTGCAGCAGTTTTACAGTTTGCTTTTCATTTGCCTGGTGGTGTGATAGACCACAGAGCGTTAATTAATCTTCCCACTTATAAAAAAAAAGAGAAACCATTGTAAACAACACTATTTCATACTCCACAGTGATTAAAATATTTAAACTGCAGCAAAGATGAGAGGAGTTATCAGACTATGGGTTCAAACCTGCCTCTGCTCAGAGATGAGCTTGGAAAGTGAAGATCTCACAAACACACAGAGCCTCCTGTACCAGCAAGCCAAGGAGTAATGGGTGCCCCTGACAGAGGTGTGTGTGTGTGTGTGTGTGTGTGTGTGTGTGTGTGTGTGTGTGTGTGTGTGTGTGTGTGTTACTACACACTAGCAGGAAGTGCTGCTGATAGTCACAAATACCGGATAGCCAATAGTAATCGGTAACACAGCTTTAATTAGTCTCCCATCTGCAACGGTAAAGCAGTAATCAAATTTGGGCTGGTAAATGAATTTGAAAGTGCTCTAATTGAAGCAGCCTGTTCTTCTGAAGTAAAAGCGTCCATGTTTAGAATTATTTGTGGTTCATTTTACATTAGTCTACAAGAGTCAATCCGAATGGTTTTGGGGTCATGTTTACTTAGGTTAATGGCACTCATGAATTTTCACTTGAGGGTTACTTTGATATCAGCACAAATTGATATGTTTTGAGTACCCGGGAGGGACCAGGCTGTTCTCTCAAAACACTGTAACATTAACAGTGAATTACAGGCTGTCGAACATGACAGAAGTTATCTATTATCCCAAAGCAGGGATAAAACGCATACACAGCAGTCTTGAGAGAGATCAGTCACATTACAGCTGGATTTTACTATGAAAGCCAGAGAGAAGGGAACGTGTGCCCTGACAACTTTGTTGGCACAGACAAAGGGAAATACTCTTTCTGACCTTCCATAACAGATCAAAGGGGGGTGAGAAAAGAAAAGGTGAATATCACTCAGACTGTGACCTTGCTCACATCACCCTGGAGAGTGAGAGCCAAATAAAGATGCTGTTTTATTCTGGATGTTTCTAAATGGGTTGTTGGGATCAGTGAATACATGGTGGGGGTAAAAACCGCTTTCTTGCAAGGAATTCTGGGTTATGGAGTCCTGTATGAATGAGCATTGGGGAGACAAGCCTATCTGTGGTCACTGTTCTGTGGGTTTGGAAGGTGAAGGGCTCAAAGCAACAGGAGTGGTCAGATAACCCTCTAACCGCTGCACATCTTCATCCTTCCTGTCCAAGCAGGTGGAGCAGGCCTGCCGGACTCATCCATTATTAATATGGTAATAGGGGTGAGCCAGTGACAAGGTGGGCAGTTTTTTATCAGTGCTGGGGTCACGGCCACCCCAGAGTGTTTGGTCACTCACTGCAACATGTAGCCAATAGGCTTTCCACTGAGACATATTATAAAAATGTTACAAACAGAGAAAGCGATTCTCTCGAACCCACACAACCTGAATGAACACGTGTATGGGCAAGTGTACGTGCACCTGCTGAATTGAGTTCATTTGTAAGTGTGTGTGTGTGTGTGTGTATGTGTGTGTGTGTGTGTGTGTGCTGAGGGTTGGAGTGTCCTACAGGGTGTCTCTGAGGCAGGCAGAGAAAGCTGTTGTTTGTGTGTGTGTGCGTGTGAGTGTGTGTGTGTGTGTGTGTGTGTGTGTGTGTGTGTGTGTGTGCATGTGAGCTCGTTCTGAGCAGGTGGACCGGATGCAGCAGTAATAGTGCTTGTCACAGCGACGCCTCTAGGCTAAACTAATGAGCACTCTACTCAGGGGAGCGTGTGCCAAACCAGTGAGCCCCGTACACTAACCCAACCCCAGTACACTAAACCCAACCCCAGTACACTAAACCCAACCCCAGTACACTAAACCCAACCCCAGTACACCTCACATGTGCGCCTAACCAACTTCACACCCAGATTTGTTTAACTATTTTCTGCTCAGTTTCTAAATTTTCTGTTCATTATATACTAAATTGGTTCATTACAGAGATGCTATTTTTACTATCTTTTATAAATAAAATATATCATTTGCATTTATATGCATATTCCACATGCTGGTTTTTTATGCAATATTCATGAAATGTTACACATATTATCATCCAGAGTAACTTCAAACCTCAAAATTCAAATGGAAAAATGCAGTTCAGATATGACAAATGTGGTGAATATAAAAGCTAATGATATTATACTTGTTTACTGATTTATCCTTGTAACAGAGATTACAAACAATCAGCTGGAATCAACTCCTGCCAGTACTGTTCACCTGTTAATCAGATCCCTCTCACTTATAAGGGACAAAAAGGGGTGAGTTCATGAGCACAGAACATCATAAAGCTACAGAAAAAGAAAAAATAGAATGAAATGCAAGAGAGAAGTGCTCTTATAAATCAAGTGCTACTAATGGCATTGTAATTTAGGAGAGAGCCCTCAAAGCAAGTTGAGAGAATTTGGCATGTGATTTTAGCCTTTCCCTCTCCTGCCCTGCCAACACCCTCTCTTACCTGAATCTAGCTGAAAGAACGAGAGAACAAGAAGAAACAGAAAGAGTGATACAAGGAGAAGAGAAGAAACAGACACAGAAGAAAGGTGCAGCAAGGTGTGTGTATCTGAGTGTGTGAGGGAGGAAGAGACCAAAAGAGACAGAGAGAGAGAGAGGGAGAGGGAGGGAGAGAGAGAGAGAGAGAGGGAGAGGGAGAGAGAGAGAGAGAGGGAGGATACATGAACTTAGTGCCTGGTGAATCCTAGACCAACATCATGATTAGGATCAAGCCCAGGTTTACCAGGCTGCCACTGAGTGCACAGCATGTTTTAGTCAAGTATCAACAGTGTAACCAGGGGCGGAGCCAGGGCTGGGCCTGGGCCCATTCAATCAACTAATCAGTGTAACCAGGGGCGGAGCCTGGGCCCATTCAATCAACTAATCAGTGTAACCAGGGCAGAGCCAGGGCCCATTCAATCAACTAATCAGTCAGTCGGTCGGTCAGCCTTCTCTTTAGTCTCCTTGTATCTTCGCTGTGCTTAACTAACTAGTTCTATCTTATTTTTAGAAACCCTGTCTGAACGAGGGGTCCCACACCATCTCACTCACAAACAAGCGAACTGTATCCTTGGAAACTCACACACAACCAGACTGCATTTTGCACTTCACACCACCACACTGTCACTCAAATGACAGGAACCGCGTTTTTTGCACTAAACCCATCCAAGCTGCTAACTTTGTGCATACATACATATTATATATAGTATTTAATTGTATTGTAAATTTTTAACTTCTGCATAGTTTATATTTTGTGGACTTTCACTGCATTTCACTGTAGGTTGTACCGTGTATGATCCCAACCCTGGCTGATCCCAACCCTGGCTGATCCCAACCCTGGCTGATCCCAACCCTGGCTGATCAAGCCTAACAAACACCAAAATGCTGCAGAACCTCAACAACAAAGTGGTGAAATCATCAGCATATATTCAGTTCAGTCTGGCGCCGTTGTCACTGTGGTGCAGAACACAGACGCTGACATCCACTGGATGGTGGGGACAGGGCACCTCTAGATCTCCTCATGGTCCTAGTGCTCAACTCTTTCTGCAGTTCTGCTGTGTTTTTTTTTTTTTTATGAAAAATGTGCTTCCAGACCAGCTTTCTCCTCGTGAGGCACCAGAACATTTGTGACCGACTTCCTCAGACTCTTCCTTTATTATTTCAGTCAGTTCAGGAGTTGGAGAGACACAGGAGTGATGAGGCAGAGAGACAGGACACACACACACACACTCGTACCATGACACACTCTATTAACTTCAGTAATCACACTGTTTGTACAACAATACGACCCTGAATGACCCAGACGTGGGTTTGTTTGTGCACACACCACGTTTTTCCCTCAGCGTTGCTCGTCACCTGATGTTTGTGAAATGTGAAAAGCATCTCACACAGAACTCAGTCTGCGTGCAGAAACACTTTATATATAGATCACTTAAACTCTTTATATATAGATCACTTAAACTCTTTATATATAGATCACTTAAACTCTTTATATATAGATCACTTAAACACTTTATATATAGATCACTTAAACTCTTTATATATAGATCACTTAAACTCTTTATATATAGATCACTTAAACTCTTTATATATAGATCACTTAAACTCTTTA
>JAOYMR010000010.1:8860842-8873149 GCA_025802075.1 Tenebrosternarchus preto | reverse complement strand
GTGAGAGTGTGTGCGTGTGATTGTGGGTGTGAGTGAGTGAGTGTGGGCGAGAGAGAGAGAGGAAGAGGGAGAGAGAGAGAGAGAGAGAGAGGGAGAGAGAGAGAGAGAGAGAGAGAGAGAGGGAGAGAGAGGGAGAACAGTTTGCAGTCTAGGGGCTTGGAGAGGTTGCAGCTGGCTGCTTTACTCTGAAATGTTCAAGCATGACTGACCCATTTCATCAGGTCTGTCAAAGCCTTGCACTGATACATGTTGACAACATTTAATCTTAAAAATTGAAAGAAATGAATTAATATGCAAATTCCATCAGCTTTGTAATAAAAATGTCCTTGACAAAACAGAGAACAGCACCCCAGAGGAGTAGTGTGAATTATCCCAGTGCCCGTGCTCCTCGAGTCTGTCTGAGGTACACAAGTCCACCAGGAAATCAGCGCGGATCTGACTTGGAAATAATTATGATGGAGGAACAAAACCCTAGCAGGTTGAATAAATGGAACAACATGGGAAAAGGCCTGGTCCTCTTTGTTATTCACTTTGAATTAATAGGATTAGTTTGAGATCCATATACCCCTAAAATCAACACCTCGCTATCAAAGCGCACACAGACTGGGAGGAGTGGGAGAGCGAAAGTGTGTGTGTGTGTGTGTGTGTTGCATGCCATTACAAATTCAAGCACAGTGGAATACTAGAGGGAAAAGCAGAGAGGTTTTCTCATTCTTCATGAGACGGCACAAATCTGCAGGGACAGAATCTTACAAGACAAAGATTACCAGTACAAGAGACACAGGTGGCTACAACCTGCTCTCCTGTGGAATTAGCTCAACTATGGGGCCTAATTATCTGTGGAAAGAGTGCAGTGAGGAAGGAAACTTCACTGTTTGAAGGACAAATGATTAATTAAAAAGAACAGCTCACCTTCGTTTTGATCTTTGGACAAAACACAGAACTTGAAATTCCCACTGGAGCACTATCTTAACCCAGCACGGTAATAACAGTCACAGGGCATATATGATGACCCACAGCTAATGACTGACATGAAGGCCTGTTCCCTGTTTAGAACTCATTTTACATTTTGTAATTAATATTGTACAAAAAAAGAAGTAGACGAATGTATATTACAATAAATTTTGATTTTACTCTATATATTTGGGATATGTATTTTTTAAAACAAAACTTCATTGATATCTTCCATTTATATTTTTTTCCTTGCATATACAAAATGTTCTGTCTAGCGGATAAATAGGTCTTAAATGGCTTAATTTTTAAACTTCATTAAACTTCATTTAGAGTTCATATAAAAGCTTTTCACTAGTGAAAATACTTCATGTTCATGAAGTATTCAGACATTAACTTAACAATGCCAGCACATATTCTATTTGTTGACAAGGAAACCAGCCTAACCTTCTGAAAGAGCTCTCACTACACTCCAACACCAGTTAGAGTGCTTCTGCCTTGTTTCTGCTTCCAGCAGATCGTCTGTGTTGTGCGCTTGTATGCTGTTAGCCTTACCCGCAAAACTCCCCCCCCCCCCTCTCCACCCCTCTCTCTCTCTCTCTGCCGTCCCTGAAAGATCAGAGTAGACTGTAAAATAATGAAAAATGGGCAATTCTTGCGGGGCACTGCCCGTGCACATCCTCCTCCACCAAGGCATTCATCACTCGCCAGGTATTGTCAGTGAAAGTTTAATTGCATAAACACTCAGTAACTGTCCTGTCATATTTCTTGTCAGCCCGGATTCTCTCTCTGGGCTCACTATCGCACAAAACTATAATTGAATTGCTACCGAATCGCACAGGAGCCAAGGGGAGGAGAGCTTTATGAATAGAATTTGTTTCCTATCAGCAGGTCTGACAAATTGTGTCACGAGAAAAAGCAGGACAGATAATTTCCCCGTTTATTGGGCCAAGACCTGTTAGCTGTTAGCTCTTATCTCTACCCTGTTATAAGACCCAGTTAAACAAAAGTGTATATATATATGAAATTTCGCAACAAAAGCAATTGGCTTGTTGGGGAAAGGCTGTCTAAATACTAGACAAAGCTGCGAATAAGTGCTTTATTTGCAGCGTGTCCTGAGAGATGAGTAGAGAGGACTAGAAAAGGCAATTGGCCAATAAACCCATCAGGAATGCAGAGGCCAGTGTGGTGAGAACGGCTGCTACCACACACCTGGAATCTCTAATGCAGGTCCTGCAAGTGTCATTCACATATCCACTGCACCCCATAACACACACACACAGACACAGACACACACACACACACACACACACTCTCTCTCTCTCTCTCTCTCTCTGGAAAAGCCTATTCAAAATTTCAACCATTGGTTTCAATGCAAAGATTTCTGAAAACACAATGTCAGTCAGGAGACTGACTCATCTTAGATTTTATTACATTTGTTTTTTTGTATTTCACTTTTTTTCAGGTATGACATCAAACTTTCAATAAAAATAAAAACAGTAAGTGAAATTTGAAGCTCAGTTCTAAGACACAGGCACACATATTCCACTTTCAAACAATCTCTGATCGAGAAAGAAATCCGGCCTCTCCACCCTAAATCTTTATAACACAAACACCTCTAATACAAATACTTCAGACTCCAAGAGCAAGAGACTGACATATTACACCCAGTAAGGAGCTCAACAGAATCATTTTGCTCAAAAGTGCCGAGTCTTTCTGGGGTTCGTTTAAAGCGGCTTGCGCTGACGCTGGAGTCGAGCTGAGAGCGCTTTTCCTGTGCGACCGAGCCGGTTGCTCCGCTTGAAGACTTTCCCAGCGCACGACCGCACGCTGCCTGGGAACCCGAGTCTACCGCGCCATTCGCCGATAAAAGGCCCTCTCTGACAAGCTTATCAGCCAAATAAGCTTAAATAAAACTGGCTTCTAATAGTCTGGAGACCGCTTGATCCCGCCTTTGTCTTTCCAAGCTCTGAAGTCTTCCTCCTCTAGTGATCTTGTACTTTTCTCCGTGACAGGATTTTCGATCTTTTTAGGCTGGGTAAGCTGTCATTAGCCTTCTGCGCTCTTCTCTTGGGATTGTTTAGCATGTGGTTCTGTATGGTGTGTGATACCAGCGGCTCAGAGTGTGGGAGTATGGGACTGAGGTGAAGCTACAGATGTTTGGAGAGTTTTTTTTTTTTTTTAAAGCAAAGATGAGAGGCTGTCATTAATGTGTAGACAAGAGGAATACCTCAGTGGTTTTTAAACAGATATTCAGACATGAAGCCCAATCACTCATGTGCATACAAAATACACCCCTAAATTATGTAATTTACAAAACTGGTAAATATCCCAGGAGGAAGGGTGCTAAGCCCATGCAATACTTTATAATTACTAGGAAGCTTTATGAAGCCTTTATGAATCACATGGCCCACTGGGTCTGATCTGTGAAGCTCCTCATTTTGTACAACACAGATTTGCTTCTGTATGAGCTTCTACATGCCCACCACACAGGTGTAAACACTGAAGCGCAAAGGACAAATCAACCATCAGAGCGCTCTATCAAAGCCTACCCTCTGTATGAAAGCCCACCAGGACTGATGGGCAGTTCTTAAATCAAGTTGTGCTTTCAGAAGGACCTTAATTTAAGGTGAAAGTTAGAGCTTGGGATAAATGAACGCATCTGATGATTAAAAGCCATTTGTCTTGGTGAACAGGCGAGAAGCCTTTTATTTATAGTGGCTGGTTCATCACCACGCCCAGCTCTGTGCCCCAACACAGCTCACAGCCGACCAACCCAGAGCTTCTTTCATAATTACTGAGTAACTTATGACATTTTCAATCCCGTGCAAAAAAAATTAACAAACGTTATGACTTTTACTTTAGCGGGACTGTTACGGAAGCTGAATTATGAAAGGCTTACTATGGTTAAATTACAGAAAAAAACCCCAGTCAGGAAATGTTATGGTTTTCACACTTAGGCAAAGCTTCATTGACTGTTTTTAATTAAATCAGTGTCTATAGACTCAACCCTCAATGTCATTCAGTACCACTGAACATCTGGCTAATTCTACATTAAAGAAGTAATAGAAATTTAACCCTGTGATTGACCATATGTTTACAATGTATTAACTATCATTAGTTGTTATGGTGTTTCAGTAAAAATCAGGAACACTGCAGTTAAACCCAGTGAACTCTGCTGTTGGCTACATTGCTGATGCTGAGTTCCTCATCGATTTGTGAAGCACATCGTCCTTTGCACATGGTGACTCAGAGCTGAGGATGTGCTGTCGGGGCAGATCTCCTCTGCCTGTCTGGCCTGCTCTGGGTTTTCCAACAGCAGGTCTGGGGTAGACGATGAGGTCCTTCATGCCTCATCCTGAGAGATTCTCATGAGCAGCTCAGACGGAGAAGAGCGAGCAGACGCACCCTCCGATTCCCGGAGCCTCTTGGCTCATCTCCGCTCTGAGAATAGCAGAAATCCTCTCTGCCATCTGTGACTGGAAACCGCCAGTGAAAAAAAACCCAAACAAACAGAAAAACCGAGCCTCAAATCCCCAGATCTATGCAGCAGTCATGTCTGGTGTAATAAATGATATTGGAAAACAAATGTATACATTTATTTATTTCTTTTTTGCTGAGGACAACGGCATGCATTCACAGTCTTATATTAGCATTTCCATTTGGAGCGGGGACAGAGGCGGCCGCTCCACTGCTTTTAGCAGGTGGGCACCGTGGAGGAGGAGAGCCTCCATCACGACACACAGTGATGTTTATTTAATTGAACACACTCCCTTCCTGACAGAAAGGCAGATGGACAAAAGGATCAGATTTGCATTCTTAATCAAAATGCAACGTGAGCAAGAATTAATAGACGCAGTTGATGTTTCACACAAACAAATGAAGATACCACAAACTCTGGAGCTGTGTTAGCAGTACAAAGCTGGCTGTCTACAGCCGAATTCACCCTCCTGCCTGCGAACAAACACAGGCCTCTTCGTCTGTGGACATTTCATTCTTAACCTCTTTGAATAAATAAGAGCAAAAGTATTCAACATTATAGACCAGTGCAGGATCTGATACGGTGAGATCCAGCTCGCAGAGGCTAGACCACCGTCACCACTGTCTTCTGTTCTCATGCCCCCACAGCCCTGCACAGTGAGGGGTGAGATAACGTAGTACATATTAGCGCTGATGCTAGCCTAGAAGGGTGTTGGCTACGGAGAAGTGCAATCCAGAAAAACAACATAAAGATGCATTCAATCGTTTGTTTATTTGCTTCTCTGTCCACCTGTCCATTTGTCCATTCGTTTGCTCGTTCATTCACTCTCTTTCGATTTCTGCCTTTTTGATTTTCTTTCCTCTCTTTCTCTCCGTTTGTTCTGGGAAAACCCTTCCCACACGGACAACGCTCTCGACACTTTTTTGGAGTGCAGATGAAGTTCATCACTCCTGCTCCATGGGTTCCATCATCCTCTTAGCATCTCTGAACCACAGCTCACTGAACAGCTACCAGCTTCCAGGAAAAAGATGTCAGTGCTGTGGACAGAGCAGCTTCTACAGCTCTCCAAAGACAGTAAAAGTAGGTATGATGAAGCGTTCAACAATGAAACAGCTCTAGCTGAAGCTCTAATGCTAGAAATAACACTATAACAGCTGCAGGTATTCAAGAGAGGCATTAATTACAGGAGCCTATACTGAATCCATGACTGCAGGTGCAGCAGACACCTCAGCATGCACCTCCACATAGTCACACACACTCACACACACGTTCAGCTCACTCAGAATGGGCTGAGGTGCTGGGGTCTGCTTCAGTGTGTGATGGATTGGAGAAATGTCAGATGAGTTCGAGCGTGACCTCGCTGGTTGGGGCAGGCTGGCGAGGATCGATATGTTTGAGCTGCAGACCTCTGCGCCTTCAGATTTCAATTAAAACTCCAGCAACTGTTTTGGCCATGTGATCATTTCTGATCACTTTATTAAAGCCATAGACTACAGTGCTTTGTGTGTGTCTGCACTTTTCATGTTTCTGAGTGTGTGTTGTGTGTGTGTGTGTGTGTGTGTGCGTTTGTGTATACAAGAGAACGAGAACTTCCTCAGTACTAACATGAGCTTTAACAGTGAACACTGTTGCTCTTAAACAGTGTGTGTACTCATGACAACCAGGCCCTGCTGACAAGTGAAGCAGACTAATGTCTGCTCTCTGTGGGCCCTAATCTCATTATTTGTATTCAGTGGGAGTATCAATGGCTCCTTTGACCCCTGACTCTGTTTCAAGGACACTCCTCTGTATGAGGTTAAAACCTCCGCTGCAGGGTGGTGAGAGTGGACCATGAGGGATCTTGGTCAGGTCCGGTTTGCTGGCCCCACCCCAGCCAGCCCCTGGTGCCCAGCCCAGGGCCGCTGACTCTGGCTAGTGGCTGCACTGCAGTCTGTCTGGGCCAGGAGTGGAATAATCAAAGGCCCATGACATACGGTCTTTTGTATATACACTATATTGCCAAAAGTATTCGCTCACCTTCCTTGACTCACATATGAGCTTAAGTGACATCCCATTCCTAATCCATAGGGTTCAGTATGACGTTGGTCCACCGTTTGCAGCTAGAACAGCTTCAACTCTTCTGGGAAGGCTGTCCACAAGGTTTAGGAGTGTGTTTATGTGTTTTTGACCATTCTTCCAGAAGTGCATTTGTGAGGTCACATACTGATGTTGGACGAGAAGGCCTGGCTCTAATCTCCGCTCTAATTCATCCCAAAGGTGTTCTGTCGGGTTGAGGTCAGGACTCAAGTTCATCCCAGTGAAGTTCATCCACACCAGACTTTGCCATCTATGTCTTTATGGACCTTGCTTTGTGCACTGGTGCACAGTCATTTGGATGGGTGAGCGAATACTTTTGACAATATAGTGTACTTGCATGCAGGTATGTGGAGCAGTCCTTCCCTGAAGGAGTTTGAGCTAGGAGGTTTCAAGAGGACACAGTGAAGTCCAACCCTATGAGTTTTTGATTTTTCTCTTTGGTTCAAAAAAAAAAAATTTAGATTGGTGTTATTTCACTATAATAGAAAATTCAAATGGGTTCTCTTCTACTGCAAAATAAAGCAATAATCTCCAGATGCTTTAAATGCAATTAGGAAATTAACATTGTATTATTATAGCTCTTTGAGGCCTTTGCAAATTGAGGAGGCCTATCCTTAAAAAGCTTTCTCCCAGAAAAAGATTCACTTTTTCTGAATGAGAAGGGTGACTGCAAAGCCCTTTATTCCATGGTGTCGGGGGAAGAAAGTGTAGCTCCACTGAGCTGAAGCCAGAGCTGTGGAAGGTCTGTCTACTGCTCTTCTCCAAGTCCTGGAGACATACCACAGTTGGGCTGACATTAGCAACCTGCCTTTCCCCTTCTTAACAGCTATTACAGAACAACCTGAAGGAGATGTATTTGTGTGTGTGTGTGTGTGGGGTGGGGGTTGTTTGAGAGTCTATGTGGTGGGATTGTGGCAGTATTACTCTGGTTTGACAGGCCCAGATTCTTGGGGTCTGCTGGAAAAGAGCTGTATTTGCATTTGAAATGTCATATTCAGAAGCGCACACCTGCTGAAAACCAGAGGAGGATACACACAAATCAAAGGTGTAACCCTGTGGGAGAGGCAGGATCACCCTGCCTAAAAGCCTGCCCTACTCCTGCCTTACTCTGCCTTACTCCTGCCTTACTCCACTCCTACTCCCTTAATCCAGTCCCGCTGTTGCCATGGTCATGAGACCCTGAATCGTTCTTGATCTCAGCTCTCCCAATCTCTCTTTACAGACCTTACAACCTCTCCTCACAGTGTTTCTATACAGCCAACCACATAAAAGTACTGTAAAAATTTTATGACTGTTTTAATAAATGTACCCAGTATTTTCTAGTTTCTTTGGCTAATCTCTATCTTTTATAGAGTAACCACTGCACACTGTCCACAACAATTCCTTGTAATGCCTTTATAATGTATTGCTAGAATTAAAAAAATCACTTAATTTGCTACAAAAAATAAGAGACAATCCAAAATGGTCAATCAAAAATATGCCACTAACTACTGTTTCAGTGATGTGCCTGTGTGTGGCGATCTGTTCCCGGTACAGAGGGCAGTGTATGTGTGTGTGTGTGTTAGGATCTGTACCAGGTACAGAGAGCAGTGTGTGTTAGGATTTGTACCAGGTACAGAGAGCAGTGTGTGTGTGTGTGTGTGTGTGTGTGTTAGGATATGTACCAGGTACAGATAGCAGTGTGTGTGTTTGTGGGGGGGATCAGAGCTGAGAATGGAGGACAGCTACACAGTAGTAAAGCTAATCAATACATTACTCATTGATGAGCCATCAGCCAGCCCAGCTATCAGAAAAATCCACCAATAGCACATCCTGAAATAACCAGACACATGATCAGCCATCAGGAACGATTATCCAAAAAACCTCTATTGAACATTACATTGATACGTTACCTCTACAGTTTAATTCACTGATTTAAATACATTTATTTTATTTTATATGATGTCAAAGTAATAAACTGTCTGTACAAACTGTTTTGCACAATAAAGGAAGTGGATATGTTTCAGTAACGTCTCCGTGCGGAGTTAAATCGGACAGGATGTCACATGCTCTGGCGGCTGGCGTGGAATCCAGTGAATCATGCCGGCAGTGTTCTCTTTTATTAATGCTTCTACAAGCACACAAACAGAGCTGACTTTCATCCTCATCAAAGAACTCATGTTGACAAACATCGGGATTACTATCTTCAAGAAAAATATAGCCATATTTACCACTTTATTACAGATGTGACATGCCCTTGGGAGAGATGATGGAGGGGGGGGGGGGTTGTGGTCCTAGTGCCTCAGCAGTACCCGCTATTTAAACAAGACTGTTGATAACACAATTTTGCTCACAGGTAGAGAGGTGGGAAGGGTGACATGGTAGGCAGAACAGGAGGTGAGGAGGTGAGGAGGTGAGGAAGCAGGAGGTGAGGAAGCAGGAGGTGAGGAGGACACAAAGAAACTGCCTGTGTTCTATAGATATGCTGCCTTTCATCGGGGGTGTGATGGGGGCAGTAAAAGAGTGTGTGAGAGAGGGAGACAGTGTGTGTGTGTGTGTGTGTGTGTGTGTGTGTGTGTGTGTGTGTCACGAGAGAGAGAGAGACAGAGAGACAGAGATGTGTGGGTGAGAGAGAGAGAGACAGTGTATGTGAGAGTGTGAATAGAGAGAGAAAGAGGCAGAATTGTAGGTAAGGAAGCACTGGGTGCCCTTTGTCTGATACTACAGCACATCCATAACGAGTCTCTGTGTACACAAATAAATCTCAATGTCACAACCCCCCCACTCCCAGCACACATTAAAGAGCTCTCCTCTCACTCCTGCCAAGAAATTAACCCTGGGAAGCAGTTCTGTATAGAACATAACCCCCTACCATATACACCCATGATGATGCTCACACACACACACACACACACACACACACACACACACACACACACACACATTTCAGCAGTGTGAAATATCTGCTGGCAAAAAAAGCCAGGAAAAGGACAAAACCACAAATGTGGAACTTCAATTAATTTAAAGCCCCAATCAGCAAAGAATAAATCCTTGGCAGATCTAATTACTGAGGCTCTCGGAAGACCCAGGCCGAACAGCCAATCTCCCTCCTGTTTGAACAGCTTGATGAACTAAGGGACTGATGGATATCAAGTCATTTTGTTTAATTTATAAATGGATTTTCCCCTAATACTTAAATTATCATCAGTACAACACAATGAAAATGGGAACATTTGGAAGGCAAAGTCTATAACCGCCCTGAAAGGAATTCCAATGAGGAATGTCACCTCTTTCCAATTCTTCTGTACAATTCCTCTAATTAAATTCCAGGGCAGACTAAGCCTGTGTTACAGTGCAGCCTCAACGGCTTGTGCCCCTCGAGAACCCGGCAGAGTTAAAGACACTCGTCAGCTGTATCACATCACTCACTCACTCACTCACTCACGCACGCACGCACGCACGCACGCACGCACGCACGCACGCACGCACTCACTCACTCACGCACGCACGCACTCACTCACTCACTCACTCACTCATTCACGCACGCACTCACTCACTCACTCATTCACGCACGCACTCACTCATTCACTCACTCACTCACACACTCACTCACTCACTCATTCACGCACGTACGCACGCACTCACTCACTCACTCACGCATGCATTCACACACTCACTCACTCATTCACGCACGCACGCACTCACTCACGCACTCACACACTCAATCACTCATTCACGCACGTACGCATGCACTCACTCACTCACTCACTCACTCACACACTCACAGACTCACAAACATATATATGCATGCAGACACACAAACATGTAAACAAACACACACACACACAGCTCGGGCAAAGTCTTTATAAAGAGTCTTCCACTCATTTTAATGCATAGCTTCACACAAACCTCTGAAAGGGACTGAGACACTGTGGATTTTAGCAAATGTGTTTGTTTTTATCTCTTTTTTTCATTTCTGCTGTCCCTTTTTTATCAAGCATGAAGTATGACATGCTCAAAACAAAAGACAGAAGCTCCATTATAAGACTCACTATTAATGGATGAAAATACAAAACAAAAGAATTTGATCTGATGCAAAGTTCTATGTTAAGTTTGTAATACTGATGCCAAACACAACTGCATGCGACAGAATCTATAAAAATGTCAGTGAAGGACTGGCTGATTTAAACAGAGACTGCATGGCCAAACGTATCAGGGGTGTTGGAGGCTTCAGTCATCTACAGAGGACTGCTGTGATGACTCTAATCCTAATCCTAATATTAACCTTTTGGTTTTCAGTTGAAAGCAGCATTGTATGAAAAGCATTTGTCCTCGAGGGGATCAGCCAAACTTCCCCACCTAGTAAAAACGGTTCTGTCTCCTGTGTTAACAGCACGTAAGGTACTTACTGTCCTGTCAAAGACTGCTTGTAATCTTTCACTTCTGTGCTTAAATTAGAGGCAGATCCCAGTTTTAATCCCAGCTTGCTAATGGTAGTGGCTGCGTGGCCCTTACCTGGCTCTGGGGTCTCGGAGTGAGAGGAAGAGGAGGCTGAGCTGGCCCCGTCCTCAGCCCCGCCTCCCTGGGAGAGCAGGCCCCGCCCTGGAGGCAGTTTCATCCCTAGCTGCTCTGCCATTTCCACCTGATCGCCAGGGTGCACGTAGTCGAACACACTGCTGCCTGTCAACTCCACCTGCATAGAGAAATAGAGGAGAAGAGAGGGAATCATGAGCTCCAAAACAATCCTTTAATGTAACATAACATAATCAGTCACTCAAAAAACATGCAACTTCATTTACATGCTTTTCCTATTTTAAATAACAAAAATAATTTCACTTCCTTTTGTAATAAAAAGAGAAAAATCAGATGGATCAGGACAGAACACATGAGGTTATGTTCTCAGGAACTGCAAATGTTCTTTAAATTTTAAACAGATATGTTTAGTTTTACTTTTATAAATGGCAGATTAGTTGAAGGAAAGCTGAAGACTCAAAACCTAAAACCCATGTGAACTGGTGTGGGTCTTAAACCCATGTGAACTAGGGTTAGGGTTAGAGTTAGGTAACCCTAACACTAAATCTGCGTGAGCTGGTGAGGCCCCTAAATAAAAGCACTGGCGCTGTAGTTGCCCTGTTTGTCCTGTATGTCCTGACACTGTTCTGTCTGGCGGGTTCTTTCTGTAGCTCTCGGTCTGTTAGACACGGTGATCAGGCGTCTGTGGGGATGTGAGGACTGCCTAAAAATTAACCCTTTAATGTTCAGTCAACTTAGGCCTTCAGAAATGATCCATGCTGAAGCAGTACTTATGTAAAGGGACTAATGAAAACGTGGAAAACAACAGAAAAAAAGATAAAGTAAAAAGATTTATACTATAATAAATAAGTAACGGTGTCTTGAATGTACACAGTAATTAATGGAACATGGTAGTTTCTATTAATACCACATTATGATGTAAAAGCTGTAAGAGTAGGTGTACGTATGTGTATTTGAATGTTTGTGTATGTTTGTAAATGTGTGTATGTGTGTGTGTGTGTGTAGGTGTGTGTGTGTGTGTGTGTGTGTGTGTGTCAGCTGGGGCTGCTGTTGCTGGGATGTTTTGCTGACCCAGTGGAAACACTGAGGAGTGAATATATGGAAGATTAAACATTTAAGAGGCAACAGCAGCTATGGGAGGAAGGTCTCATCACTCCCCTATCCTACACCCCCCCCCCACACACACACACATACACAAACACACACACACACAACAACACATCATAAAAAGCAAAAAGAAGAACTTGAACAAAAACAAAATAAGAGAAAAAAACATCGATAGAAAAA
>JAOYMR010000010.1:8818199-8835580 GCA_025802075.1 Tenebrosternarchus preto | reverse complement strand
TTTTTTAACTTTTTTTTAGTTTTTTAGTCTCATATTAACATTATCCTCTCTCTCTCTCTCTCTCTCTCTCTCTCTCTCTCTCTCTCTCTCCCTCCCTCCCTCCCTCCCTCCCTCCCTCATACACACATGTAAATGAGAAATTCAAAATTTAGCATATGCTTTTACTGTGGTGTGTGTGTACACTGAAATCTTCTGTTTTATCGCAGTGCAGCAGACTTTCCTGCAAAGCAAAATACTTAAACAAAAATTAACAAATAAAGTCCTGAGGGTATGAGAAGATTTAAATGCTACATACCTATTTGGATTCATGAACAAAGCCCTGCCCACTGCCCCACAAAAAGGGTGTGGCCAGACTATGAGAGACAGAATGCAAATAGGGGGAGGAGTGCTAGAGTCAGGATTCTGGACACCATGGACCTGCTGCGGGGAAAACCTTACGGGTGATGAGGGTTGGGGTCCAGGCTGAGGTTAGGGACAGCCAGGTTAGGATGTGTGGGGAGGACTGTAGGGGGCGGAGTTAAGGGGTTTTCGGGGAGAACATCCCAGGAGGATCAGAAACCTAAAACCCCAGTAATAGGCGAAGGAAATGCAGGCAATTCATGATCAGCTGCCTCTACAGCTCAGCTCCTCCACATCTAATGGCTTCTTAATGTATATTCAACAGCAGGCTGGAACAGGCTGGTATGGGAGTGCACTTGCTTGGGGAACTAGTTAAATGATTCAGGGGGAAACTACGGCTTTCATTTAGGTTTGTGCCCTCCAGTCTGTTTATACTGGTCGATACACTTGTCTGAAGAATATAATGGATTAGCACATCATTCAACGAAGCAGCGGAGAGGCAGACTAGGGGCAATGGAGAGAGAAAAGTAAATTACAGTTAGCAACCGAAGTGGGCCATGCCCTGAGCAAGGAAACATCATATCAACTCACAAGGTCTATTCCGGCACCCAGCCAACCACAGTGAAGGAGACGAAAGGCAAGAGCATCGGCGAGGAAATAAGAAACAAAATTCTCGCAGCAATAAAATAAAACAATTTAACAAAATAAAACACATCTTTCTGGGGCACTGTCTCTTGTTCTGTGCCCTCTGTTGTCCTCCTGCGCTGAAGAGAACATGGAAATACCAGCCAACCTCTTCCCCACTCAGGAAATCACAGCAAATACAAACTCCATCTCCACCACACAATGGCTTTACTTAAGGCAGATCGAGCCATTGGGTTTCTATTACATGGGAGTCGAATTTATTCTCAATTACCCGACCCCTGCAGTATGGCTACAGAGGCAATGTAAATGAGTCCTCCATCTTATCTGAGCAGCGACTTTTCCTGTAGGAAACAAATGAGAAACATGGCGAAGGAATCCTGGAATCTCTCTCGCTCTGTTCCATTAAAAGAGTATCGATTGGAAGCACTGCTAGTCCCTGCTCTAAAATGCCATGATAATCAGAGAAGTTAATACAGCCATTCATTTTCATGGGGACAGAAGCCCAGATACACACCCGTTTGGGAGTGGCCTTCGTCAGGACACAGAGATAGAAGATTGTGTCTGGGAATTAAATTTTAAAGTCGCAGGTATAATGACTGGAAGGCTTTTAGATAATAGCAGGAAAATGTGAGTGTTTTATTAATTTCTAGGTGGGCACGTCAGGCTTTGTGGTTCAGAGCTGAACAAAATAAATAAACTGACAGGCATCTTTCTAGACAGTTTATGGTTTCAGCACATCACAGCAGCACATCACCGCAGCGCTAAAACTACGCCCATCCAGAGTAGCACAGTGTTTCCCTAAGCCACACCCATCCACAGATTCACAGTGTTTCCCTAAACCACGCCCACTCACTGCAGATGGAGCTGGCCGGGGACAGCAGGGATGTGAAGGCCTCAGGCTAAATGACTTTTTAGTGACAGTGTCATCAAAACGAGTCTTTTTTGTCACCCCACTGAACCGAGACGTTCTAGCTCTCAGCACCTCGCGTGACATAAACAAATCCACCCAAATGTGCTCATAATTTTTACCCTGTGGCATCGCAGAGGAGCCCTGTTGCTTTGGGTGCAAGTGGAGCAAAACCAACACTTGTAGTTCCCACAAAAACAGTAATATCTCCATCTCTCTCCTGACTGTTCTACTATTAGCTATTGCCAGTCACCCTCTGTAAAAACGTCATTAGTCAGTCCAGGGCTCACCAGCACAGGAGATAAAATCCAAAGGACAAATACACAATTAAGCTGGAAGTAACACTAACAGCAACACAAATCTTAGATCACCAGTTATTTTCAGATTAAAATCACCATGCATTCTCACACCAAAATTACGTCCCAAAAGTTTGGGAACAGGTAGGATTTCTTTGTCCTTTGTATGTTAATTGTGTTAGTGCATGTAGTGCCACTCATGCTGTTCTGTTTGTGCAGATCTGATGAGGCTTTGTTGGGCTTTTAAGTCCTAACCAGTGGCAGCTTTTCCTCTCCAATCTTCATACTGATTTCCAGAGGAAGACCCAATCCGTGCCTTAAGCCGGGACGCTGCCTCAGTGATCGCCCTGCCGTCCCTCGGGAAGCTCTCCCTCTGAAAACCTCTAATGTATCTAATGTCTAATGCATTTTCAAATAGATTGTCAAGGCGTCCAATTCAGTATCTTTTTATTGCATGTCAAATCTTGGTGCAGAAAAAGAAGAACTTAATCCCCCCTCCCCCTCAGTGATATCTTACAAATGAACATTTTGTCAACATCTGCATGTGCAGAATCTACAGGCAGCATATCGGCCAGATCTTTCCTATGTTACTCTGAGGGAGATACTGTCATATAACCATGATTAGAGGAATAAAAAGGCTAATAGGAGCTCTAGATAAGGCACATTTTCTGTGGTAACTACACATAATGACTTACCACCACTACTGCTGAAAACTGCAAATGTAATTCCCGATATGATCCATGTGATTTCCATAGTATGTCGTAACTTTAAAACCGCTCATTTAGAAAAAATAGCAATACCCTTTACTTAGTAAGATATTATCTTAACATTCTTTATGTTCTTTTTCATGAGGCTGCTGCCTAAAACAAAATAAAAGTCCCACCAAAGGGTTAGGATGACATTGGCAGGCAACTGCTCAGGCTTTCCAAAATGACAGCCATTTGCACTTAAATGAGGGGATTTGTGCCTGGCCGACCCATTACCAACACGCCATATGTGAAACCGTGTCTTTATCCCACATTATAGAAGAGGGAATGAGATCTCCTTAGACCATATTTTCTCTCTCTCTCTCTCTCTCTCTCTCTCTCGCTTCAAACGGGATTCCCTTTTCTCCAACAGGAATAAGACTGACAAGCCCTACTGCAACTCTCTGCTCGTGTCCAACTGTTTGGGGTTAAAAAATGAACTTTAACTTGAAGCTGAAGCTTCCGTACAGCTCTAGTAGACATTTTTCTGTCTGTCTATCTGTCTGTCTGTGCATTAATGATCCTCAAAGCCAAACTAATGTTCGCCATCACTCACCCATGTGTTGTTCTGCTACTTGCTGTTCCTCACTTGTTATGAGGTAGGTGATAGGCCTCCTTTCCGCATTCATGTGTTGTGTCTGATGGATGTAAAGGGATTAGAGTGTGTCTCTGGCCCCGAGGCAGATACCAGGCCCCACATCCCTCTTTGGTAATGTGGCCCTATCATAACAGAGCCAAAAGGATGGGGTACAGATATCGCACGCAGCCCAAAAAACAGCCGTGCGCGAGAGGCGGAGCGATGGAGTGCACTCATCCTTCAGCCGTCTCTCCGACGCTGCGCGTCTGTTTATTTGAGTCTTTATCAGTACTGAAGAGCGCCGCCCCTCCCTCCGTCCTCTCCCAGATCCGCACACATTTATTACTAATTATCTATCATGCAGGCCAGAGTGCACGGCGCTGCACTGCAGGTGTGCAGCACGATAATGGATGGATGAAGGTATCGTTCATGTACACCACGTGCCAGTGACATTAGCAAAATCCTCTAAACAAATTTCCTCTTATCTTCTCATAGTTGTGCTACAAAGGTGCCTCCTCACAGCACCCCTCATTAGGTGACAATAATTAAGTCTCATTTGTAAAAGCTCATGTACATAAATTCAGATCATTTCATCAGCCATATTTAGTGAGAGGAAAGTATATTTGCCTTGCGAGTAACTGTTGGGCTCATGCCGTACTTTCTAGCAGACCCTCTACAGGCCCATAGCTGTGGCTCCTATGGAAGAAGATGGACAGCGAGATTTGAACTTGAAGTCCAAATTCTAGTTCAATTACGTTATGCATGGAACTATATACAATTTTAAATATGATACTTAGCAGATTCTTATAGCAGCCATTCTTTGAAAACCTTTGTTCTCATGCATCGTTTTCTCTTTAAATGCCTTTTCTGCTGCCCTACATCTCCAGCCTCCTTAATGCTCTTATTTTCCCAGGGTGAGAAATTGGAAACAGGGTGAAATACATGGTGTCCACGTCTCTGCGCTCCTCTCCCAGAGAGGGTCAAGCCTCATCTATTATTCCCCATGGCAAGAGTCACAGGGCCTCATCAGGCCTTGTTATACCCTTATATGATGGGTTTCCTGCCTGTAATACATGAGAGAGATTACAAACACATTTTTCCTCTTCTGCAGCATCTGGGTGGATATGTCGCATTAAGGTGTCACCCTGGTGTCTGCTACAGAAGAACATTACCGCCTCTGCAGCCATGCCTCTGAAAACAGAGAGCAAGTTATGCATAATAAATGGAATTTTCTTTTTTTTTTTTTTTAAAAAAAAAAAGCAAACTGTGCATTATCTGGACTAAACCTTTCTCTCGTCTGATTCGCTCTTTTTCAGTCTCTGTTAACATGGAGGAAGTACTAAACTGACTCACATTCCATTTCCTAGCCACTACCAACATGGAGAAGTACATCAGTTCGTTTCATGTCTAAAATCACACTTAGACTGTCACTGTCTTACTGACGGTGATGGCTCACAAGTACACTTAAAACCAGTAGGAAACACTTTGGTTATGTGCTTAATCACAAAATCTGCCTGGCTCTAAGGACTCTCTTTCCCATGCTCATTCTCTCTCCTTCACTGTCATCGCTGCAAACGTTCTGTAGTTCCTTGGCAGGTCAGCGCTAGAGAGATGGTGGTGGTAATGCATTCTCCTCTCAGTCGGGACTGGCATCCCTGCACGGTAAAATAAAAACACATTCATGGCCATTGCTTGCCTATTCATCTCTTCACAGTGCTCTGATTCTCTCACACCTCTTTCTCTCTTCCTTTCTCTCTTCCTCCTTCCTTCTTGATCACTCTTTCATTTCTACTCTCTCTCTACCGCTCTCATGCAATCTGGTGGGTTTGTCAATAAAATACACTCATCAATTTTCGCCAGCACCTGACTTTGATCTCTTTATGTGTTCAACATTCTGACATGAAATTAAAAGCCCTGCTCTAGGTTCAACCTTGCAGGGGACGCAGGCCAAGTTTTATTAACCCAAACACAGGAAAGTACATGAGCAGGTTGGCTGATTAACTGTTTAAAAACCAGCGGAGAGTTCAGAGTCATTTCAGCTGGCCCACTAGATAAAGGACAGGGCTCAGAGGAAGTGCTTTCCTTTTACTAAGTGCCCCTTTATTAGCTCAGATACATGAATATAAATATCCAATGACTTCACCATTGGATTTGTGGCAGGCACAGGCATTAAGATATAGGACTTTATCTGAGTAAAACCTAACCTTGTTGCTAAAGTTTGCTTCAAAAGATTTCATATCCAGCAGTCATCTAGAAACGCGGGTAAATGAGATGACGTTTATCATAACTAACCAAACCCCATCCTGTTCTGCATGAGAGATCTGGATGAAATGGAGCCATATTCTGAATCCAGATTTCTCAGTTTCAGATCCCCATTCACATCAGAAAAAAAAAAAAACTGCATCAGCATGTGGAGACGCGATCGCACAGATCCGTCACCAGATATTAATAAGAGCGGCAGACGTCTGGAATGAGAGCGGCCGTATCAGTCTGGAGACAAGCTGGAGGGTGGGGGAGTGTCTGCCCACCGAGCTTATCACAGGGCTTATCACCGAGCCGTTTAGAGATGGCCGATAGCAGACATACACAGGCACATGCAAAACAGGACCACGGACAGAGGATCACAGACAGAGAAGCACAGACAGAGGACTGTAGACACATAAAAACCATAGAGAAAGAGGTTAAAGGTAAAGGGTAATAAATGTACAGCCACTTAACCGGCGAGGATTTGCTTTAAATCTCTGAAACAAAAAGTGACCGAAGAGGAGAACATCATCTCTGTAGTTCTGTGACCTTGACAACGTACTGCCAACCCATCTGCTCGGGAGTTTCTGCAGTCCCACACCTTCTCCCCAACCGCCTCCTTTCAGCAATTTCCCTCATTCTCTCTCTCTCTCTCTCTCTCTCTCTCTCTCTCTCTCTCTCCTCCATGAACACTGTGACCATGTACCTCAGAGGAAGTGTAGACTCAGGACCAGTTTCTACTTGTCCACATCATAGTATTTGAAAGGCAGAAGCTGGTTCCAGATCAGCTCACTCACTCTGTGAAGGTTAATAAACATGACCCCTGTATCTTCACTCCGCGATCCATTATCCCTCCTGTGCCATTTAACCAGCGCTGGTCTGCAGTTAAACAATAACAGAGCAATATCACACCATGTTGGCACACTGCCTCTAATTTACATTCGTCCGATTATTAACGGCTCGTGTTGACTTTGAGATTCTTGCTGTTTCTTTTTTTTTTTATATACATATATTGGTTTTGGCTTCATATCAAGATGGAGAGGCTGGGAACTTCAGCTCCCAAAAGGATGGTGCCCTCTGAAACCTTGACAGACACAAAGGCAGGCGTGCCGACAGACCTGCCCTGCGGAGAACGATAAGGTCACCCGAGGGACTGGTGAGATTATCTCTGTCAAGCACTTGGACACAGGATAGTCAAATGATGCATCATGCAGTCATTTTTAGAGGGAAAAAATCAATTTCTTCACCAGGTTGCTATTTGCTTTTCAAAGTGCCCTTGTAGTCTCTCTGGCTCGAAGCATTTATCAATTTAAATGTTGTGAATTGATAATGTTTTTTAGCGGCGTGTCTTGTAAAGACAGCTCACTGGTGCGAGTCAGGAAATGTGTCCGTCCTCTCCTGTGTTTGTCCGTGCAGTAGCCGTCCTCGAGGGTGTGCGTACCGCTGGGCAAAGTCCCAAAAACAAACCTCAAGTGGGCATGTCCTGAGCTGGTAGGCAAATGTCTCCAGTGAGCAGGATCTCACATAAAGACAAGCCCGTGAAAACAGAAGAGACCAGTTTTTTTTTGTTTTGCTTTTGTAATTCATTACTGAGTTCTGTTAATGGTCAACATTAGAGCAGGGCTGGGAATTTCAATTTGAGTTAAGTTAAATGTGTTTTTAGCTACAAATAATTTTCTGGTATTTGCTCTTTGCAGTCTATGGTATTTTTGTGTAAATGGGAAGTTTGAAATACAAAACTCAAACACAGATAGATGTACAAAGCCAAATGTACACTTTTTCCAAACGTTAAATGAAAGTATACTGCATTTGTAATATGTGATATGCAGAATAACACAGATCTAAGAACAGTCTTAAACCAATGAAATCCTACCATTTACTATTCCAGAACCAACAATACTAGCCTCTGCTCAGCATAACTGAGCATGTATATCAGACTCTTGGCTAGCTGTCAATCTGAGTTCAGGTAAAACAGGGGCGGGGCAGAGGGCGCGGCTGGGGGAAAGGGGATTGGAGACGGACCAATTAAACATGACCTATCTCCCTCTACACTGCTACAAGCCCACATGCAAATACTGACCCTCAACCGTCACAACATCATAAATAAAAGAAGACTTATTATCCGTTTAACACTCTTCCAGGACATGCACTCTTCTAGTGATAGGCTCTTAGAAAATTCCAGTAGAATCCCCTTTGCTGGGTAGATAAAAAGAAATAAAAATAAAATATAAATATATAAATACTACTACTATTTTGCTACAAGATTTACAAACACATGTAATATATGTAACACATCAATTAAACAACTAATATAAAAATTCTATATAAAAAGTACTATTTTCTATAAAGATTTATTTTCTCTGTCAGTGAGAATATTTTGAATATATATCATTATATATATCATTTATGTACCACACGATTTGGGTTAAGAGATTTAACTAAATCTCTCTGACTGAAAAAAACTATATCTTATATATATTTAACTATATCTAAAATAAACTGAAAAAAAAAAAAATCTCACAGTGACATTGTGTGACATTTGAATGCACCTTAAAAAAAAACCCAAAATTGATTCCTTTTAGAAAACATATTTTTTCCATGCAAAATCATTATTATAAAAAATACAATTAATAAATAAGCAAACAGACAACAGAAAGGCCAACAAAAGATTCAATTATCTGATTAGTCTGAACAGTGCTTTCAGGAATGACTCCGAGGAGCAGAGGGGTGGAGCTTGAGCAGGAGGCAGAGCGGCAGGGAGTGAGTGGAGAAATGAGTGATGGGATAAAGGCAGGACCAGGTGTGATCTCTTCACAAAGATGTGATCAGACATTCAGTCAGACATTTATGCTAATGCATGCAATATTCTAGGGCTGTCTATGTCATGGGCCACTGCACGGGGAACGGGGAGGGGCTGGGAAAATGAGGAGGGAGGGGCTGCGCAGACATGGGGGAGGGGTCAGAGGTGGGCAATGATTCTCAGGTGACCAGTCCTCAGTTCTCATGCTGCCCTGTCCTGTCAGGTGACCAAAGTGGAGCTACTCCTTCGGGGAAAAGGGATCTCCTCTTAGGAGGTGCAGACAGTGCCAGTGAAGAGAGGAGGGGCTTGGCTGCAGGACGTCCAGACCCCATCACCAATGCCATCACCCAACACAAACAACCGAGAGAGGAACATTCCTCTGCCATATGGTGGATTACACATGGCTCTCAGATGTCGCAGAGCATGCAGTTAGGCTGTGCTTCCAGCTCCCTGCACCGGGTTACACTGAAACCCTCAGTGGCAGAACAGAACTCTGCTGCTCTCTGTATTCCAGATGTATCAATTTCCTTGGAAATCCAGTCCATGAGAGTGCATATGCTGCATTGGCAGGGGTGCAGTCTGAAAAATGGCCACCTTCCAAAAGCTAATATTCTTTTGGCCGGAATAATGCAATTATTATTTTCCTAGCCATCAGCTTCGGCACACAATGCCATCTGTTACACAACACAAACACACACATCTCCATTTAGAAAGCAGACAGCTGCCCACGCACAGACTCAGCCTCACTATCAGGCACGCGGTGGGGCTCCAGACGGCACGGACTCCAGACGGCACGGACTCCAGACGGCACGGGCTCCTCTGACCTGCGACAAGGTCTTACGAAGCCCTCGGTCTGTCTCGCTCAGCCTGCCACGCATCCCACCTCACACACCACGTCAGGAAGACCCAGTGGTCTGATCAGGCTCCTGCCACTCACTCTGTTCCAGGAGGTGGGTTATCGGATGGCACTACTGCAAAGCTGGTGCTTAATCTAGAAAGGCAGCAAACCATCCATCACATATTAATTATTGGAAATGAACTAATCACCCTGCTCAGAAGCCAAATATTAGTGAAGAGGGCTGAATAACTAAGACACGCGCGAGGTTCGGCAGCATATGCCTGTTTACATGCAGAAGTGAAATGATCACAGCTATTAGCACAACAAAAATGCTTAAATAGCCATCTGGAGGAGTGAATAATATGGGTAGGAACTGCAGTGTTCCACCTACTGTCAAACATGGGCCTCATTACCAGAGGGATGTGGACGTGGAGCCCCAGATAGTGATGATAAGACACAGAGAGCAGATCCACTCCCTTTCACCAGCATGAGTGCATTATCACATAGCTAAGGGCAGGTATCTGCTGGGGTTGTACACCATCACAATAGTGTCTGCAATACAAGAAGAGAAGCTTGCTCAAGCTCTAAAAACCTGTTAGGCGCTCCGGTCGACAAGCATTAACGTAGCACAAGGTGGTCAATGGCCACAGAGGGAAAAGCAATTTCACATCAGTCTGCAGTTCAGCTTGGGGGCGGGGCATAGGGAAGGAGCAGTGAGGCTGTGATAATGTTCCCCTGGGCGCAGAGGCCAAAGAGAGAGACACAGACACATCAGAAGGGAAGCCAATCACAGAGGAGGGCAGGCGCTCTCCCTGCAGCACATGTGCAAAATGAGAAAACAAAGGAAAGGCAGAGAAAAATTTTAATTGTAATTTATGAAAACACACAAAAAGAGAGACAAGACAGTGATTATATGGTACATAAAATGTCTGCACGTTTTTTTATGATCCCCATTTTTTTCTGCACTCATCATGAGATATTTTTCAGATGCACACAAACAAACAAACACACACACACACACACACATACACATACACACACACACACTCCTGTTCATCACGCTGCTGCGCTTTGCACCTGATGGCGAAACACTGAGTTACAGGCTCTAAATCTTAGCCACTGAGCACAGCACACAGCACTGTAGCACCAGCCGACACTACTGTCTCTCTGAGAGGAGAGGTGAGGAGGAGAGATGAGGAGGAGAGGAGAGGGGAGGGGAGGAGAGGAGGAGAGGGGGAGGGGAGAGGAGAGAGGAGAGGGGAGGGGAGGAGAGGAGGAGAGGGGGAGGAGAGAGGAGAGGGGAGGGGAGGAGAGGAGGAGAGGGGGAGGAGAGGAGAGAGGAGAGGATGCTTTATATCTGCTATCAAAGAGCTCAGGAAAGGCTGGATTGGGAGATTAGCACTCCTCCAGTGGCTCTGGTTGCTCCAGTAGTTCACAGCGAATAAAGCAGGGATCTGAGCGTCTCAACACCCCTGTGATTGAGCAGTGGTGATGAAAGGTCATGCTATCGACTACCGCCTAGTGTAATGGCTGGTCTATGATTCAAGAGTGGAATATCTAATAACGTCCATCATTAGCTTGTTGAATATCAGAGTCAACGCACGGCTGGTTAGAGGTGTACTCCACCTTTACTTAAGCGTGCACATACTCACACAACGTGTGGAAAACCAGGCTCCTTTATGGAGGTAATGCATAAGGTGAATGGTAAGAGCAATGCTGGCTTTCCCTCTTATGCAAGTAAATTAAAGTGAAGCATATTTCTTCACATTCATGGAAACTTCTTGGAAGACGTATATCAAACAAAACCATGTCAACTTGCAAAAGCTTAAATAGTACTCATTTAATTAAAGTTTAAAAAAAAAAGAAGAATGAACTGCATTGCACACTGTTTGGATTCTAAACCAGATTAACAAGTTTTAAAGCAAACCAGAGTACCAGGATCAGCTTAGCCATTTAAGATAATAAACTCTACTCATACTAAATACTTAACGAGCCTTTTATCAGCAGGCCAACCTCGATAAAACAACATAAAAGATAAGTACTACTAATCCCACAAGCTCCAGGGACAGCTAATCAATTATTTGATAAAAATCATCAATCAATTAATGCCAAATTAAATTAGAATTAGTCTTCTTATAATATATTCTATTTCAGTCAGGTAGGCAGATGGGTTTTGCTTTAAACATAGCAACCTTTTTCTTCTGATCTCTGGATTTTTAAAAACTATTCTAGTGTGAACACCTGCAACTGAAGTTATAACATCAAGTCCAATACCTAAACTCAAGAAAGAATCATTCTCTACCGATATCATATCTGAATTGACCATTTCCAGTAGTATGCAGTAGAGATTCAGTCAAAGATCAACTTGACTCTTTCAGCTGGCACTGAGCTCATGTGATAACATTAAACTGGTCAACAGCAGTGTCTCTTCTGATTGAGTCTCTCTAGTTCTCAAGATGGAGCTCAGCTCAACAGGGCTGTGTGGGAGGTCACGGTTGCTGGCCCCCGCTCTCTGACCTACACGTTTACTGGAGTCACTGATTGGCCCTGGTTCTGACCAATAGAAAAGGAGACTAATAGGCATCGTCTGGAGATTCTGTCAATGCTCAGATACGCAGCACTCAGGGCTGCAAATGAAAGAAAGACCAACAAACCATAGAGGTTTCAAATTACTTTTTGAACCAGAGAGGTTTTAGAACTACTTAATTCAAATTAAGACTCTACTTTGTCAGGATGTTCTTGTGCTCTAATGGAAAGAGAAAAAAAAACTTCACATGCACACTCACCTGTGAAAGCCCCAGGTATATGGACACGGTCTCTGAGATGTACAAAAACCTCCCCTCCTTATTTAGTGCAAATACAAATCCATCCAGGGACTGGAAAAGGAGAGACAGAGAGAGAGAGAGAGAAAGAGGAAGTGAGATAGTATACACACAAACAACTCATTTTTCAAACCAGAGGGAGGGAAAGCTGCCTCCCAGTTATCCCTTAAAAATAGCTGCTGCCACAATCACGGCCCTCTGAGAGGTCATTAAAGAGAGCCATTAGAACAGAAATCAACAGCGCACATCACAGATTCAGTGACTGAAGGAATCATGAAGACCATGTGAGCATATTACAGCACTGGAAAAAGCACACATTCCTATTACTAACACAGATGCAGGCTACTGTAACACTTCCCAGATTACATGCATATAATTAGGGACTCTGGCCCAAGGAAAGGGGTAGAGAGATCCCTGCTGGAGCTTCAGAGATGAGGCATCCAGCAGGCAACAATTAAGGCGCTGAGGTCAGCAGGGCTAATTACATATTGTCCCCTACTGATTCTGATAATCTGTAGGGCTTGCTAAGCACGAGACAGGAGAGAGAGAAGGTGGGTGGGTGGTGGGGTAGGTAAATGTGAAAAAGCTTTCTGACAACAAAATGAAAGACGTGAAAAAAAACAAAAAAGAAAAGAAAAGCATCGCACACAATGTCCCAGCCGATCCGATCACCTTTTTATGAAAATAAAGTTTACACAGATGGGGTAGGGTAGTGATTCTCCCTCCCCCTCTCTCTCTCTCTCTCTCTCCCCCTTTCTCTCACTCTCTCTCTCTCGTTTATTTCTAACTCTAAAAAGAGCAGCCGCAGCAGCTGGCGAGAGGAGAGCGGGTCTCTACCCGCCGATAAAACAGTGCAGCCCCAGGCTATTTACAGCACGCTGATATGCAGCTGACAACAGGAGCTCCCAGCGCGGCCGCCAGAGCCTGGCATCGTCCCTCACGCGCATCTGCTGGAGCTTGCGCTTAGCCCAGGCTTTACATTACACCGCCTCAACGAGGCCTCTGCTGCTTCCTCTCACACTTTACAATGCACACGCTGTAGGATCCAACGCGTTTCAACACACTTTACATCACCCGTGCTAATGCTAGCACTGACACCGACTGTCACGCAGTATCATGTTATGCTAATAGTGCTGCTTGGGTTATTGTAGGTCTCCTTTAAACCGCGCTTATGCTAATATGCTAATAGCGATGCTTTGAATACAGCCTATTCTAAACGAGTCTACTCTTAACGAGTCTACTCCAACGCCAGTGGCGATGTGTGAGTAACAATAAACATAAAATAATAAACATAAAACTCTATGCCAACGGAGGGACACAATCTACCCAGCCCACATCGTCTAATGAACAATTAGCATGTGAATGACAGATACAGCTATAATTCGCTTAAAATGGAGGGTTATTAATGTTAGTTTTTAAGGTTAGTGGTTTTCAGATTAAAGTAAGATAAACCTACATGAATAGCATTTTTTGGTAGAAAATAAACTCCTCCAGTAGGTGATTTTGTAAGAATGGAATTAGAATAAAAACTGAATTAAATTAAATGACACGTATTATTATATAATAATATACATTCATTGTTTATGGAAATAAAATGCATATAAAATGCAACTAGAGCCCCTTCTGTCTGCAGGGCACATTTCAAACAGCTTTCTTGAATTCTGTTTTTAAGAAATGCACTTTGGTGCACACTCCCTCTGTTAGTGGTCTATAGTAAGATGTATTATCATTAGGTCGTGTGTTTACATCCATTTTCTGTTTCGAGGACACTCGTGGTCTGCGTTGTGAGACCACCCTTCCCCCTGTCCTTTGAAGGATCTCCCCTCAGCCTCTTAGCCGGGGGGTGGGTGTCTGTTCAGGCATCGACACGGCCGCCTGTATCCCCACAGGCCCGACCCTGGCTGTCAGCGAGGACCCCCGATGGTGGCCTCCAGTCGCTCTCCAATCATCTTCAGGCTGGAAGGCGCGGGAGCGACGGGGCGGTAGGGCAGGTCTCTGGAGGAACGCCGCATGCCTCACTCTGCCTCCCCTCCATGACAAACGGCCCCTGTTTACAGGCTAACCACTGGGTAAAGTGCCCTATAAATCACCCTGCAGACAAACTTCTGGGGGAGAAATGTGTTACATTAGGATGGGCTTTTTATGTCATTTGTTTAAAATAGTCATGCTTTCCAAGACGCCTCTCTCTCTCCCTCCTCCACATGGAATGGGGAATGCTTTAGATGTAGAGCAGGACTAAAGACTGCATTGCCTGGCCCCTGACCCTCTGGCCCCTGACTCTGGCCCCTAACCCTCTGGCCCCTGACTCTCTGGCCCCTGACTCTCTGGTTCCTGACTCTCTGGTTCCTGACTCCCCGGTCCCTGACTCTCCGAGCTCTGAGTCTCTGGGCCCTGTCTCTCCAGTCCCTATCTCTCTGGGTCCTGACTCTCTGGGCTGTGGCTTGACCTTTAGCAACAGGCAGCAGGTGAGATGAGTGGGTCTGCATTAGTTTAGAGCAGAGGACCCGATTCTTGTGTTTGGGTCTACAAATCAAATGTGTTTTTTAACAAATTCATCTGAATCTCTTGAGTCAGGGAACTGAAACGTTATTCCTTTTTATAAAAATAATCTCACGGATTAGGGCTCCGATTCGCAGCTGTTACTGACACCATTATGATATATTGTTCAAGGTTTAAAAAAATAATATAAAAGAGAGATGCTAAAGCTGATCGATATTTTTCATCACTTTTGGATTAAAATTACTTGAGGCCAAGATGAAAAATTAATAACAAATATGGACAAATATGAACACAGCCACCTCAGGCGAGTAGCGCAGAACAGCGGTTAGCATAGCCACGCCTATATCCATGCTGCAGCTCTCTCACAGGCACCCCGTGTTTCCCTAACAGAGGACATATTTGTAGGGGCTGAAGGACAAGGGCTGACAAACATCAATCTGCTCGCTGTGCCCTGTCCGGAGCTGCCACGCGTCTGCATTAGCACGCGCGCTGCATGCCAGCAGAGACCGGCCTTATTGACTATTACCATACCATTAGCTATTAGGCCAGACAAAATGGAGCAAGGGGAGAGGGAGGGAGAAGCAGGGCAGCTGGTGAAAGGGCTACGGCCACATGTTCAGATGCATCTGAGGCCCCCTCCTCTCCCCTCATCCTTCCATCCCAGCCAACCTACACCATGACACCTCCCCCCCTCGACCAACCTCCACCACAACACCCTCCCCTCACCACCACCCCCCCAGCCTATCAAAGAAGAAGCACTGTAATCAACACCTCCAGCAGGGCGGCAGAGCCGGGGCCTGGCAGTGTGTGTTTGAGCGCAAGTGTGTGTGAGAGAGAGAGAAAGAGAGAGAGAGAGAGAGAGAGAGAAGACCAAGAAACCAAAAGAGAGCTCCTACTGTTAGAAACATCTCAGACAGATCTCATCACTAACCCAGCCTCCATGTTCACGCACAGACATGCTCCACAGGATGAGCGAGAGAGAGATGTACAGGGGTTCTAATTTAATAAACCAACGGTCAGCCCATTACTGCTCTGATCTTCTCTCTCACAGACGGACGGAGCTGACAGTGTTCCACTCAGATTCATCACTTGGTGCTGGTGAGCTCTGATGGTGCATGCTCACAGACGTGTGTGTGTGTGTGTGTGTGTGTGTGAGGGAGTATGGTTGAGGGACATTTGGACAGAAAAAAATTTCAAGTGTAAAATGCCTTGTGATAGTATTCACCCTGAGGTGTTTTTCCTGTTTTATTGCAACCTGGAAATAAAATGGGTTTTATTTGGATTTCATGTAATGGATCTAACAAAAGGATGAAAATGCCCTGGTTTTTCAAAGAATTTAAAAACCTAAAAAGTACATATGCATTAACCCTTTTGCATTAAGCTTGTTCTATGAAACCCCTAAATAAGATTTAGTCCAACCAAATAACTTCAGAAGTCATATTGTTACAGTCTGCAAAGTGTGACAGCCTGTTACATGATATCAGTATACATACAACTGTCATGAAAGCCAATGAGTGTGTAACACCTCTGTGTAGGCATGATGAAGGCCAGGGAACCTCTCCAAACAAGTCACACACAAAGGTGTAGAGTACTGGATCGGGTTATAAAATATTCCCATCCAATGGAGCACCATTACATCCATTATAACAAAATGGAAAAATATGACACCAGATCTGACAAGAGAAGGTCGCTCATCCAAACTCACAGACCAGGAAAGGAGAGCATTAATCAGAGATTCAACAGAGACACCACAGATAACACTGAGTCACGTTAAGCTCCACAGAGTGGTGCTTTATGAAAGGGTGGGCAGAAAAAAAAATAAAACATGTTTGGAGTTCCACCAATCAGCATGTGGCAGACTGCTCAAAGGTTCTCTGATTGGATAACACTAGTATTAAATGGTTTGGCCTTCATGGGAGTTGATATGTGGTGCAAACCCGATGGCTTTCATCACCCTGAGAACACCGTTCCCATGGCAAAGCATGGTGGTGGCAGCATGGTATTGGCAGCATTATGCGATTCATCAACAGGAAACATGTTAAGCATCAATGGAAAGGTACTAAATACAATTCTTAAGAATTCTTGAAATTCCTGAGGAAAATCAGTTTCCGTGTGCCAGAGATTTGATGCTGTTATGGAGGTTCACCTTCCAGCAGGATGCTGACTGTTACAGCTTCACTGGAGTGGTTTAAAGAGAAACATATAAATGTCATGGAATTGTCTGGTCAAAGCCCCAACCTGAATCCTATTGAGAATCTGTGGCATTACTTGAAGGTTGCTGTACACTAAACCCAATCCAACTCCAAGTAGCTGGAGCAGTTTTATCTTGAAGAAAGGACAAAAATTCACATACCCCTATAGAGCCCTAGAGACTTGTGGCCAAAATTGCAGCAAAAGGTGGGGTATGAAGGGAGCTGTACTTATGCACAGTAAAGATTTCTTTTTTTTGTGTTATTCTTTTTTTTTTTTTCATTATTCATTTTGTGTATTTTATCACAATATAAAATATTTTGCAGCACCTTCAATGTTATAGATATGTTGTGTAAGTCAAATGGTGCAATCTCTCTAAAAATCCATTTTAAATGTTTAGCAGTAATGCAACAAAACTGGAAAAACACTAAGGGGTTTAAATACTTTTGCAAGGCAAAGGCAATGTATTTGTAATAAG
>JAOYMR010000010.1:8741498-8751840 GCA_025802075.1 Tenebrosternarchus preto | reverse complement strand
AAAATCCCCCCCTGCAACGCACCCCCCCCCCCAAACGGACACCCCCCCCACCCCTTACCCCCCCCCCCACACCCGCTTTTAAACACCCACACCGACACACCTACACCAATTTGCCCCCCCCCCCCCCCCCCTCCAATCCTTCAGATAGCTTACTCCTCTGGCCCTGGCCTCTAGCCAAGCCAGAAGAAACAGAGAATGATCTCTCTGTCTCTCTCTTTGCCCCCCTCTTTCTCTCCCTCATCTCTTCATTTTTCTCCCTCTTTTTTCTCTCCATCTCCATGTTTTTCTCTCTCACCCTTTCTCTCTTTCTTCCTTTCTTGCTCTCCCTATCCCTCTCTACCTCCCTCTCCGTCTCCCACTCTCTATCATTCTCCCTCCCTCCCTCTCCTGCTCTCCCTCTCCCTGCCTCTGTCTGGCCCCCCATGTTGCTCTAAATCACAGCTCCACTCACACAGTGTCTGCCAAAGCACCAGGAATCCAGCTCTGTAGAGAGAGATGGGGCCGATTCTGCTGCATGCTAGGAGCCGGAATGAAAAGGCAGATAATTACATGTTTAATAAGGAAGAAGAATTTTGACTTGGTGTAATTGTTGTGACACAGATGGCACTGCATGTTCTAGGGATGAAAGGGACTCTTTGTTGGCTGAAGTGAGTCATCCTTTAACTTTTTTTTCAAGTAGAAAATTTGATTGGCAACATTTTTATTCACCAACCAGACAGGCTTAATTAAATCAAAATTTAAAACGTTCCTCCAGTGACATGTGACAGCGCTGGATAAGTAGTTTTTGTGTCTCAGAAATCTGAGAGGCTTGTTCCATTCAACATCACAAGCAAAAACCACACACACACGCGCGCACGCACGCACACACACACACACGCACGCACACACGCACACACACACACACACACACACACACACACAAACCTCCTGCAGTTCGGTAGGCATAACCAAGAATAAACATGATGGTACAGAGGGCAGAGGGTTATCAGGTCTGCCCAGTGAAAGGGCGCACTGGGCACCATATCCATGCACCTCTGCCACTCTAATTATCCACCACGCCATTCAGAAATCACCAGCAGAACCCCCTCCGCCCCGGCCTGTGCCAGGCCTCACGTGGACCACCCACCCTCCCTCCACCACCTCCACCTCCACCTCCACCACGCTGGGCGGCTGCGTCCTGATCAAAGCCCAACACAATAGACTCCTCACTGGGTCAGCTGCACAACAACCTGTATAAGATTTCAGTCCTCAATAATAAATGAGAAAAACATTTGGAAGTAATTGGCTGTGCAGAAGCGGCCTTCTCTCCGCCAGGGGAGCTTGTTTGTACAAAGGCACAGAAGCTAAATAATTGATGCTCAATGCAGAGCTGCCCTCAGATTGCCTTGATTTGGAACATGCGCCGACTTCAACTGTGTGTGTTGCTTCTGCTGATGATAATTATTGTTTAGGAAAACAAAACAAACAAAAAAGAAGGAGAAGAACTTGAGAGAAAGAATGAAGGACAGTATCAGAAATAGAGAGATAAAGAATGAGAGAGAGAGACAGTCAGGGCAGAGAGAGATGGTGAGAGAGAGGACAACTCTTCATCACTGTTGTTCAGCTGAAGTTATGACTACTGATTCATGAAGATCATGAACATTGCAATTTTACTTCAGAAGTCACCTCTGATGTTCTGTATGTCAGAAAATGTCACCCCCCTGTGTGCTGGTCATGTGTATTTTCACTGGAGCACAAGGTAAGACGCAATCTTCACCCAGGGCATCAGAAAGTGAGAGTGTAACCTTCACCCAGGGCATCAGAGGGTGAGAGTGTAACCTTCACCCAGGGCATCAGAGGGTGAGAGTGTAACCTTCACCCAGGGCATTAGAGGGTGAGAGTGTAACCTTCACCCAGGGCATCAGAGGGTGAAAGTGTAACCTTCACCCAGGGCATCAGAGGGTGAATGTGTAACCTTTACCCAGGGCAATAGAGGGCGAGTGTGTAACCTTCACCAGGGCATCAGACGATGAGAGTGTAACCCTCACCAGAGCATCATAGGGTGAGTGTGTAACCTTCACCCAGGGCAATAGAGGGCAAGTGTGTAACCTTCAACCAGGACATCAGAGGGTGAGTGTGTAACCTTCAACCAGGACATCAGATGGTGAGAGTGTAACCTTCACCCAGGGTATTACAGGGTGAGAGTGAAAAAAAAATGCATTTTTCAATTTACTGTCTTCACATATTGTTCTTTATTTATCTGTCTGGCATGTACAGCTCTTCTGTGTTTGTTTACCAGTGTTCTGTGTTATTTATGGGATTTGTTGTACATGCAATTTGTATAATGTGTCCATAAACCATTGGGGCAAGCTGTGCCCAGGCTGCGCTGAGACTGATAAAAGAACAGGTCCAGAAATGGCAGTTATCTGAACTCTAATCAGAATTCATATTGTTAACACACTGCCGGCACTCCCAGGGACCCTACAATATCACCCATATTATCATCACCCTGCTGCCTGGGAGGATATTGCTGAGTGCAGTGAGAGCTCTGCTCTGTAGGAATGAGCCATTATTGCTTCTCTAACCAGGTTCATATTTTTGTGATGGACAGCTGTCACATAGTACAGCTCCAGTTCATATTTAGTGCAGTGCAGCAATTTACTGTAGTGCAGCTTTCAGTTCCACTGGTTGTGGGAAAAAAAAACAACAGTAAAAGTTAGGAAATAATCCCTCTGGCTTAAACTGTGTCTAAAAAGAACATTATCTGTGGCACAGGTGTAAAAATTCTGAAAACATATTACATTATTAGGACATCTGATAATCCAGACGAATGGAAAATGAAGCAGACTGTAATTATGCACACAGGTGCGTTTCTAGCAGATATCTGCGTGTTCAACCACATGGTTGCCTCTGGAGTACAGCCATGCTAAGGTGGGCCAGTGTTATTGAGGTAGGTAGGCTCTCTCTCTCTCTTCTTCACTCTCTCCTTCTTTCTGTCGCACTCCCTCTCTCTGTTCATGTATTTTTGTCTCTGTTTTTGTCTCTCTCTCTCTCTCTCTCTCTCTCACTCCTTTCCTTTGGCTGTCCCTCTGTCTGTCTCTCTCTCTCTCCTTTCCTTTGGCTGTCCCTCTGTCTGTCTCTCTCTCTCCACGCAGAGCTTGTTTTAACATGTTTGCATGCTGAAGAAGTGGCTTTATGTGGCTCTAATGAGCTCTTATAATCTGATACAGAATGCAACCATTACAGTTGTTTTTTTTTTTAAAGAGACCATCATGAACGGTTAAAAATCAGAAGACTGAAGTGATGCCTCAGGCTTATGGGCCGAGCTCAGTCTGCAAATACAGACTTTCTCAGGGGTGTTTAAATTATGCTTTTAGGTTTAAAATGCTACAGGGAAACATTGGGAAGGAGGCCTTGCGTTGCTAATTCACCAATGCTCAGATAAACTGCTTACAACAACATCATCTACAAAAGCAAGAAAGACAAAAAATGAACATAAAATGCTCAGCCAGCATCTGTACCAGTTAATTAAGGGAGGTATGGAGGGAATATTTTCGGTCTTTGCATGGAAGTCCAGTGCAGAGTATTGTAGAGAAGTCTCAGCTGCCAGAGAGCATCTCCAGCCCAGAAACAGACCTCTCCCACACTCCCATCTGTCCTGGGCAACTCCGTAATGTGCAGGACAGGTGGTCTACTGAAGGGTTAAAACCTTTGGGTCCGAATATGATTTAGAAGTCAAATTAAACTGTAAACATGATTTCAACATTAAAGCTGTCCTGGTGCACACATGAATGAGCTTGCCGGATGGGACCAACGGGCTGGTCAAGACGGGCTGCGCCGGCCTGACCCAGCGTGCCCGAGGGTGCTGCAGCGAGCCAGTCTGCACAGAGTATACGTGCTTGTTCATCACACTGACCTACATGCAAAGTGTACAGGCACCTACTCATCACCCTAGCTAAAATGCATGGAATATAAGTGCTTGCTATCACAATGGGCCAAATGTACAGCGTATATGTGCCTGTTCACCACTGACTCAAATGCACAGTGTATGGGTGCTTTATTTTTTTCTCACTTGCTTTGCTTATCTATTAGTGACTGTTTGACTGGGTCTGACTGCACCCTCTGACTGAGATGGACTACAGACAGGGGGTCTCTGGGCACAACATGCTTCTTCTTTCTAAAGCTTTTCAAAACTCACCTGAAATCTATCTATTCATTATTCATCTAAAGCTGTGGAGAATGAGGGTCTTTACAAAACTAATACCACTAATGGTTCTCTACTATAGAGCCAGGAGCCAACCATATTGGACAGAATGATGTGAAAGGCAAGATGCAGCATGGAGAAAATTGCCCGAAATTTTCCAAGATGGTGAGAAAACGTGAGATAGGCAGAGGCATGAAGGCAGCAGGGGGCTGAGGCTACAGGCCAAAGGTACACGCTGGTATCTCCTGCTAGCCCACAATGACAGGGTTCAGCCTGCACCCCCTCAATCTAACAGACGCTTTCAGTGTAATCTCTCCTCCAGGCCCATGTCTTTGACTTCCCACAGACACATTCCTTCAGCTCTCCGCTCACCAAACCGCAGAGGAACGCCCCACGCTCCCCGATAAAACAGCGGAGCAGACACAGCGGCCAGCAGCAACCTCAGAGACCTGCTCTCCGCGCTTCAGTCAGACACGTCCTGTCTGTGTGCCACCACACGTGACAAAAGTGTGACAAAAAGCACTTTTATTAAGAATGAAGAGAAATGAAGTCATGTACCATCGTGGAGCGGGGAGCAGCCGGGCTGTGGTCTGGGCTGTGGTCTGGGCTGTGGTCTGGGCTGTGGTCTGGGCTGTGGTCTGGGCTGTGGTCTGGCTGTGCGCTGTAGGAGCAGGTGCAGGTGCAGGATTTCCAAACCCCCCCCCCCATTTTGGGTTAAAGCTGCCTTCAGCTCAGCCTGCTGCTTCAGCTCAGTCTGCTGCATCAGCTCAGCCTGCTGCTTCAGCTCAGCCGGCGTGCTTCATGTGTGAGAGGCTGTGAAGTCCTCTACAGCTGTGCGCCGACTTGCCATTCCCAGCGAGAGCAAGATTAATCCCTGTTTCTGAGTTGATGGGCCTCGCTAATGGACACGGCCTATAGAGGCACTCTGGGTAGTCGGACAAGGTAACTCATTTGCAGACAAAATAAGTGGTTTGATTTTGATTCCCCTTTTCGATTCCCACATTTGGATTCCTCCAAAGTTCCGTTTTGACTTTAATCATCGTAACGAGATGATTTCTAACTTTTAATTAGAGCTGGGAGCATGTAAAAGCCTGGGTAATGTCCTCAGTCTCCAGAACATTAGATTGGTTAGTCTAGCCCCAGGACGGATCCAGGCGTGTGATTAGAGAGGAGAGACTTTTATACATCAAATAACATGAACATCTCCAGATGAATCTGAACCAGGGCAACTTTTACAAGTTAGTTAATGTAACTTTCCAAGGTGTACAGTAAATGCAGAACATATTAAATATGGTAGGGCATGAACAAGAACCACGTCCCTCTTTGGAGCTAATGTGTGAATTCAAAGGGATTTAAAAAACCGTACCACCAAAGGAATCTGTGCTCTGAAGCACACCCCTAAGTGCTATGTGAAGGGCGTTGTGTGTTCACAAGACAATATGCTGTATTGTTTATGAATTATCTAATAGGTTTTCTTGCAGTAGAACAAGAAGAAAACAAAGAGTCTGGTTTTGTCAGTACCGTCCCTGGCTTGGTTTGACTAACCTCTCACGCATTTTCTGGTAACAGACCTCCTGTTTACATAGCGATTCAGTTAGCAAGATTGACAGATAATTACATCAAACCCGAACAGTCAAGCAAAAGAAAAAGCCAACAGCTACTGCATGTGAAATAATGTTTTGACATAGCTGACTGCATCCAACAACTCATATACATCAATTCGTGCTGTCAGGACAATTCACGTTTTTCTTCAGTGTGGCTGAGAAGAACATTGCTTAGCTCGCTCCATGGCCTACGAACACTGCCTGTTACTCTCTGTTCCTGTGTGCATGATAATGTAGTTGTTCGGTTGTACCCTCCCGAGATTCAAACTTGGAGCTTTTCAAAGGAACTAACTGTAACACATTGCAGATAATGCTTTGTGGACGATTACTCAAACACTTAAAAATCATACAATTACAGCAATTCTCAAACTCCCGACAATATCAAATTTACAATCTGTCTATAGCACTTGTGGTAAAATTTCACAGCTGATAAGTGATATTTGTTACAGTGAATGTCTGGCTGACACAGGAGCTGGAGCAGAGCTCAGACTCACTGATTGAGTAATAACTGGAGCGTTTCTCTAGTGTACTAACGGGCGTCGCCCGGACCCCTGAGGCCAGCCATCAGAGCCCGCTGAGACCGCTGCCTCCTCCGGGCTTCCATAAACGCTGCCTGCTGGGGATGCTACCAAGCCAAGGTGTTTGAGCTCAGTGTCCGTTAGCGGAGGAGGAGGACGTTCTCCCACAGCTCGAAAGGCTGAGTTATTACCTGAGCTAACGTGCTCTTTCAAGCACAGCGCAGCCAGCCGCCATGTTTATTCAGGGTACAAGCACAGAGACCTGGAAGGTGACTTCCTGTCAAGTGCTGGCAGCTTCACCTGACACTCTCTCTGTGATCCCTCTGATAGAAAAGAGTGGGTGGATACAGTGTGTACGTGTGTATGGAGGGAGAGAGAGAGAGAGAGAGAGAGAGAGAGAGAGAGGCAGGAGAGAGAGATGGGGAGAGAGAGGGCGAAAGAGGGAGAGAGAAATACAGGGAGAGAGAGGTGGGAATAGGCATAGAGAGGAAGAGAGAGCAAGGGAAAAAGAGAGGGAGAGAGATGGAGAGAACAAGACGGAGGGATGAGAGAAAGAGGTAGTTAGATGTACAGAAAAGGCCAGAGGGGTAAGAGACAGGGAGAGAAAGTGAAAGAAGATGTGATATGGAACTAATTCATGCACATTATGCTGAACAGGCTGAAGCGTTTAAAAAGTCATTTTTTCACCCTTTAAAAGCTACCAGGTTCACTTAGTGATGCTGGGTTCCAGTAGAGACTGGGCAGCTGCCAGTGTTGTGAAAATGAGGTGTTGCTGACCAGTATCCTTCTAACACACTATTCTTCCTAATTGGCTGAGAGCAAGAATAACTGGCCAGTAAAGTACTGAAGAAAAACAGGACTTGCAATGAAGCAGGGGACGCAAGACTACAGGATACAAGAAATCAAACCATGTAATCACTATAATCCACTGCTAGATGTGACTTAAACTCATGAAATAACAGGTAAGTCCAAAAGCCAGTGATCCCTGCCAGGTGACTGTCAGTAGCACGCACAGACCCAGCTCCCAGCTCAAAAGAATTTTTTTCTTATCTTGTTAATATTTTAGAGAAAAGCTTACAGGCATTTAAATCAATTAATTGTGGCTGGTATGCAGCTCATGAACAGTGCACACGGACTGTGCCAAATGCAAACGTCAATCAGCGCTAGGCTACAGCTGGGTAATTACCGCCGTCCACACGGAGAGACAGCAGTCACACCGCACTCGCACAAAACCATTCCTCCAGGCTCCTGGATTACAGATTACACAGACCTGCATGACCTTCATTTGACTTTGATCTTGATTTTTAAAAAACATTAAATTAAAAGTTTCTCCAGCCACCATCATGCTGGACACAAGAAAAGGAATGAAGTTCAGTACAGTCAGTCTGTGTCATACACACACATAGTGTAACTTCTCACTGCATTCCGTTTTTGTTTTTTTTTTTTGGTGAATCTTGTACATTCGCCCTGGCTGATTTATGGGCTTAAGGGTGCATCTGTTATTAGAGGATGTCTGTGTTGATTTAAACACATATCAGAGTATCTGCTCTGATCAAAGTATCTGCTCCACTGGCTGGACTCTCGAAGTAAAGACACCACATAAACTGGTCCTCACTGTACAGCACTGGATGAGTCACTGAATCAGTCCAGCACAGACACACCACATAAACTGGTCCTCACTGTACTGCACTGGATGAGTCACTGAATCAGTCCAGCACAGACACACCACATAAACTGCTCCTCACTGTACAGCACTGGATGAGTCACTGAATCAGTCCAGCACAGACACACCACATAAACTGCTCCTCACTGTACAGCACTGGATGAGTCACTGAATCAGTCCAGCACAGACACACCACATAAACTGCTCCTCACTGTACTGCACTGTATTCAAGTCACCCAGAGGAAGGCAAACACATAGAGTGGCAGCACCAGTATATGTGTATGCACTGTACACTCTGTCCAGCCCAGATGATCTCCAACATCCATAATTTACACACACACACACACACACACACACACACACACACACACACAGAGAGAGAAAGAAACCAGGAGATAGGAAAACATGAAAATAAAGCAGTTTAATAATTGAATGCTAGGCACCTTTACTGGAAAAAAAAACAACAGAGAAAAACAGAATAGAATTCATATAGTTCACCGTGCTGAGAGAAAGTAGGTCAGAAAAAGAGAAGCTATCAAAGACAGAACCTTGCAAGCAAGTCTCACAGAGCAAGAGTAAAACCTGCAACCAGCCGGCTCAGGGAACGCACGTGGAAGCACCTCCCCAGAACAAGGTCAGGAGAAACGGGAGAGAATTCGCACCCCAAACTGCACTATAAGGTGAAGTGAAAGTTAACATGGGTAGCCATCATAACACAGCCATCACAGATCAATAGAAACACGCTTAACAACCACCGTCACAGGCGCTGACATTTGCCGCTAATGTGCTCCATATTCAGGCCATTAGCGCGTTAGCTGGCCGTGCGGGCGAGTGGTTAGCGATGCGGTCTCACTGGGCTCTGTGCGTCTGGGTGAAGCAGTCCTGATGCTTCAGCTGAGGTGAAGTGAAATGTGCCCAAACACACAGCAGGGTGAAGGGGTTATTACCCCCTACCCCCCCCCTAACCACACATGAACTCACTGCTATACAAGATGATTTCTGTGAGGTTTAACACTGAGGGAGAGGTGGGGGGAGGGTGATAGGCACTGATGACAGTATGGAGGAACAGCAGAGTGAATGTCATAAATGACTCAATGCATATTCAAGCATCATTCAATACAATATTTCCTTTAAGTGCTGCAGTTAATAGTGTCAATGGTGAGAGTGGAGGTACGTCCTGAAAGAGAGAACATAAAAGCACTTTACTGGAAAGAATAACTGTACAAGAACAAACATTCTGGTGCACTAGGAAGTGCAAGTGAATCTAATGTGTGAACAAAAAACACATACACGTACACACACACACACACACACACACACCGCACACACGAACACACACACACACACGAACACGCACACACATACATGACCACACACACACAAATGCACGAACACACACACACAAATACACGAACACACACACACACACACACACAAACATGCACAGAAACATACACACGGCCATATGTGCACACACCCACCAACACATACAAACATCACACACACACACACACACACACACACACACACACACACAAATCAGGATATACACGCATCAGGAATGTGTTATGAATCCAGCCTCTGCTTGGTCTTGTTTGTTTGTTTTCTTTCACTCTATCAATCCCTCTCTCCTCCTCTCCTCTCTCTCTCTTCCTCGTGTCTTTCTGCCTGTTGTGTTAAGCATCTTGATGCTGCACGTATGTTTGTGTGTTTCCATGCATGTGTGTGTTAAGGTGCATATTTGTGCGTGTCGAGATATGTTTGTATATTTGTATATGTGTATGAGTATGTTTTGCATGTATGTGCAGATGTGTGTGTATATGTATTACGGTGTGTGTGTGTGAGTGTGTGTGTGTGTGTGTGTGTGTGTGTGTGTGTGTCCCGGCTGTAGCTGGGGGATAAAGCATGGACTCCTCTCTTAGCTCAAGCTCCTGCTCTTCTGAGCGACAGTGAGGTGATGGTTGTGTGTGTGTGTCTGTGTATCCAGATGTGCTTATGTGAATGTGTGTGTGTGTGTGTGTGCGCGCGCGTGTGTGTGTGTGCGTGTGTGTGAGACAGCAAGGTGATGGCTGAAACGCAGCATCTAACCTGAAGTACGGAAGTTTGCACCAGCATAAATAAAATCCCCATGGCAACTAAATGTGGGTGGAGATAAGAGAGAGGGGAGGATTTATGCAGCTCTGAGCTGTCATACCCTAAAGAGCCTCCTCAGGCAAAGCAGGTCACCTGCCACACACTATATTAAGCCCAAGTCTCCAGGCCTACCCTTCTCTCATGGTTCTGCTCCCTCCCCACATCTGACTGTCTGTCTCTCTGCCCCCCCTCCCACCCCCACTCTCCCTCCCTCTCTCCCTCCCTCCCACCCACTCTCCCT
>JAOYMR010000010.1:8729118-8741398 GCA_025802075.1 Tenebrosternarchus preto | reverse complement strand
ATATATTCCCTCCCATTCTGTCTATGTCCATATCTTTCTCTCATTCACATTTTCTACACTTCCACTAACATGCTGTTGTAGTGGTGGAGATACAAGAGCTGCTTTATTAATGAGCAGAGCACGCATGCTTTCATCCACACCTTAACCTCTGTCATGACAAAATAACTTCAAACCAAGGGAAACTGAAGTGCTGAACCTTGGTCAGAGGTAAACTACAGGGCTAGCAGTTAACCAAAAGTATTCCTATACTCTAGTATTCCTTTACACACTATACTCTATACAGTATGCTCACACTTTATTCTAAACATGCATTAGCAGCATTCCTCATTATACTCTATACAGTATACTCACACTTTACTCTGAACATGCATTAGCAGCATTCCACACTATACTCTATACACTATACTCACACTTTACTCTAAACATGCATTAACAGTATTCCACACTATATGATTCTGCCAATGCAGTATTGCATTGTATGACAGTAAAAATGATAATCATCTGTAACATGGAGAGAATGGAGAGGTGACACACACACACACACACACACAAAGAGTATATATAATGTATGTGTTAGTATATGTGTGTATGTATGTGCATGTATGTGAGTATGAGTGTGTGATTTTGTGTCTGATAGAGGCAGATGGCTTAATCTTGCTGTGTGTCTAAGCTGTGTATGGGAGCAGAGGTCCCATCAGACCTGAAAAAGGTGGACAGCTGTGTGCCTGCATGTGTGTGTTTGTGTGTGTGTGCATGTGTGTGTGTGTGTGTGTGTGCGTGCATGTGTGGGTGTTTGTGTGCATGTGTGGGTGTGTGTGTGAGCGCTGGCCTCAGTAACGAGGAGAGACAGGTGTGTAGCAGCCCCAGGGCCCTTTTGAGGTCCCAGTGTGGCCCCGCACTGCAGGAGAGGTGACCATCCCTCCACATAGCCATTTATCTCCATTTCAGCCTGCCCAGTACGGCCTGCTAAAACAGCACTTAAACTTAATAACCCTGCTGGAATTCAGTCTCTCTTTCATCAGACACAGGACAGCAGCTCCCAGCCTGCTAGCGGCCTCTTCCCCAGGCTGACGGCGCCTGTGTGAGGGCTAAACGCCCAGGGGCACAGCAGAATACACCACCTACCTCTACCATATAACACCCAAAAAGGGACTTCCTGATGTTCATGCATTTGTGGATGAATGAGGGTCTTTGTTTTAGCTGGAGAATTAGTGCTGAACGGGTAAAGGACGCGCAGGATGGTCCTGTACAGGACGTCCAAACTGGTGGATGTTTTTAAGAGCGTTTGGTGTTCGTCTGACTGGTCAGTGAGTCGGTGTGGTGGCAGCAGGTTACAGCCTGGCACTGGAGTTTTAGTAGCTGGAACGCTTTCAACACGGATAAAAGGTGAAAATCTGTTTGGTGGCATTATGCCACATCTAAAGTGTTAAAGCGTGAGCTGGATGAGTTAGAGCAAAGGGGGGTGAGAGAGAGAGAGAGAGAGAGAGAGAGAGAGAGAGAGAGAGAGAGAGAGAGATGATGATGAGAGATATGATGTGTGTGAGAGAGAGATGATGAAAGAGAGAGAGGAGAGAGGTGATGAGAGAGAGAGGGAGAGAGAGTGAAAGAGAGAGAAGAAGTGAGAGTGAGAAAGAGATGATGAAAGAGTGATAGAAAGAGAGAAAGAGAGGAAGAGAGAGAGTGAGAGAGAGAGAGATGACGAAAGAGTGAGAGAAAGAGAGAAAGAGAGAGGAGAGAGCTGGTGAGAGAGAGAGAGAGAGAGAGAGAGAGAGAGAGAGAGAGAGATGATGAGAGAGTGGGACAGGCACTGGTGACAGTACAGGTAGATCCTGTTATGTGTTGTGGCAGTTGGTGTGTGAGGAACAGAGGTGGTTATACTAATAGTACTAAATACACTGCATGATGAGCTATTAAGGGGAGGCCTTTTGTGAAACTGATAAATAAATCCTCTTTAGTCAGTGTGACAGTAATCCCAATGCCCCTGTGCCTCCGTCACGCAGCAGCGAGCTTCAGCAGCACAGCACATCGCTGACTCTGACAAAGGCATCAGAACAGGAAACATGGCCCAGAAAGCTGTCAGTGGAATATGGAAAGACTCCATTTCCCACAATGCTGTACTTTAATCTTTAAAAGTTTAAGATCAGTATGCAGGTTCCCAAACTATAAAGGGTTGCCTCCCCATACAGAGGAGCATCGTTTATCAGCTCTCTGGGCAATAAGACCAGACTTAATAAGCCTATTACATATTGGATTTCTCTTGACAAGGAATAAGTCATTTGAACGGCTGTTCCTCAGAAGTAATAATACTTGTTTTTGATCAATTAAATATGTCCTTGTGATATGTGAAGAGAATTATTCACTCTGGGTTTTAAAAATGCCAGGGACACAGTCTCCCAGATTTATGCTGAATCACTCCATTAAAATAAAAATGACTCTCACCCTTCGAGCTGTACTAGAAGCTGGAAATCTACTGAGTCAGAAACCTGAAAATGGCTTCTATTTCAAAGCAAACTCACTGAAGAATAAAAAAGCCATTCATTTAAAGTCTATCACCATTTTCATCAGTCCTCTGAAAAAACACTGAATAAATAACGTGAAAATTAGTTTAGAATTCCCACAAATTAGTTTAGCCAAATGAAGTCATTATTAATGATAATTATAGAAAGCTTATTAATTAATTAATCTACATCTTATATTCTTATACCGATTTCTTTACATCTATGAGCAGATCTGTGATGTGTATATGTGTACTGTACAAGTGTGTGTGTGTGTGTGTGTGTGTGTGTGTGTGTGTGTGTGTGTGTGTGTGTGTGTGTGTGGTCAGTGCAGAGAAACAGAGTAGTCCCTCACACGCTCCCACCAACACATGCCAACCATCTCGGCTGGTGTGATGGAAGCTGAGCTGAGATCTCTATTGGCTCTGGCTGGCCAGAAGGCGGGGCTGAGAGAGGGGGAGAAGGGGAGGAGTTACCATGGTGATGAGGTATGCTGTTGCCCTCCAAGGTGGAGTGTCTTGGGCCTAGTGGCTGAACAGGAGCTGGCATTAGCTGGTCTCTCCCAGTAAGGGTCGCTGTGGAGAAACGTGGAGAGGATCTTAAACGCCACACTGCAGTGGAGACCTGGCCCTGAACCCCTTCCCACAACTACACACACCTTAGCACAGTTTACACCACAAACTATATAACACATCAACTAAAGAAATTCATAGTCATTAAAAGTACTGCAAACCTTGTATTTAAGAACTGTGCACTTGGTTGATGAATGATGTGTAGTTTTAACACATTTTGCAGACATAAAGGCAACATGACATGTTTCAAGTAAACTTAAACCCCTTGATCAGAATGTCACTTCACAAAAAACATACAGTAGTGAAATCGCTAGGTAGGAGTGGAGGTGTGGTGATGTGGAATATAAGTGTGGATTACAGCGAGCAGTTGTAGATTTGAGTGATCTTCAACAGGTGATCTTACCACCGGCCTCTACAGCTTCTGTTAGAGCAGCTGAAATATTTCGTTACAACATGCAGTGTCTGGCTTTGATCTCGTATTGCGTGAGAGACAGAAGAATCTTTAGATTATATAACATTACAGTTGTACCTGCTTTAATAATATGTTTATTACTGGGTGAGAAAACTCAACATGCAGAACGTGTGTTTGGTTTTCCAACATACAAAGATAATTATCATCACATAACACACAACTCTTCCAAAGGTCAGCTGCACACACACCACCCGCACAGACAGGATCACTCCTGGATCCTCTACATTTTATTGGCTAATGAAAACAGCATTTTTTGAAATCTCTGGCTTAAATGCAATAGATATTTTTGCCAAATTTTCCATTACACACGTTTGATGAGTGGTCTGGGCTCCTTTGGTTGTGCTGTAATTATCAAGCGTACTCGAACCCTGAAACCCTCTCCTGTTTCTGGTACATGTGCTCAGTTGCTGCTCTCCCGCGCTAAAGAGCTTTCAGCGTGTAAGGGCCCTTCACGGGGCGCGGTGAAACACCAGGGGCTGTCGGGGGCCCGCGGATGTGATGAGGAGGAATGCTTTAATGGTGACGAACGGGTCGCTCTCCCTCCACGATCACACTCTCTCTCTCCCTGAGACTGACGCTTTGCACTTTACAAATTTCTGTGCTCCACGTGCGGCACACAAAGTGCGTTCCTCCTAGTGCCAGTGAGTGCCATGAACAGCTCCGCTGCCCTACTGCCATTCTGTTAACAATGAATGAAACTACGCGTACACACACACACACTCACACTGTCATACACATCCATGCATTCAACACACACACACACACACACACACACACACACACACACACACATACACACACACACACACACACACACACACAAACCTCCATATCCCAGTATGGTCTTATTTTGATTTTCCATAGCTGTAAAAGTCACTGTATACTGCAGGTTGCAGTGAAAGATTTGGTCCATTTTTCAAAGCTTTCATTACCTTTGCAGCAGGGCATTCTGGTTAAATCACTCCTTTTTTCAACCCGTATGCAGGGGAAAGTAATCGAGGCCCTGCACAGCAGAAAAACTCACACTGGCCTTTCTCCTGTTTGTGAGAAACCATGGTGTGATTGAAGCGCTAGTAGTTCTGTGAGCAGGGTCCCGTTAACCCCAGCCCTGTTCAGAGTCCTGCCAGCCCCAGCCCTGTTCAGAGTCCTGCTAACCCCAGCCCTGTTCAGAGTCCTGCTAACCCCAGCCCTATTCAGAGTCCTGCTAACCCCAGCCCTGTTCAGAGTCCTGTTAACCCCAGTCCTGTTCAGAGTCCTTCTGATCCCAGTCCAGTTCAGAGTCCTTCTGATCCCAGTCCAGTTCAGAGTCCTTCTGATCCCAGTCCAGTTCAGATAAGTGCTGAAAGAGTGCTGTCCCACACCCCTTGGTCAGCATGGCCCCGCTAGACCAGAGCAGTTGAGACCCAGGGAAGCACACAGACATACAGATACACACACTCATACACAATCAATGAGCAGACACACACGCATACACACATATAGCACACATATACACATACACAAGCACTGAGTGAACACACACACACCCTCACTGGTGCTCACTGGCTCATTAACAGCATTAGAGTAAGGATGGTTACCCCACAGGACGGATGTGTCTTTGAGCCAAGTGACCTGCTCCATGGGACTGGGAGAGAGAGACTGAGTAAAAAAGAGAGAAAATGAAAAAAAGGATAAAAAGAGAGAGAGAAAGAAAGAGAGAGACAATGAAGTGTGTAGAGGAGGTGGGCAGCGGATATTCTCGTATTGAAACAGAATTCTGCACACCGCTGGCCTGTGGGGCTGGATTACAGGACTACAGGACTACAGGACTCAGCTATGGCACGGCGAACTCCCACCAAGCAAGCTGCGCATCCAGAAGAACAAAAGTGCCAATCACGAGCACGGACCTGGCACCATAAACACGCTACACACGCGCTTCAGGACCTACGAGACTGTCAGGAGGCAAGATGGCAAGCTGGGTTCCTGGACAGTCCTGCAGTCAAGGACAGTGGACCTCCGAGGTCCAAGGCATGTTGGGGCATGGAGCCTGCATTGAACCTTTAATAAGAGAAGGCTGGGAGCTCCAGCTCCTGCTCGGTTTATAGGCGTCACCTATCGACTGCTGCGCTGGGTAGAAGCGCTGGGCAGCCTGATTTATGGCGTCTTTTATCGATGTCATCTCAGGGAGCCGCGTGACTGACATTTACAGGTGAGTCCTCCCATGTGAGAGTCCATTACACTAACACAACCCCCGGCCGAGGCTCGTGGGCAGGATGGCCGCTGCTCAGCCTCACGCCGTAAATCCAGGCCGGCACTCCGACCACACGCTTAACCCCGCCACCGGCTTCCACGCTGACCGTGTTAAAACGGCCCTTCCACAAGATAAACGCTCTCGGCCTGACAGAACAAAAATAAAGCAGTGGAAAAAAAAATCACAGTTGTTTTGCCCAGTGGACGGGCATCATATGTAAGAGTGAGCAAACATTTTCTTGGTAAGAGTGATGTCAGAAACACGGAAGGACACTTTAACACCTTTAATGTAAAATGATTAACAGAAGTGTCAGGCAGGAATCAGAAAGCCGGCTCAAAGTGTTAAGTATAAATATTTAGGTGTACTGAATTAAAATAAGACGAGCAGCTCTCACACACACAAACGCACGTGTGTTAAAAGTTAAAAGCCATTTCCCTGACAGCGGAAGCAGGAAAAACATGCGGTGAGAGAGAGCAGTAGCACACATGCTAATCTCTGCATATTTGAAAGGGTAGCTAATGTTACTTGTTACACCATGAAGGTGTGTAATGGGCTAGCAAGGGCTGCACTGTGATTGGCTCCCAAGAGTTCCGCAGCCTCGCTGATGTGAACCATGAGTACAGAAACACATGGAGCACTTTGCTACACCATAGAATCCCATACAGATACACACACACAAATACTCACAGACACACACACACACACACACACACATACATACACACACGAGCTTACAAACAAACACTTCAAACTCTCTAACAGAAGATGGTTTACCTTAGAGTGCCATGTTAATCATATTTAGCTATGCGTGTGTGTGTGTGTGTGTGTGTGTGAGGACAGTGGTTACAGGCTCCCATGTTCAGCACTGCTAAGTGGATGAATTATTAAGTATATACTCTGGTGCTCCACATCAAACCTGCACACAGAGTGATTCACTGCACCTTAGTGAGTGGCATGAGTCCATTACTTACACACACACACACACACACACATACACAGAAACAACTTCCCATAGGGGAAGGAGACCGAAAGGAATATATATCTGTATATCTTAGGGATGTAAGCACTCGGTATAGTAACAGTCCTGCAGAATACAGCAGTACAGAGTTCTGTAAATAAAACAGCTATTAAGTTAATTTATTTCTAATAGGAGCTGGTAGCTGTGTGGAGTGACTGCAGGTCCAGGTGTGAGAGAGCAGAGCTGGGTCTGCTCTTAAAGGTAACCAGGCAAGTCCCAGCCTGTTTGAACTCACATTAGGTGAATGACACTCATGCATACGCTTTTACTGTGCCAGAGGAGAAACAGGAATGATTCAGGCTATGTATGAGTGTGTGTGTGTCTGTATGTGCATGTGTTTATGTACGTGTGTGTGAGTGTGTGTGTGTGCGTGTGTCTGCTCCCGATACATGTTCGAGTGCAGAAAGCACAGGCCTCTGTGGGCCACTGCCTCTGTGCTGCAGGCTGTAGAGGAGAACATGTGAGACTGAGTGAAGTACTAATGACACCGATTCATCCTCCACTGGAGCACTTAGTGAATCAGTGTTCAGATGCACCGTGAAGACAACAGCAATAGCTCCAACTAACGTAGTGAATGCATTCTACAGCACATGTTCATCCATGCCACCTACAGCCATGACGTGTGTGTGTGTGTGTGCGTGCGTGATTCAGTGTTGTGATTCAGATGAATGCGTGATTCAGTGTTGTGATTCAGATGAATGCGTGATTCAGTGTTGTGATTCAGATGAATGCGTGATTCAGTGTTGTGATTCAGATGAATGCGTGATTCAGTGTCGAGACTCATTTTTGCAGATCTCTGAGTAGCATGTAGGTCCTCACATTGCTGGAGTGATGGACAGAGGCCTACAGAATGACTGCCCTTCTCCTCTCCCCTAGCAGCCGCTGCACTCTGTGTTACCGGAGCCGTCCACGCGATCCACGGCGGCGTTCACGCTGCCTCACGCGGACACACAGAGGCACGGAGAACCTGGCAAAGATCACCTGCTGCTAAAGCTGCGTTTGTACCGCAGCCAAATGCAACGTCCCGTGAGCAGAGAGACAAAGCTTAACCTTTTTTGCAGTCAAGGACTAAGATATTGTAAATAAAAGAAAAACAACAACAACAGTCCGTTGGTACGAAATTTAGAACTTCTGTCAAACTTGTTCAGACATGACGGAAGCTCAATCTTAATTCATGCCCAGACTGTTGCATATGACGTCGTTCTTGACTGAGTAAGAGTTTAGTAGATATGACAACAGACAAAGACCTGAATACAGCACCTAGACTGACCGTGAAACTCGCTCGCCTGCAGGGGGCCCCGATGAGGTGTTTGGGTCACCAATGGTGCTGTTCAATTAAGCCCCGGGCTATTTGTGTGTGTGCGTGCGTGTGTGTGTGTGTGCGTGTGTGTGTGTGTGTGTACAGTAGAACTGTCTCCCCGCTTTCTCCATTATGTCCACAGTCCTCGCTGTCATATTTGATTTGCAGCACGATGAGGTACGGGCAAGTGAACTGGCTAGACCACCACTCACAGCAGGAGAGAGAGAGAGAGAGAGAGAGAGAGAGAGAGAGAGAGAGAGAGAGAGAGAGAGAGAGAGAGAGAGAGAGAGAGAGAAAGAAAGAAAGGGAGAGTTAGAAAGCTAGAGAGAGGGAGAGACAGAAAACAGGTATACAGAGAATGATAGAGAAAGAGAAAATGAGATAGAGGGAGCCAGGTATAGAGAGAGATTTTCACAGAAGGAGACTGAGCAGACTTTGGCCTTTGAAATAACTTCCAAGAGCTCCATCACTGAGGTTCCAAGAGCTCCATCACTACAGTTCTAAAAGCTCCATCAGTACAGTTCCAAGAGCTCCATCACTATAGTTCCAAGAGCTCCATCACTACAGTTGCTGGCAGTGTGATGTTGTACCAAGACCTCTGTCTCCTATTAATGGAACTAAAAGAATAGCAATTACGCTCTATTACTTTATAAAAAGCACCGAGAGTAATTGATACACTGGAGTCTCGCCAAACGGCTCCTGCGCCAATTAGAGCATCATCTTCTGCAGCTTTGTGTGAATATTTGAGGGCAAACATCTCACACCATTTGCATGAGGTTTAATTTTACTGCCACTGATTAGACAGAGGGGTGAGCCACACCCCACAGGAAATAGAACATCTGGCAGTGCATTTCCAGTATTATGTATGCATTTATGCATTACTGTATTTATGCATGTCAGTCGTGGAGAAAGAGGGTGGGTTTTTTTTGCCAATGGAAACATTCAGGGTGAATCAGTCAGGAATGTTCATATTTATGCATTTATGTAATGTCTCAGAATAACTATCATATTATTCTTGAAAAGATCAAAGTGTTTTATAGAGACAGGAACACTGCAGATAGTTAAATAACAAAATAGATTTAATCAAGGCATTTATGTAAGATATTATAATATACAAATACCTCTATAAGCGAATATTGTAGGTATTGTAATACTCATAATTGCCTCAGAGCAAAAAGACAGTAAAATAGCAAATGTTCATTATTTACCCCAAACTGAGAATTTTGCGAGAGAAGGGGGAAGAAATCGCCCTGTTGAATAGGTCATCAGGATACTGATCTCAAACTCAAGGCATTAAATGTCTATTACCAGGCAGATAATCCATTTGCATATGCAAATGTAGCTTGGGAGATTGGTGTGAAACAGTGGCGCTGACAACAAATAATTTAAATTTTTACATGTAATTGCAGGTTTCGGATAATACTATATCTGGCTCAGCAGAATACAAGTAGCCTAGAGGTCTAGAACAAGCCTCTCTGCTCATTTTGTTGACAACCTTTTAATAAAACATACCACCTCAAATTCTTCTGAGACCTACAATTTCCAGCCTCAACCTCCCGCCCCCAGTTTAAATTGCTGGTAGCTATAGATCTAAAAATATACAAGGCAAGAGCTTTGCTATCCACAAGGTCTGCATCTCACCTTAATTGTGGATTATGGGGGTGGAAAGGATTTAGAGGGAAAGGAGAGAGCCGGTAGCTCAGAGCACAAGAACCAGGCAAACATGGCAGATCCACAAAGCTGAGAGTTGCTTTGATGATCTGGAGCACGTTGAGGGCTTGTGTCAAAACAACAGCAGGATCAAGAGACTAACTTCTCCTGGCATCCAGTAGCGCCTGTGAACTGAGAGAGAGGTAGAGACCATGTGTACTCTCCTCTAACACCCATCACTTAACAATTATGTAATGAAGACACACACACACACACACACACACACAAACGCGCACCTTAGGGCTGTTAACAAACCTCTGCATGTTTGATCTTTGACACCTTACATCACGTTCTAAGCGCTAAGCGTCACAGCTGTGATTAATTAGCGCTAGCGCTAGCTGTAGCCGCTGGGGAGGGAGATGTGGGAGCATGGCATGTGCCTGGGCCCCTGGGCCCCTGGGCCAGGGTGTGGTGGGGCTCTAATGGGATGCACACACAGAGCCGTGGTTGTGCATGCGTGTCTGCGGTGTGTGTGTGTGTGTGTGTGTTTGTGTGCGTGATGAAGTGGGAGTGTATGTCTATTTAACACACATGCATATGCCTATTTCATTTTGTGTTATATTTGTCTGTATATATGTGTGTGTCTAGTATGGTAGGATTTGCAGACCTGCACACAAAAGGATATGGCTATCGCATCTGGTCTCTGAGGGCTGGTATAGTGATGAGCTGCTCTGGCAAAGTGGTGACAGTCAGCCCAGAGAGACCATAGCCCAGCCTGTACTGATCACAGACCTGACGCTGAACCCTCCTCACTCACGCCACACGCCTACGTCACTCACAGCTCGCTGGTCTCTGAGCAGCCTGCACTCTCTAAACTGCTTCTGGCAAAGAGTTGATGGAAATCCGAGTGAAACCCATTTCCAAAACAGAGCTGACAGGTACATGCTCTTATAGAACCAAGGCCTAATATCTAACACCTGCACCCAAGCATGTGACTCAGATCTTTGTCCATGATTTAACAGAGGCTGAGCTCTGGTTCGAGGAGAGACTGGCACTACATGCAGTGCCTGGAAGGTGGCGCTCTACAGCTGGAGCAGCGTAAAGTGCTGTAAGCATGGTCCAGTTTTATAATGCCGCTTAATCTGAACAGCAGTGAAGGAAGGCTGACAGGCAGTCTGCTGTACCCCACTCTTACTGCAGGAAACTTCCACTCAACTACTGGAAGAACAATCCAGGCACAGCCACCATCCTGCAGTTCCCAGGGAGCAACACTGATAACGGTGTGATTGCACATCTCACAGGCTGTGGTGCACAGCCTCGCCTAACAAGCCAAACTGCACACTGCTGTCTGTACAGATACAGGCTTTTCACATGGCTATAGAAATTAAAACTTCATAACTAGGATACTGCTTTCACCCTCTTTTTCCATTACACTCACACACATATACACACATACACACACATATACACACACACACACACATATACACACACATATACACACACACATATACACACACACACATTCTCTCTCTCTCCCCACCTTATTTCCATGTGAAACATGGAGTTGGGATTTGCATGTTCTGAAAAATGAGGCAAATAACGAGGCAATAGTGAAGGCATTAACCCTGTCCTTGCCATGTCCTAACCCCGTCAAAACCACGTCCTAACTACATCCTAACCCCATCATAACCATGTCCTAACCAAGTCCTAACCATGTCATAACTCCGTCCTAACCACGTCCTAACTACATCCTAACCCTGTCCTAACCATGTCATAACTCCATCTTAACTCCATCCTAACTACATCCTAACCCTGTCCTAACCATGTCATAACTCCATCCTAACCACATCCTAACTACATCCTAACCCTGTCCTAACCATGTCATAACTCCATCCTAACCACATCCTAACTACATCCTAACCCTGTCCTAAACATGTCATAACTCCATCCTAACTACATCCTAACCACATCCTAACCCTGTCCTAAACATGTCATAACTCCATCCTAACTACATCCTAACCACATCCTAACCCTGTCCTAATCCCATCCTAACTACTTCATAACAGAATGGAAGGGTATAAATGACCCTCAGTGGATCCCAGTGCGTATTCATCCATCCTCAGACAGACATATTTCCTCAACAGCAATAGAAACACAGAGCTCTCTAAATCTCAGCATATCTGCATTTTACAGTACACAGTTCATAGGGTAGTCTCCGTTTTAATTAAAGAAAGATATGGGTCATGTACCATAAACTACACTGATGGTTATATACAGCTGCAGTTTCATAACTTGAGTTAAACGATAGAATCCTGTGTGAGGAAGGAAGGCTGTGTCTTAGAGCAAGGAAGACATCTCACTCAGCAGGCCGTTACAGTCCCCATCTCACTCAGCAGGCCGTTACAGTCCCCATCTCTCCCACATGAAGAGTTGCTCTCTTTCTCACTCATATATATATATATATATATATATAAAGACACTAAGTCATATTTATGGCCCCAACAGAGGCGACACTGTCTGACTGCACTTAGACAACTCAA
>JAOYMR010000010.1:8679799-8699019 GCA_025802075.1 Tenebrosternarchus preto | reverse complement strand
CACTTCACTTTTTTTTTTTTTTTTTTTTTTTTTTTTTTTTTTTTTTTTTTTTTTTTTTTTTTTTTGGGGGGGGGGGGGGGGGCACGGGCTTCTGCTTTCCAAAAGTCCATCTGTAACACTTCTTCTTTATTTCAGAACAGCCAAATAAGGCACATGGTGAGTCATCCTGTAAGTTTCTGTGCTAATCAAGAATGCTAAGCTGAGCTGTTCCTGTCTAGCTTGTTCTGCTCTGTTCAGTGGGATCAGCACCGGAGCAGTGGTCCTGCTGGATGGGTCCAGGTGCTTTGTTTTCAAAGATGAAACAGATCCACAGGGACTTCACATACCAGGACCTGCTGGATGGGCATATCAGTGCTTCTGGGCAACACCCACATCTGACAGAGTTCAGTACAGGAAAACACACACACACACACACACACACACAAACACACACGGCCTGGGACTGCCTGAATCCTGCCCTGAAGCATATAGTCTCTAGCCTCACTTGCTTACTAGCTTAGACACACACACATTCTCTCCTCCTGTGCTTTAAAGACACAGCCAGACCAAAGAATATGTAAAGCAAACACTCTGACACAAACACTAGAGCAAACACTGCTGAGAGAATGAGAGAATGAGAGAGAGAGAGAGAGAGAAAGGGAGAGGGAGAGGGAGAGAGAGGGAGAGAGAAGAGGAGAGAAGAGATCCAGTCTTGTAGCAGCATGGTCCAACAGCATTATTCATTTACAGAACTAAAAGTTCCAAGGACCAAATGGCAGAAAAACATGTTGAGATGGTAATGCTGCTCCACTGTGGCTCCACCGATCCCCAGCAACCTTCAGCGATTTCTACTTTATATGCTCAATAACCACATCTGATATCATTTTAAACACCTACCAAGTACATTTTGACTTCCACAGTAAGGGAAGGTTTAGCTTGTGCATAGCTGTGCCAGTGAACGGGTCTAAATGGTTTAGTGTTCTAACAAGCAGGATGAATGGCTATTGTTTGTACAGTCATTGCTAAATGGATTAACTATTAGCTTCATCCGTCTCACGGTCTGAAATGGCTTCATGTGCCCTTTTAATCCTATGAGACCTAACTGTCCTGTATGGAGGCTACATCTCAATACACTGGATCTATAACATCCACAACAGTCATCATTGCCATGGCAGCCGAACACACAGCCACTGAAAAGCTGAGACTGTAGATCACCAAGGTCCAATAGAGTCTGACGACTGTAAGGAGACTTCCTGCCTGGCCAGAGCAAAAGTGCCTTGAATTGGATTTGCAGGTTAGTAGTGGGGAGGAGGGGCCAACTGGACAAGACATGTTAAAGCATAATGCAATCATAAGGTTGCGATAAGAGAGAAGATGAACTTGAGCCATCAGGGTGTCTATGAAGACGTGACTCACAGGAGATAACAGCAATGCAACTTCAAATCATCGTAAGCATGAGTACGATGATGGTCCACACCAGAAACAGGAGACAGCAGGACCAACACCATCAACACCATCTCATTCCTCAGAACAACACAGGAGCCAACTCAGACCTCAGAACACCTCAGGTTGCAACTCACATCAGATCATCACAAGGGCTCCAACTCAGATTAACACGGGCATCAACTCAGAAATCAGATCAAATCAGGCTCCAACTCACAGTAACACAGGTTCCCACTACATCAGTGCCTTCTTACCTATCACAAGACACCTTTGTATTAATCATTTGTATTAATCATTTGTATTAATCATTTGTATTGGTATTAGGCTCCATTACAGTGGCAGCCATTATTTTCTTTCCATATCTGTTCCCAATAGGAAGGTTTAAATCTGAAATACAGCTGGGTGATTTTTTCCTATATTGATTGATGTCAATATTTATTACATTTGATATATAATTTGATAACATGCCAGATTGAAGAGTATCCTGATAATGACCAAAGCCTAAAGAATTAAACTTTACAAGATCATTTCTTTACAAAAATAGAATAATGTAAACATTTACCTGAGCAAACATTCATCATCTGCCTTTACAAGTTTTATTTGAATAAAATAAAGTAATATTATATACTGGTTTTACATTTTTCAAATGTTTTAAAATTAGACATCTGTATAAAAGGTACAAAATGTAAACACTGTAAACCAGTCATTCTGCTACATCTGTGCTTGTTATATCATTAAAACTGTGTGTTATATCCTTGCTCCTTTGTAATCACTTCCCATATGGGGTAATGGCTGCAAAAGATGACATGATTTACTGTTGTTTTGGAACAGCCCTACTAGCGCTACTAAAACGTGGATGGACTACGGGTGCATTTTCACACTGTGGAAAAGATTTGTTGCATTTCCCATCTTGGTTTGCAATGACTAACGACATATTTTGCAGACTGTCTTAATCTGTGCCTCACTGCTTTCAGATACCCAAACCACTTCACATAACTGATGTCATGGTAACTTGTTTGTCAGCATTTTCCTCAGCTTTGGAGATATCGTGAGTTCACTCTCACCTTCACTTTCGTGCCACTCTCTGGTTCCACTCATTTTTACCCAGGTTTTTAGAGCTCTCTTTTCTTTTCAGTGCAGGTAGCTAAAACAATGTTTTCTGAGCAGAAGCAGGCGTGCCAAAACGGGCTGACTAGCTGGTGCTGTGTTTATTTCTGCGGTGTCCTTATTGAGTAAAAATGTCAAAAGCTTATCATTGTTATCGACATTAATTCTATTGCGATCCTATTTCCAGATTGTTTTAGTGCTCAGCACTATTTTGATCAGCATTTCAATCCCATCCATAAGTTGAAGGCAAGTGAGGTCACTTTTCAATTAATAGAGCTTTCTAAAGCTCTATCAACTATACTCTATTATTATTCTAAGTCTCCTTAAGAAAACATATTACTGGCTTTTGCAATAATGTTTATTAAAATTAACTGATAGATGGAACATATCTACATGTAAAAGTATATTTAAAATAAAAATGCTTTGGTAGCATTGTCCCACTGAAACATGCTATGATATCTAACATAATTGTTTCAGTGCACTGAAATGAATTAAAATCAACAAGCCCAGGCATGTAATTTATGAGCTTTATATGGGATTGCTGTACACGGCCACGTAACTGTACAAAGTGTCTATGCGGATTATGATGGAGGATGTTCATTTAAGTGAGTTTGGTAGGCTTGAACACAGACTGATCAGTTTTCCAGAAAATTCTGCACTTCAGCATTTTTAAATCAGGTTAATGCTTATATAGCAATAATGTGTTTTATGTGAAAGTCTTTAGGATGTATTTAAATGAGAGATTTAGTTAATGAGTTTGGGCAAACTCTGGAACAGTCTTTTAAGCATTATCATTCTCATTAATTTTCAGAATTACCCACTGTGTTGTGATAGCTGTCATGGACTTCAAACTTCAATTAACTAAACACTACATACATATATATAGTATACTGTGTGTGTGTGTGTGTGTGTGTGTGTGTGTGTGTGTGTGTGTGTGTGTGTGTGTGTGTGTGTGTGTGTGCGCATGCGTGTGTGGGGGGCTGCATGAGTGAGAACTTTTAATATATAAATGTGAACAGTGTGTGAGATTGAGTACATGTTTGTTGAGGGTCTATGTGGGATGGAATACATTTTCCTTAAAAATTTAGCAATTTACCATTTGTTCAGAGCAGAAGGGTTTAGCCTTTGAGATAAACATGCAAATACACAAGAACTGCCAGCACCATTTTTTTCCTGAAAATAAATGGACTCAACACTTTCGAGGAAGGAGAACAATGCGTCATATGAGGTGTTCCTGTCTGAAAACAGCCAGCCTGTGTCAGAAATGACAGACTCTTCTGTTTAATCTGTAACGATCCTACACGGACCTTATTATTAGTCTGCTTGTACGCCATTTTAAAAATCACACCCAACATCAACAATCAATACTATCAACTGCCGATTAATAAGAACTAATCACTCGAACTGCCGTTTAATGTGGAGAAAATACGAAAGCAAAACATTTTAGAGACGGTGACAAAATCATGAATAAAGAACATGAATACAGTTAAAGGCATAGGAAACTTCTCGGTTCAGGATATCAACACAATGTCATAAACGTGTTCTTGATTCTAATTTTTGCTACGTGGCTATTAATTAAAGGATAACCCTTCTCGTCCCTGTGTTCTGTCATGCCACTGGCAGCAGTTCCGACACAAGTGCTTCATTACTGCTTTATCTGGACACTGTTCTTGTGAAGCAAGAACAATTAACCCTGCCTTCAGCGTGATTGATATAGGCTTTGCTTTCAATTTGTTCCACTACACAGATCATGAAATTCGCAACGTGCCCATCCTTATTGACCTACACTCTCAAACACAGGGGGTCCAATAAGATGAGAGGAATTAAAGAGAAAGCAGGACACACAGCCATGAAACAACGCTGGAAAAACCAGGCGTGACCTCACAAAACCCCAACTATTTCAAGTGCACTCTCTACAAAGTTGTTTTCTATTCAGTTTAACGTTTATTTTTTATTTGTTCCCCCTCATGCTTTGTCTGAAATCTGAAGGTTTTGTGCACTTAGAAGAAGTGCTGGTAAAGGCAGACATCTTGTAAAAGTGTTTGTCCACAAAATTATACTTTCTCTGACTTATGCCCAACTAATCTTCCAAATGAGAACTCTGAGGCTGAGTCTATAAATCTGTGAAAGGCAACAAAAAGACCATTTGTGGCATTCGGCTAGAAGGGAAATAAAACCTTTACAAGTTCTAGATTGTTGGACATGCATTATCTGATAATGACTGTATGCAGTGAGCTCAAACTCTGGGCTTTTTTCTCAAAGTTGGGACTTTCAACACTGACTGTATATTTTCAGATGCTGTAGCCTGAGTGACTAAAGCAGCCTAGAAAGAGGAGAAGAATGAGCTGAAGTGAAGAGCAGCGCTGAAGAGCCTCTGCACACGTGGCTTCTGGGACAACCTGCCATTGAACAGAAGCACAAGAACCGCTCTACATCTCACACAGGTTCACACTCATCACATGATCAGACCTAAAAGTGTAGACCTCACAGATTCTACATAAAAAAGTAACACTGCAGTATAGCGTATGTATGTGTATGTATGTATGTGTATGTATGTATGTGTATGTATGTATGTGTATGTATGTATGTGTATGTATGTATGTGTATGTATGCTTATGCATGAGTCTAATGGGGGAAGAAAAAAAAATCGCTAAATATTAGAGAGACCATTTGATTTAGTTTTGCCTTCACCAATTTAGAGCACAAATTAAAATGAAATATTTAATGGAAACTGGTTTCTTAAAAATAAAATATATATATATTTTCAATTCAGTGAATATATAAACTACAATCTCTCATGAAACACAAAGTTGTTTTCTTTGAGGCTGTGAAAGTATTCTGAAGTTTTTGCGTGTGTTTACTTTAGCTTCTGGCTATTCTAACATATCAATAGTAGTATGACCTTTCTCACAGTCTGCTGCAAAAGCCTCAGGAGAAAAGCCTCATTTATCAGGAACTGGTAGAGAATTTTAGCCTTTATTGGATGAAAGAAACACTATCTCCCAATTACGCACAGCCAAACACACCACTCTATGGACAGAACAACGCATCGTCAATACTGCAGCACAGAGGAAGTAGCAACACCGCAGTAACAGACGCACGCAGCCGAACGCAGCCGGACGCAGCCGAACGCATCCAAAAACTCCTGCTGCTTCACAGCTCTTCACAGAAACACTTTACAGAGGCGCTTCAGAGGAACACGTTTTCTTTACACAAACGCTTTACAGAAGCGCTTAACAACAACGCGTTACACAAACGTTCCACAGAAATGAAGCGCTTTACAGAAACGTACGACAGAAATGCTTAACAGGAAATGCTTTACAGAAACACTTTACAGAAATGCTTTACAGAACCTCCCTCACATGGCAAGCCAAGATTAAGCCAAGCTTCTCTCCACTTCCCAGCCAAATCACTGCTATGACATTTAGTTATTAAAGCGACAGTTGGGGTACCATGCACGTGCACCACTCAATCCACTTGTCCTCTGGTGCAGCAGGTGTCACTGGGAGGGATGAGGGCGGTCTGTGGGGAGTTAATCAGGCCATGTCCTGCCTCCTGCTCTGCCTAACCGGAATAATCAATTGCAATTTCATACACGGAACCTCAATGAAGGCGGTGCAGGTGTGTATGGTCAGACTGTAGCATGATATGATTTGAAGGGAAAGGGGATGTGATTGAGATTTATTGCCATTTACGTTGTATTGGAGGGGCATCTTATAGGTCAGGGCAGCACTGAGAAACAGCCGTGAGGAGGACAGGGAGAGTAAATTTGAGATGCAGGATGTTAGGAGTGTGGGGTGGATGGGGGAGGGGGTGCGGGTGCGGGTGGGGGGAGAGACACCGGATGCCCACAGACCTTAGAGTCCTTTGGGGCACAGCAAGCAGCATGAAGAGACAAAACATCCCAAAGCAAGTTCCAATACACTGGGAGGGAATCTCCAAAGTACATGCCAGCCGTCCAAATATGTTTGTCTGTGCATGCTTTAAAGTAGGTAAATATGTGTTTAGTGGATCCCATGTGAGTCAACCTTGTATTTCATGCATTTCATCCACAAGTTCAAACGGCAGGCTTATCTTCTCCTTGCCTGCCAATGTGCGCTTCACAGAAGCCTCTGGGTTTGTTAGTATGGAACACAGCAGGAGAAGAAGAGTGGAGTTTGGAGAGGGTGGGGGATTTCAGGGTGCAGCCTGGGCAGGGCTGGGCTTCAGTATGAGCAGCACAGGAACGACGCAGAGCTTGCTCAGGGTCAGAGCTGGGCCTGGGGTCAGGTGGAGCTGGGGCAGGGGTAGGACATAGGGACGACTACAGTAGGGAAGACTGGACAGGGCAGGACGTGGGTTTAAATGAAACTGGGCAAGAGGCAAGGCTGGGTCAGGAGAAGAGCAGGGATAGGGCATGGATGGGTTCAGAGATGGATGTGTGGCATGTGGGCAGGGAGAGGCTGGGACAGGCCAGCGTTGAGGCACAGGAGCGCGTCAGTGGGTTGTGAAGGTGGCCAACTAAAGGTCAGCATGCACTGCTAACTCTTGATGAGAGCGTCAAGACAGGACAAAAGCAGATGGCTGTTTGCAGGAAAAACATCTGTGTGCAGAGCCAGATGCTAAATGATGGACTTACATCTACAGTGGACATTAAACACATAGGAGGGAGCTTGGTTTCAGTACAGCCCCAACCTTAGCGCCTGCTGTCAGATCTACTCTGATCTTTTTGTGATTAAAAAACAAGCATATGCAGTTAATTCTTGCAGTTAATTCTGGCACATATGGTCTTTTGCCTAAAATGATTGACTATTACAGTGTACAGTTCAGGGATAATCATTTTTAAATGATATTCATGGATTCCTGTCACCAAAGTGGCTCTACAATCATGATAGTTTTTGGCCATGGGTTACAAAATGTCTCAATCATGCTGCAAGAACAGTGTCCAATATGTGTTCATTAAAACAATGCATAAAGTAAATATATATATATATATTTTAAATAAATACTAAAAAACATTCTTTTCTCTAAATGAGGTGTGTTGTACCATTATATCATCACCTGTGTAGTATGACAGGTGAAGTATTGGGACACGTGTCAAACTGAGTTGATTAAAACAAATGAAAAGACCATTCAACCACGTAAAAGCCTCAGTATTATTGCAGACTGTGCTCTGCCTTCTGTAGTGCAGGTAAACAGAGCAGTGATGAAGAAGGTCTGGAGATTCTGTCTGCAGGAGCCTTTCTTTGGGCTGGACACAGGCTACATCTCTCTGCTGATTCCACCTCGTCTCCTGCCAACGATACCATGAACACAAACGTAAAGTGATCCGGCTCTGTGTCAAACCACAGCTACGGCAGCGTGAAGAATCCCGCACCTGATGTCCCGCTGCGTGCACCCCGGCGGCCGTGACGGAGCCGCTGACCCCACCCCCCGGAGGGAAGCGTTTTCCGCTGCTGCGTCTCTGCGTTCGCGGGATGCATCTCCTTTATGTCTGCCTCTCAACGCTGCCCCGAGCGACGGTCGCAGCCGTGGGTGGAGGCGAGAGAGACGCCACAAACACCGCAGAACCCAACCGGCCACAGACGGGGGCTGGAAGTCCTGCTTAATTGTGATAAATACATACGAGACGGGCACACTCGCTTCCAATCCATAGTGTGTTCGCCACTGTCCAATCAGAGCGCAGAGCTGGGCTGCCTTTGTTCAGGTCGGTAGTGCGGTGCTGTTAGCCTCTCTCTCACCAGCGCAGCATCACGGATGAGGCTGCTTTGTCAGTAATAAGCGTTTTATCACAAGGTCACGAGTGCAACGTCTAATATTTCTTTTCTGTTGTGATTCTCAAATGCAGCACATTGAAAAGTGTGGAAATCATGAGCTTCCGACAGGTCTTGAACAAAATGATGTAACAATGTTCAAGCAATCACATTCATTATTTTAAGATTATAGACATGTATGTACATATGTATGTACTGTAAAATATTGCATCTAAATCAAATATCTGTTTATGTACACATATAACACGATATAAAATTACAAATGTGTACTGAAATAATGTATTTACTCACTCTGCACTACCCTCACATATCAAGCGTTTGAACCATAACATTCCTCCATTAGTTGTATAATCGGCCTCTAAGTTCTCTTTCATGTCATTCTATAACTAACTGCACTAACAGAATAGAAAATGGGACAGTTTAGCACTTTGTTTGTGCTGGAGGGAGGCGGAGTGGTTTTCTTCGACACAAAGCCAACTTTGTGGTTACTGTTGTGTATGAACTCATGCCAACCCACTTCTATCTCCGCAAATTCTCCTCCCACAGAGCCCTTTAGCCCGAGAACACCTCCCTCTCATCCAGCCACAGGCCCACAAGGAGCCTACACCAACTAACACACAGATGCTATTAAGAGGCATTACATTAAATATATACTCCCACACCTTCAATCAGAATTTCAGCCGAGTGTTATTCGGTTCAGCTCTCAAGAGAAGCCGCACAGCAAATAACAGAGAGCGATTTAGCCCCCTGAATGCCAATAGGGGACAGGTGATAAAGAGAGTGCTCATGCACGGACTATGAAGTTTCTCCCCTCAAAATTAATTCCATCTTGGAGATTCCTATCTCAGTGATATGCTCAGAATGGCACACAAATACGCTCCCACCACTAAGATTACTGCAGACTGACTTAGCATAAACATTTCCTTCTGATATGGCTGTGTGTTGTATGTGTTTTCAGAGCTGTGGGCCTGTCTTAGGTTCAGGGGCTTGCACTTGTGAAATTACTATCGAAATCTCAAAATGTTGGCATCAGTGTAAAATGAGGTCTGTCAGTATTTTCATTTTCTTACATAGTATAGTTGGAGCCTCGGTTTTTAACAGAAGTTTTACTGCAGACTATAAAGCAGGAATTGTTTACATTGTAACACGTCATAGACTGTAACGCCGATGTAAACATACATAAGCTACAGGTGCATGACAGTTCACCTTCTCACGTCAGTTTAGTTATATTTTTCTAATATATTACGTTACACAATGTAAACAGGTTTAGACGCTTACAGCCTCAACTGATATCCAGGTAACCATAAACCTAAATTTTAATATAACAGTACTGAAGATTATATCTCATTTAGACTAAGTAACAGAAACGAATATGGAAACTGACCTCGTCAAATATGTGCTAAATTCATAGAAGCGATCAAAACAATTAACCCAGTAATAAAAAAAGAAACAAAAACCATCCTATCAAACTAGAATTTGACATGGTTAGGCGACTGTGGTGCACACTGTAACAAGCGTAGTGAAAAATGTTCCAATTTCAGGATAAATGGTTGATTAAAGTAATTTCATAGGCTAGCAGATAGCTACAGCCGGTAACTACCGTACCGTGTGGATAATTCTAACATTACCTGACGGATGGACTCTGATCCGATAAGGTGCCCGAGCAATCCATGCACCACATTCAAAGTTCCTCAACAGCTGGTTGCTGCCGTATGCTAATTTCTCACAGCTTTTAATGTCCCGCTGCAAAGCGGTAATCAGACAAGTAGTGTACAGCTTGGCCTAGCGGTTCAAGGCAGCTGAGATGAGATAAGCAGCGGCAATGTCAACTACATATTCACAAATTCCCAGACCACAGCGGTAACGCGAAATCGTAAACAACGCCAAAGTGGCTGCATTACTGGACAGCGTTTCAGCCAGCGCTCTAGTCAATGCGCGGCGTGTCCTCTGTTCACCAAAACATACGCCTCCTCGGCGTATACCTGTTACCCAAACGCCAAGGTCCCAATTGTCAAACACACTCCTGCAGAAAGGGCACAGCCGAAACTTCTGACATCTCAATCAAAAATGCGTAACATCTAACGAGCGACGGCAACGTATTCGCATAGAACAAACCAAGCGTTACCGTTCTCTTCTTGAAGGGTCTTGCTGAATGCTAGGCTTGGTGGGCGCCATCTTCCTGCAATTATTTGATTTCTTACTTTTTTTTCTTCAGATTTATTCGACATACAGCCGAGGCGACCGACAGCAGTGCGGTATGTAAACTAGGAGTATTTAAACAACGCCATCGCGGTTCTCTGGACCAGTCGTGCCCCTGCCTCCCTGTACAGGCGTTCATGAGCGTGAGGAAAGAAGCGAAAACCAGATGAGACTGAGCTCCAAAGGCATGCCAAGAAAAGTGAGCGGAGACCCGGGGACGCTTCTCAATTCAGCGGCTATCCTTCCACGAGGCTTGAGGTGAAACAGTGCACGAATCAATGTATAAACGGAACCGTCACATCATGACATCCCCCAGCAAGAGTCTCTCGTCTCCGGCGCTCTGTGAAGCCCCTTTTCTGAGTATGTTTGTCTGCATTTTTCTGCTTTTTCCTGGTTCGCTCTCTGTGCAATAAGACTCATCTCTCCTGTCGGCGCAACAACGCCACTCAGTTGTAGTTGGAAACAGTTTTCCTTAGCTCGGAATACAGGTTGTTTTAACGTACAATTTTTAAAGATTTGCTAAATTACGAAGTAACCGCCCACTACGTTTTAAACCACGTTTGGTTTTTTGCATCAAAATGCTCTTCCTCTCCGTAGGAAATAAAGTATTCAGGAATGGGACTGTTTGTTATTAAAATATTAAGGTCACAAATGAGGCCCAAATTAATCTATCGAAATAGGAAATAAAGACATTTTATTTTACTCAGAACTGATCTAATTTTTAACTAAGACTTAGTTCTGTTGATGTAATGACTATGTTAGTGACAATTAGGTTTTAAAAGTACAAAATACCTAATGTAACAGATTCATAGTCCAGATACAAAACAAAAGCATAATTAATAAAATGCATTAAAAGAAAACTATAATGGGTCTGACAGAAAACTTTTTTTTCTTTTAGGCCTATAGCGATGAGTGCATTGTGTATATTTGGTCTTTTAATGGAAACTTATTGTGGTAGTTTTTTTAATATACTTATTATAAATGCTCTATTTACCGAAAGTGCGTTAAACGGCACGTTGTCGTATCATGTAAAGTCTTTTGTCTAATTAGCCAAGAAACATGATATAATAACCCGTGACCTGTCAAGGTCACCGACTGACACCCAAGCTATTTAATGTCGCGGAAACTCATACGTTGTGTTTTCATATTTCAGAACTAATAAAACGTAACTGAAGTTAAAATGTGTGTCTACTGTCAACTTTTCATACAGGCGTTTGAGAAAATCCTAAATATTACCATAGGACAAGAGACTTGTGTTATGTTGTATAATAAACTTTATCTAAAATGTTGATTATCAATCACACTTTGTCAACACGTACTTTTGTCAAGGACCAACTCATTTAGGAGAATTCGTCCAAATGTACACTGTGTGTAAGTTCATGTGATTTTCTTGGTGTTGGTTGCAGGCACTTTTGGGCCATGGTGATGGTTCGTTGTCTCCTGATCATAAACATGAGCCACACTGAGCTCGAGGAAACATTTCTAAATAGACAATATACGCTTAACGGTCTTAATCTTAGCTGTAGTCTATAATATTGTCAGTTTACCTTTGTACAAATAAGTAGAGTTTTCGTGAAATTTCTGCGCTATGTCTTAATGTGATTCTTTTAGCAGCAAGGTCATTTGACCGATTCCTCGAATGTTCCAGTAGAAATGCGTAGTGGATACAGTTTTGTTTGCCCAATTGACCTGTATCAAACAACCTGAAGACTAGACTAATATTAGCTCTTAATAATTACAAGAAGAGATCATCTGTTGATACCGAGTTGCGCTTTAAGGCTACTTCATGATGCGTGTGTGAAGCCTGTTTGTGTTTGTTTGTGTGTGTGTGTGTGTGTGTGTGTGTGTTTGTATGTGCTCCGAAATAAAGTAAAAGCCTAACTTTTGTCGTCATGCGTCGGTTATAATTAACAGGTTTACAGCGAAACGTAATTATAGAACTTGTTTAATCGGACTACCAAATCCCTAACGATGGGAAATACTGATGCATCTAACTGATAACCTGCAAGTTAAAACAATATTCCGGTATGAAACTTGACCGAGTGTGCTTGTAAATGTGCGCACCAGGGCAAAATGATATAGACACTTCCTGAAATACAGTATACGCGAAGGAAATTTTCTCTTTTTGTAAACATACCTTTGTTGGTAAGTAGTCAACCCCTGGACGTTTTGCGGATTCCCGTTAGTTGCACCCGGGACTCTTCCCACGGCTGAAGCTGCTGGCATTCCCCCGGCTCCCCCACCTGCTGCCGCCGTCACCTGAACGCTGAAATCCGGGAAGATCCTGATCATACCCGCTCAAAGGAATGGAACACGGACTGAGTCTATGTGGATATTTGCGAGAGCAGCCTTCCCTCCAGCCGAACAAGTCACAACACAATCCCATTAGTGATGGTTACAAGCTCATCGGCCATTCTACGTCTTGTGTTTTCTGGTTTCAGCGAAGAGACAACTGGTGCTTTTAGTTGGCTTGCAATGACATTGATTCTGGTGGATGAAGCTGCAGTCAGCGAGACGTGGTCGTCCTGTCCGCACGTTACGCGCGAGATGGAAGTTTGAACTGGATGTAAATCTTCTTGGTTTACTGTTAGGGTGAAATGCGAGAGTACGCCTGCGATACTATTTAACCATAGTCTAAATTTTGATAACTTCACCTAAAAGTCGGTTAGCGCGAGGAGTAATTATTTGCTGGTTAAAAGTATGTAGCTATGCGATTGAGAAGTGAAGTGAACTTTTCTCCCGATTGTAAGTACAGCTAAAATACACACACACACACACATATATACATATATAAATCTTAGTATTATCCAGACACCCTAAAATGACACATAGCAGTTTAAAACTGTAAGTTACCTATGTTTGATGCCGCAGGTTTATGTATGTGAATGCAAGAAAATGTGAATTATTTCAAAATTCCACAAATTATTCTCAGTCCTGTCCTGGCCTCAGCGTGTGTCCAAAATGCGCACATCATAATAGGATATAAAACAGTTTGGAGCGCCTTTCCTCTGTTGTAAAAGTATATACGCTATATACGAACATAACGATTTGCGTTTTCAAAAACGCGTTAAAATATAATAATTGTTTAAGGAGCTAGCCTGCAAAAAAGTAAGATCGATTCTAAGTTCAGTTTTAATTAGTCTAGACCACAGACTAAGTATGTGCCTGGACGCAAAAAAGTCCAAATTAAAAACGATGACGTATTCGACTCGCCTTCCTCAGTTGTGGTGTGCTAATGTTTTCGTATTTCAGAAAGAATCATCTCAAGGTTTCCTCTTGGTTAATTCTGCAGATGATGCGACTAGTGTCTGAGATGTCTGGAAATATTGTGTCTAAAGATGCTAAGCTGTAATGTACAGCGGTGAGTTTATTGATAGGCTGTTGCTGTATGAATTCCCTCAGTGAAGGTGTTGTTGCGTGCCCTGGTGTGCAGCAATGTCATTCCTAGCGCGTGTGAGCGGATATACTTGGCCTCCGCCGCTGCTGATTAACTGCGCCGCGCGAGTGAACCCGGAGCGCGCTCCGCCATCCAACACCCAATCAAAAGCAGGCACATGCGCGCGCACTGGATGCTGCAGCAGTAACCCTTTGATACCCGAGTAGTGGTTACTGATATTTCACGTTAGATATTGACTTATGGAGGTTCGTATAAATGCATTTGTAAAAAGAACAATATATTTATGGAATTTACGCAATATATTATGCAATTTGATGTGCTGTTTAACTTTTTGAAGCACAATAACACCATTGTGTTGTTTATCAGCCTCTTCACCTTAATTTAATAGTGTTTCAAGACATTTATTCAATTCAGTGCAAATTCTATTTATTTGTTTATTTATTGGTCAACTATGTATTTACCAGTACACTACATATAATTGTACAATATTGCATTTCAGTTCATTATTATGATATAACTATATTTGTAAATGCTATTGAACATGGGCCAAGTTATTGATTGTTTTTCTGTAAGGATTTCTAATGTTGTGATTAGATATATTTCACATTATAAGGAGAGTAAATGTTTATTGTAAAGAGGTAATAAAGTCCTCTCTTCTCTTAGGCTTCTGTTGATTTTTGTTGTTTTAGATAAACACAAATAAATTCTTTGTTGTACATCATGTTTTTCATTAATGTATTATTGTGTTAGTGTTTGTTTATGTACTATATGATATTTACATGCAAATAAATACAGATAAACACCTTAAAACTTTACACAACACCAATTGTAACACATTTTAGAACTTTCAGCACATTTTAAAAGGTGAGCAATAAAGTCAAACTAAAACCTCTTAAAATAATAGGATTCCAGAAGCTAATGTAACTGATTTAGAAAAAGAATTAAAAGGAAGTTTAAAAATTGGATGAGACTTCATGCAAAAAACCTAAAAGCAAATTAAGACCAACAGCTATAGGCCATTACAGTACAGTGTTTTCTTTCATTTTAATGACCAATTTACAACTTCTCCGGTTGTTGATGACAGCATACTGTACTATTACCACTCGCTTTATAACAGAACGAATAAAGAATCTCTCACTCTACAGTCCTTGAGCTGTCACTGTTCTGAATGTGATTGAGTGTTTACCTATAAAATATTCCAAAATGCAAATATGGACTTAACACTCATGAATCTTATACTGTAACACTCTTGTCCTTAGATAAAGCAAAGTCTGATATCAATGTACAATATATTTTTATGTCATTTTCTCATGCATTTACAGCTTATTAATAGTTTCAATATAAATATGTATTTTAGCAGACTGCAAAAAGAGCAAGGAGCCCTTGACTCTACAGACAGATATCAGATCTCTTCCTTATGAGAGGCAGGTTTATGATCGTCAGTTGACATGTTTTTGTTACCTTTGTACCACTGATCATTTCTTAAATTTCTTTAGGTTAGCAAACGAGAAAAACTGAGAGAAATGATATAGGGCCCAAGGATAAAGATGCTTGCACAAACCAACCGTAGTGATCTCTGTGCTCTGGCACTGCTTACTGGGAGAATAATTCACTTCCTGCTTTTATGAAATGAAAGAGACTCCCTTAGATAATCAGCTGACATGATTAAATACCAATAAAGATGTGCCACGTGTCTCACCTAAGAGACAGTAAATGGAATCCCCTGCCGTAACGATGGCTAATGAAACTACCTTAATAAACAGGGTGGGAGAGAGCACCTCCACTCCACCACCGTTTTCCTGGGATGCCTTCAAATAGATTGCTCTGGAAGGTTTAAACTGACACTGCAGGCTCTGATACAATTAGATTAACACTTTCTTCTGTTTACTTCCCTGGGTATTTGCACTGGTCTATATTGCATTTATTTGTCTGTGACTCTTTGCTAAACTACATAAGACAGATCTGGGGCAGCATCGCGTCTCTCATCCCCAGTAGCTGGGCTGGCTCTATTCATTCCCCTATGAGTGCATTAGTAATCGATATTACACATGACCACTGGGAGTGCATAGCCTATTGCTAGAAAACAACTGTGATAAGTAACTTGTTTTTGAATTGCAGAGTACAAAAGTTTTACAGCAACATTTTATTGAAGATTTATTGAAGCATCTTTGGCAAACACACTTGTGCCCTGTCCTGTTCTTCACTGTCTGCAGTGAATAATAAGCCTTTGTTTCTTTCACAAACTGTTACAAGGTTGAAGAATTCATCAGTGAGATATACACAAACCTGCCCACTTGTTACGGTCCTGCTGGAGTCATTCCTTGCTCTGCCAAACAAACTGCACATTTAATTATAGCTGTGGTTTATGACTAAAGGCAGGTGTGGATGACATTATACATGGAACTGTCATTTCTGTTTAAAAGTGCATGAATTGTTCTCAGAGGGTCAGTGGATTATGTTGGGATCCTGTAGTGCCCTCCTCACTGAGACTACAACACGGCATCTGCCATCCTCTTCCAAACCACATGTTGACAAGTCAGCTTAATGTGAAGCAGGATAAACCGTGATTGGGACTGTCAGTCCTGCTGTTTGTCCAAACTCTCTCCATCTCACACTTGCCGTTCTTCCTCAAAGAGAAAGTCTCTCCCCTGCTGACAGGAGAAGCGGCAGACGTGGCTCCAGCTCACAGACCTCCCATCTTTCTCCTCCTGTTCCTTCTCCCTCTGCCTCTCCGACTCAATGACTAGCAGCCCAGGAGCCACGCTGGATGAAGTTAAGGGCGTATTTAGGAGACCTTCTGAGGTTTTACAACTAGTTGTGAGTGAATTTGCTTATCAGAGCTTTGTGCTATTTTACTCTCGTCCTCTAAAATGAGTGTATGCCTATTATGTGATAATTCTGTCAATCATAAGGTCATCAGCAGAATCACTATCTGAAGAGGATGATTGAAGGTGCAACTCTGAATTAGATTTTTTTTTCTTTTCCTGCATTAAATGAAAGATAGGACTGTAATGTGAATATGGTCATTTCTTTCTTCATGTAGAAAACTGATTGCAGCTTCTTAATTAGAGTGACCTTGATTAAGTAGTGTAACTTTAATTCGGGAATTGTAACTCCAAAAACACTGAAAATAAATGTACTGGTATTAATAATGACTAAAAAAGCACGAAAGAATCGATGTTGAGAAAAAAGACACAGGTAGTCTTTGTCAGGACTTGAGATCTGTTAAATATTACAATAAACTCTTATAATCAAGTCTTTCATGTTAGATATTGTTTATTCTTCATGTTGCTTAACCTATATGAGGTCTGTTAAATATCATAATAAATGTTTATAATCAACTCTTTCATCTTAGCCATTTTTGTTATTCATATTGCTTCATTAAAACCATGGCTGTGGTGAAGCCATAATCACCATATTTGTATCTGTTTTATTCATTACTGATTGTTTGGCATAGAAGCACATTTTTTCCACTTTTGATGGAAATGCAAATGTAAGAGAGGTGTGATAATTTCAACACCGTGCATATCAGAGTTCAATTTGATGTGACTTCTCTCCCTTCATTGATTGATTGGGCAGGTCGTGTTTAAAAAGCAGGGGGCAAAGGCTACTGAAAATACATCCAGCACTTTAAAACTATAATGACTTCTGAAAGATTGCTCTTCTGTGTTCGTAGGAGGACTTGAGCTCAGGATAGATGATGAATTAACTGCTGGGAGACATTACAGACACAGGGAACAAAAACGCTCACCATGGAAATGATTGATTGGGAGGTCTGAGGGAAGATGACATCATGGTTTTTATTTATCCTGGATGATAAGCTCAGCATGCCCTTCCTCACTGCTGTGTTACTTTACATGGGATTGCTCCCTAACGTGCTTTGATGACATGTCTGGAATCCAATCACCTAACCCTCAAATTACATGAACAGACTTCACATATTCTTTAGTGTTTTAATGGGGCCAACACCTCTGTCATTTACTCCTCTCTCTCTCTCTCTCTCTCTCATTCGCTATTGTTCACACACACACACACACACACACACACACACACACACACACACACACACACACACACACACACACACACACACACGCATGCACTCTGGCATGCACACCCACTCAAAAACACACATGCACAATCACATACTTAAAAACACAAGGCTATTGCAAGAGTCTGCATTATAAAATATTCCACCACTAACACAAAATTCAAAATTGAATCCATACTGCAGTGTGCTCTTACCTGGTTCTGAGAAGTATAGGTTCTTATCTTAGTCTTTACTGTACACAAGCCAGCTGCTGTTGGCATCAGTACCCTGGGTTTCTGAAGTATTTTCATGAGAGGACCAGTACCCTGGGTTCTGAAGTATTTTCATGAGAGGACCAGTACCCTGGGTTCTGAAGTATTTTCATGAGAGGACCAGTACTCTGGGTTCTGAAGTATTTTGACGAGATGGGCTCATCTACCCAGTAGGTAGCTCAACCATTCTAGAAACTGCTCTCACACTGTCATATACTCAGCAACATCTGCTAAGCTTCTTCTAAAGGCTAATGAGAAAGATAATAAGCAGACAGCATATCTAATATAACTGGTCCTCTACTATCTATAACAATGTATCTAATATAACTGGTCCTCTACTATCTATAACAATGTATCTAATATAACAGGTCCTCTACTATCTGTAACAGCGTATCTAATATAACAGGTCCTCTACTATCTGTAACAGCGTATCTAATATAACAGGTCCTCTACTATCTGTAACAGCGTATCTAATATAACTGGTCCTCTACTATCTGTAACAGCGTATCTAATATGACAGGTCCTCTACTATCTGTAACAGTGTATTCATGCCATACCAAGTCCCTAAGTGTGCAATGCATTTCTAGTATTTGGTCAGTATTTTGATTTGTAAAGTTTTTTTTTTTTTGGGGGGGGGGGCTGTTATTATCTTAACAGAACTTTGATACATAAAAGCTGCCAATGATGTCCTGTCAAGTAGTTCTTGATATACAGTATTTGCTAATGTAATCTTGATATACAAACATGTGCTAATGTGATCTTGATATACAGACATGTGCTAATGTGTTCATGATTTACAGAGATGCTAATGTGATCTTGATATACAGATGTACTAATGTGACCTTGATTTACAGACATGTGCTAATGAGTTCTTGATTTACAGACATGCTAATGCAATATTGATATGCAGACATGTACTAATGTGATCTTGATATACAGACGTGCTAATGCGATCTTGATTTACAGACATGTACTAATGTGATCTTGATATACAGACGTGCTAATGCGATCTTGATTTACAGACATGTACTAATGTGATC
>JAOYMR010000010.1:8666262-8679004 GCA_025802075.1 Tenebrosternarchus preto | reverse complement strand
TCTTGATTTACAGACATGTACTAATGTGATCTGCCACATGTAATGTTCTGTTTTCACTTCACACCTCCTCTTTCCTAAGATGTGCGTGTTCCCCCTCCGAGCCCCTCCAGCAGCAGCCAACAGCATCGCTGAAAATGGAAAGCTGTTGTCTCATAGCAAAACTGATGCAAAATCAAACAAACAGATTGAAACACTTTTCATTTTTCTTCATTACCATTTAAGGCAATACATGGTTCTTCTATTTTGATTGAAATTGCTTTTTTTTTGGTAGAAATGACATTAATCAAAAGTGAAATTCTGAAACAATGTGCAACTTTCTGTCACTGTCCACCAAGTTTAAAATAACAAGGTGACATTTGAATGTCAGTCACATCTTTTTATCCCTCAGACTGTCATGTGGAAAAAACAGTCCACGGCTTGGTCTTTTTTGTTGTATAATTTTGTATAATCAAGTACGATCTTTTCAACAAAGAAAATCTGACTTATTAATTTTCTATCTATGCTTAGCAAAGACTCCACATCACCATTCTGATGGCTTGTAATTGCACACACCTCATGGTTCGCTACACATGACCTTTACTCCCTTTAAAGTCATTTCCATTTCTTACCCAAATATTCAGTTAATTGCAAAAAAGGAAAATCATTTGCTCATGATGCAGTGTTTTTGAAGATAATGAAAGATTTCATTTCCATCCTAATTTATCAGTGCCATCAGTCAATGCAAAACCCTTATTTAAAATGTTAAAGTGACTTTTACATTCAACTACAATAAAGATCTAAAATAGATTTTACCTTGCAACAACAACAAAAAAAACCTGTTTCTTGTGCAAGACAGTCGGGCAAGTCCACAGTAGTAAAGTGTCTCCCACATCTGTTGCTTACATACACAGCGTGTGCACAGTACATGACAATGTAAACGCCGTAATGTGTCTCATATGTGTTTTCTTCTCTCTCTGCTACCCTTAAACATGCAACAAATCAAAACCAAAACAATGAAACATACTGTCGCTCTGTCCTTATTTAAGAATATGAGGATTTATCACCCAGAGGCTATTACTGATAACAGCCAGCCAGTGCTATTACTTGCCCTTAAAACATACACACACATACGCACACACACATAGACACACACACAGACACAAAACATATTCTGTTTAAAGAGGGACCAAACAGATACCAAACGGCCTTCCTCTCTTTATTTTACATTTGGAAAATTGAATTCAAATGTGTGCCTTTCATTTCTACTGTGTGATTTTGCTCAGCAAGCACACACTCCTCATCAGTGAGCAGGCACTGGCGGCCGCCGGCCCATTACTGCAGAGAGCTTATCAGGCTCGACTCGGCAATCAACAGAGCGCCTGATTGGCAGCTGGAGAGCTCCAAGGTTCTGATGCTACTGTACGCCAGTATCTCCGAGGGCCCTGTCACACGGTCTGCAGAATCATCAGCGCTTCCTGTAAACAACACATTAGCCATGGAAATAACCATGTGACGTTCAGCCGTGTGCACCGGGCATCAAGATGATTGGCTTGATGTCGTCTACAGTATGTTGCTGTATCGAAAGTGTCATTAAAGATGACAAGGTAGCTCACTTTAATAAACCCTAAATACATATACATGCACGCTTGAATATGTACTCAGACATCAAATATTCAATAGGTCTATTTTAAAAAAAACAAACAAACAAAAAAAAAACCAGAGTTCAGATGATCTTCAGTAAATTCGGTTTATTTCTGATGAGTTTGTATACTGGTAACCATGCAGTCTAGCAAGTTTAAGGCTTATAATAATCCACATCACAGAACGCACACAGTTGTACACGAACACTAAGCATTTACACCATCATTGTACACCAAGGTTTGCACATACAGTATACATATATACAGAGGACTGATTCATAGTGTCATCCTTGTTTGTTTGTCCACGTTGTCCTAAATTACTGAACACACCATGGGGAAAAGCAGTGTTTTAACAAAAGTGATAAGAAACAGCTGCAAGGCACAAAACTGTTTAAAGTTTAAAACGCGTCTTTGTTTCTTCAAATCTTGGGGACTTAAAAAAAATAAAATAAACAAATAAATAAACAGCCACCATAAATAGCATCGCCTAGAACTCACACAACCTCACCCTGCCGTTGGGTTGCATAGGTAGCTCTGCTTCTGGGTAACAGTCCGCGGGTTCAGGCGTGGACGTCTGTGAAAGCGCCTTACACACACACACAGCCGAGGGGGTGGGGGGGCAGGTTGGCTGAGACACACACCACACAGCTCTGGCCCAGCTCACTCAAGACACCTTTCCCTTAACCTTTACTATGTGCTACACCTCATGTCTGAGTCTGAAGCAGCAAATGAGAACTTCTGACTTGAGCAGATATATAACGTGGCTATATTGTGACTGTGAAAGCTATAGTGTGCAACTGTGTATATGTTTGTGTGTGTGTATGTGTTTGTGTGTGTGAGAGAGAGAGAAAGAGAGAGAGAGAGAGATTGGGAGTGTGAAGGTGAGTTTGGTGGAAGACCAGTGAGGTATCTCAGTTCAGGGATCCAGGATGAACACGAAGCACAGGAGGAAGGGTCACTCTGACATCACCGTGGTGAGAGGTGGTGAAAGTCAGGAGTGAGCTCTAAAGCTGGAGGAGGAGCAGGAAATGTGGAGGTGCCAGGTAAGAGAAGCCCATAGTGAACACAGAACACAGTCCTCCCTGTCACCGTGCAGAGACAGGAGTGTCTCACTTGTGTGCAGGACCAGTCAGGCTTCCTGAGACCCTCTACAAGAAACAACAAAACACACACACACACACACACACACACACACACACACACACAGAAAATGTAGATTGACATTACCCACAGAGACACAGGCAGTCTCAAATGTTTCTGTTTTTTGGTTGACTGTAAATTTACTGTAATTTATTTTCCAATCCACTAGAGGCACTGCTGATATTTTCATAAAACAAAGTGAAAACAATGGGTAAATAATCTCTTCATTCTGATATCACATACAAACATGCTTGTAAAAAGGAGAAGGAAAAGACACTGACATTAGACACTGTAGTGTGACTGATATTGATCAGGTCATGTGTGTGTCCTGCACCAGGAGCACTGGTGGTTAGTGGAGTGTGTGTCCTGCACCAGGAGCACTGGTGGTTAGTGGAGTGTGTGTCCTGCACCAGGAGCACTGGTGGTTAGTGGAATGTGTGTCCTGCACCAGGAGCACTGGTGGTTAGTGGAATGCTCACAGGTTGTACAGTGTCCACAGTCCTGATATGAATGGGTCTGCTCTAACTTACCCACTACCCCTGCACTCAGCACTAGACCCACACTAATCTCACACTTTTCTATATGTGCATATATTGAAGGGCTGTCATTGTTTTGGTTGCTTTAGCTTGGCAGTTGACACGTGCTGAAATCCTCCCTCTCTTCTGTTTTACGTGCTTGTTTGGTGTTGAACACAGTGAGTTGTAGTGTAGTGTAACAGAGACCCTGGTCTGTGGGGGACCAAGTTACATTAAAGAGCAAAGACATACAGCCTGAGTAGGTCTGTAGGAAACGGCACGGCTTGAGTTTCCATCTGCTGTACAGTATTGCAGCCTTCATTGCCATGAAACATTTGCTTTTCATCAAAAGGAATGATTGCCTAGCAACCCCCTCTGCCACAGTGATAGAGACAGAATGTGAGGGAGAGCACCAACCCAGCTGGACATATAGATACTGTATGCAGAGGTAATGGCTGTTTTTTAGACCAATTTCCTGGTATGGTTGTCATCACATAGAAAGTACCCATTTCTATGTTGTCATCATATAGAAAGAGGCCTATAATTTAAACCATAACGTGGTCAGAGTCAGACAATGCATTTGCGTCAGCACTAGGAGAACAAGCCTGTGGGGTCAGATGAGGGAGCACACACACAAACATACAGCGTGGAGTTAGGACAGACATTCTCAGTGGAAATTGTGCTCCTGGTAAACTATAGTGGCATGGAAGGGGAAGAGCCCTGGCTGCAGCTGTAGCCCTGGCTGGGCTGGTGTGGAAAATGGGCCACTTGCAATGTGCCAGAGATGATTCAAAGACCCATCAGCCATTTTTCAGAGGTATGACCACAGGGGCCTGGGGCAAAAACGTTGGGTGTGTGTATGTTTGTGTGTGTGCATTTGTATGTTTGTGTGTGTGTGTGTGTGTGTGCATCTGTATGTTTGTGCGTGCGTGCTTGTATGTTTGTGTGCATGTGTGTTTGTGTGCATGTTTGTGGGTGTGTGTGTGCACGAGTGTGTGTACTGATGCATGTCCTACAGTCGGAAGCCTGGCCTGAGGCCTGCTCTTCTCTCCACTCCTCACTGCAGATGAGCTGTCTGTGCTGTGGGTGAGGGGCTGGATCCTGTGGCCGGACGCGTCCACCTGCACGGTCCCGCTCTGCCAGCCTGACGCCTGAAACAGACACACGGCACCTGAGCACCGACACGGGAACGACGACAGGACGCCTCAGTACTGCTTTTCATCCTTGTTGTTTTAATTCTCAGTTGTCAGCCCTCGTTAGCCAGTTCACTTTACCTCTATGGCATGAGCACAGACGTGCTAATGTTCCCTTCCCCCCGTGACATGACAGAATCACCAATCAGGGCCTCCATCAGTACATTCCTACAGGCCAGTCTGTCACTTATATCAGCAGGGGGACAGGCCTTTCCACCCTGTAAGATCCTGGCTAATTGTAGTCATGGAGCCCGAGTCATCAGTGAGACTCACTGCAGGAGTCATGTCTTAGCTGGAGTAGCTGGTCAGTATTGAAGTACGTTTTCACACAAGACAACACTACAGCGTTCGGCTGCACTTTAGAGTGAAATCATTACTGCTCTTGTTTTTGGTATCAATGATTAGTTTAAAAATAAGCACTTAATTCACTTAATATAAGGTCAAACATCAGATTTTCAGCGAGAGCAGAAATTAAGCAGTGGGAAGTTTGCATATGAAATAGAAAACTACTTAAAAGAGCACAAATACATGCTAATTCAGTCATGAAATTAAGTAATGATTCTCGCCGTAGTCTTGCTTATGAATCATAATATAATCTGGCTGATTATGATTATTCTGTTCTGTAGACCTTAAAATTTTAAATCTATGCCTGCAAATCCTTCTTGCATTAGCACTTCAGGGGGAGAAAGGAGGGGTGGGTGGTGACGGTGAGGTATGGAGTAGTGGAGAGAGGGAGAGTGTAAAATCCCTCTTAAATATTTAGTCAGGGAGATGAATTCAGCAGAAATGTGCCCTGCTCTCATTAGCAGCAGATAGGAGGCCGGTGTAATGTCTAAACGCACCTGTTTATGGGTTGCCGTGGCTTCCTGATGAGAGCTGCGGCCTTTTCTGACATTCTTCTGTTTCATCCACTGTGAAGCAGCACCTCTTTCATCCCTATCACTCTTTCTTATCGGGGGACAGTTAATTTTTGGATTAATATAGAGGCTGCCTTCCCCTTTTAAAGGATTTGTACTGGAGCAAGAGACTCTTATCTTAGTCATTACAGGGGAAATATTGGATTCAAGCATTTTAGTATCTGCAAAACATTCAACAGTGTCTATCAGGGTTTCACATGGTAAGGGATTAAGATAAGGAGCCTCATTATGGCTCTGTGGCTGGCTCCTAGCTATACTTCCTGGAGAAATACCATGTGCTTTTTGGTATTCATCACAGCCTGGTGGAGGTGCTTGGCTCAGGGGACAGAAGGGGTCTATTAGTTTGGTGCTGCGTCTCGTGGGCCGCCTGCTAATGGACATGCTGTAACAGAGAGGAGGGCCCAGGTACACTTCTTCTGTGCACACCTCAAACAGAGGTTCCTCATCATGAATTTCTGGGGTTCTTGACAGAACCGGGGTGCTACTCTTGTCCTCGGGGCAGGAAACCACCTCCCCGCAGTCACTGTCATGGGAAGAGAGCGACAGGTACGAGTAGAAATCCCCTTTGCGAAGGTGGATGGGCCGATGGGAGTGTTCCAGAACTTTCTCTCTGATCTGAGAGACTGAGGCTGGGCAGGATGCTTCCTGAGGCTCCTGTGCTTGAGCCTCTTTGGTTTTCCTCGTGACTGACGTCATGTCAACAATCTCCATGACGAAGGCGTGGACGTCTTCGCTCTTCTCGTCCTCAGCAGGGTGGGTGGGACGTTTGCAGCAGGCAGGAGAGCTCTGCCTGTAAGCTTCATGGACGTCATTCAGGAAAGACGTCAGCGCTCCGCTGTGGGGCTCGTCCACAGGGGACGGGGACGGAGACGGGGAGGAGGACGGACGCTGAGAGCTGTGGCACGGGAGTTCACCCTGCAGCTGGACCTCCAGAGTCGACTCGCTGGACTGCAAACTCAGTGGCTCACATGGGGAGAGGGAGGCGGCCGTCAGGGAACTCCTCACGTCTCCGTTTAACGAGGCAGGTGAGGGGTGTTCTGGGACGTAGCAGCCCTTAAATGATTCTCCCTTCGTAGTGAACAGACCCCCTTCTTCTCGGAGGAGTTCGTCGTCGTCGTCTTTCTCTTTGACATGGGAGCTCTCCACGTTACCGTTCTCCACATCATCAACGAAGCGACTAATGTAGCTCCTGGTCGCGTCCCTTCGGCTACTGTTTGTCCCCTGTGTCCTGTCATTCTTGGTGTTGGTGTTCTCCTCCAGGAGTCTCAGCGTGGCTCGGTTCAGGAAAGGTTGTTCACCGCCGCTGCTCCTGGGTGACAGGATCTCCCTGGACAGAGCTCCACACTGCAATTCATCTCCGAGATCGGCCTCGTTCCTTTCCCTGTTCTGTGACCTGGGTTTGCTCCAGCCCTGAAACTCACCCTTCATGTAGTCCATGCCCAGTGCAAACGAGCTCTCCATGTACTCCTCTGAGCTGACGCTGGAGTCTTCCTCAGTGAGTGTGAGAGTGGAGCTGGAGAGCAGGTCGCTGTCGTCCTCGTCATCGGTACAGGCGGAGGTGCACGACACGTTCACCACCATGCTGACGCTGGCCTCCGTCTCGTCTGGCTGCTGTTGGCCACGGCTGTGTCTCCGCTCAGCAGCGGCTAGGCGACCGTTCCTCCGCACGGCCAGGTCTTCTGACGCCACAGACGAGTCCCCGATGCTGCTCAGCTCGGTGAGGGAAGCTGCCGAGCTCCCGTTGGCGGACGGAGGGGCGCCCCCCGACCGCAGGCCAAGCCCCGGGGGTCGCAGAGCGCCGCTCTGCAGGGTGATGTCGGAAATGCTGCGGGTCAGCTTATGTGCGAGGGGGGTGCGGATGTTTTCCAGTCGTTTGAGCAGCTCAAGGGTCCTCCCACTCAGCTCGGCGCTGGGTTCTGAGGCCCCGCCCAGCCTCCCCTCACCGCCCTGACTGCCCACCTCCTCCTCACTGTCCCGGGGAACCGGCCAGCTCTCCAACGACGTGCTGCGGGTGAGCGTGTCTTTGGCAGAGGGAAATAACTCTCCCGCCGCGCAGAGCGAGTCCAGGGAGGAGCCCCGCGACAGCAGGTCGCGCTCAGTCCGCATCCTCCCTCCACCTTCGGCGCCTGGCGCGCTCCGCCCGTCCTCGATCTCGGGGCTGAGGCCGTGGCCGTTGACGCACATCTCCAGCGGCTCCTTCCTGTGCTTCCTCCAGCGTTCTCCGCACTCCTCTCTCCTCATCCTCACCAGCTGATATCTTTGGTCCTTCGTCTCTTCTGCCAGACAATTTTCCAACTCGGCACACTTCTTTGCGCGTTCCAGTATGCGGTCTATGTCTTCGTCTGACACTCTGTCTGTGCATGGAGATTGATCTTGGGTGTTGGGAGTGAGGGAAGCCTGGAACCTCAGATCTTCACTCTGATAAAGCAGGCAGATGTCCGAGTTCCCCGTCATCTCCGTGTCCCCCTCGCTGACTATCCCACTCTCACTCTCCGACTTCCTGCTCGACTCCCTGACAAGCCCCGCCTTCATGCTCAGCAGGCCTGCTAGGATGTCTGGCAGCGACTCCGCAGAGGAGAAAGACGAGTCTTTGCTCGGCCGCTTCAGAAGAGGCTGCTTGGCTTTGGTTTTGCTGATATTTAGAGTCTCGCACTGCGGCCGTTGGAACAGTTCCACGTTATGTAGACTGAACACCTGATAAACATGGGAAGACTCAGGGGTGTCGACACCTGTGGTGAGATGGGTGGGGCTCGATTCATCCATGTTTAAAAGCCCCCCGGCGCGTTCGAAGTGCATTTCCGAATGTGGGCTCGTCTCATCCTGAGACTCCATATGAATGATGGTCATGTCTGTCTCATCCCATTCCCATGAATCCTCACTTGGTCCATGCAGGTCTATGAGTGAGGCGTCGATCAGGTTTCCTGGGACCTGAAAAAGAACAAACCCCCATGTAACAATTCAGAGGGACCACATTCAACTATACAAACATGACACACATGCAGCTCTGATCTTCGAGACTTACTAATCACACTTTAATGAGATCAAAAGCTGTAAATCTGTTTAAAAATTCTGCTTAGACTCAGACATTCTGCATAGGATTCAATTAGACAAACTGCTTGGTTTCTTGTTAATGAAAGAGAGGTCTATTTAGATTATCCTTTTATCTCATTAATCTAATAAACTGGCAAATCTAACACTTGCTTGGTATGTCATACATTGCATTTAATGAATTTTTATTAGATTTCTGTTTATTCTTTTATTGCTGATAAGTGAAATTCTAATGACAGGCTTGGATCACTAATGCATGATAAAATCTTCAACTGTGAGAACAATCAATCAGTCTAATCAAATAAAAAATCATTTCTGTAAGATGGATCAGATTTGCTTTGAATCACATTTAATATTATGTTCTGGCAATAACCTTCTGTTGCAGCATTAATAATATACAGTAGTGTATAAGCTTTGCCAGAGTGGAGTTGTTGTCGGAGACCCTTCTCATCTCTCCCCAGGAGACATCCAGCTACTTCCTTTAGTGGGAGTGAAAGTTCGCTTCAAATTACCATCGGATAACTTTCGCATTGGAAAAAAAAAATGGCATCATAAAACATACCTTTTTTTTTTTTTTTTAAAATGGCCAAATTGAAAAACTTTTTTAGTCTTTAAACAAGTTTGTCTTCTGAATCTTTTTAAAGAATGAAGAATGCTATTTTGCCTCTGCCTACAGAGAACTGTATTAAGAAAAACACACTGGCCATATTATTATTCTTCTCCTTTTTCAAAGCGCTTCCCAAAGTGAAATTGCTCTCGGGTCGTGCAAGGTCAGAGCTGGAGAGAGCAGGGTCGTTTGTCTTGCTGCTGTAAATGAGAGTGGCTACGCGAGTGGACGTCGGTGCCCTGGGCTTTCTCCCTCCACCACACAGCCTGTCGGGTGTAGCTAGCTCCACCAGGGAATACACGGTATCTGCATAACAAAAGCCACGAGCCCACGGCCCCCTCTCTCCCCTCCCTGCAGCTCCCATGTTTACAACACCCCTACCACCGTGCTACTACGATAAGTTACCACTGAGGAGCTCTGCTTTTGGGGATATAAAATGCTGTTTATTTTGCTGTAAAGTCAGTGTCTGTATTTATCTTTGGTTTGGGAGATGGGGGTGGAGGTGTAGGGAAGAGGCACAGTTGCTCATTCTCAAGGCTGTTTACTCCTCAGAACTGAGGAACCGGGGCTGTATCCAGTTATTGGTTTCCATGGGGGTTACTTAATACATTAAGATCAGTCAATGACTCCTTGGCTAGTGCTGTAAAGCACTGAGTGTGGGTCACTGCTAGACTCTCCTGCTACTCACCCATCATTCCGTATTATTGGAGGATAATATGTAGTTACTTTTCCTGACTTATACATCACTCTTATTGCTCCATTACAGCTGTGCTGTCCTGTATTACTTCCACCATATTTCTGTCTGAAAAACAACTTGGCCTGGACGGGTTACTGAGCAGAATAAGGAATAAATAGACCCCCGAGCAATCAGTTTAAGAGTCTAGTAAAATATACACTCACAAAGTGAATGGACAGACTGGCTCTATGTGTAAGGGGACTTTAGTGACTGTGCTGTAGACAGTACAGCAGGAAAACCTGCACACATCAGTGACTCCACGTGTCAGAGGTGTGTAGGTGGATTTGTAGTTTATTTGTTAGACGTTCTATGTTCATACTGAATCTATTTGTTTCTTTCACTGCTGATGCACTCCTGCCACAGCGCTGCCATAGCGCTGCCACAGTGCTGCCACAGCGGCCCCAGCCTCGGTGAGGTGCGTGACCCCTGACCTGCTCTGGGCCCAGCGTGCGCTGAAGGCGAGCGTGCCAGCGCAGGGCATGAGTGATGATGGCCTCCCAGCGCCTCTCCAGGTTGACCTGCAGCAGCTGCAGGGACTGACGTTCGGACTGGCAGTTCCAGTCTTCCGGCCCGTCCAGCAGGCGCTGACACAGACGCAGCACGGACGCCATGCCCTTCCTCCGAGCACGCACCTCCCTGCACAGAGCCTAGATACAGAGAGAGAGAGAGAGAGAGAGAGAGAGAGAGAGAGAGAGAGAGAGAGAGAGAGAGAGAGAGAGATGTAATGAGCAAGAGAGACAGAGAAAAAGACACAGAGAGACAGTGAGTCACTGATACATGAAATATGGAGAGAACAAGCTACAGTCTTTACTTATTTTAGGACATATTTTATATATATAAAGTCTCCAGAATTTTGTGTAATAATTTTAACTTTATGCAAAGCAATTTCTCATATTCATTTTATTTTTGTTGAAAAAAGACCCCAGTGTGACACAAAAAAGAGAAAAGAAGACATGGGGAGAGAAAGAAAGAGAGAGAGAGAGAGAGAGAGAGAGAGAGAGAGAGAGAGAGAGAACTGGATCCAGTGCTGATGAGGTTCCCACAACAATGCAGAGGCATGTGAATCACAATGTCCCCTTCCCCTCTACACTCCCATAAACAACACTCAGTATGATCGTTATGGTCCAGAGCTCCACTCTTGGATTCCAGCACACAGCTAGAACACAAATGGAATGAAATCTCCACAGCACATACACTCTGGTAAAGTGTACATAGTGGTGAAAAAAAGGACTGCAGGACACTGAAGGTCTTGCATCACGCAGGACCAAAGCTCTCTTTAAATATGCAGCAGAGGCTGTATGAATGGACAAGTCCAGGACGTGTGCGTTACGGGACAAAAACATTCTGAGAACAATTTATGTGAATCCCACCTGCTCTGCAAGCTATTACCTCACACTTTCTTTACATTTTTCAATAAATATTAAACACCATTACATTTAAATTGGATTTTTTTCACCCAGCAGTTTGAGCCTCTGTTTTAGCATATATTTACCGCTCCTCATATCCTTTAAAGGTAATGGGACACCAGAATACATGGACAGAGTGCTGACAGAGAGGCGAGAGTGCAGAGTAATAAAGTTATCCTGTGGAGTATCAGGAGAGTGGAAACAGTGGCACTTAGCAAACTGGAGCATTCGGAAACTGGAAACTAGCCCTGGCACACACACACACACACACACACACACACACACACACACACACACGCACACGCACATCCAGTCATGTAGTTTTATAGAGTCTACAACACTAGGTATTCTAGCAGTCATTTATGACAGCCTGGCTAGACTCTGTTAATCTTTTTACACAAACAGTTCGGTGTGGTGGACGGTCAACATCATTCTTTTACAAGCACCAATACGCTCCTGCCGCACCTGCACTCCTCAGGCAGAAGTTCTCTCCTCACAGGTCTACAGCAAACAATCCACACAGCTATTTTTCAATCAATACAGCGAGTCTACTCATACAGATGAAATGGCGTAAAGCTGAGCCTATATCATTACGCCCTTAACAGCGTACACAGCTCTTAGACGTCCAGCCTCCCCAGAAATCTTCATTGTTTCTGCATTGCTGGGCTTCATAAACTGATTTCTCCCCACCCATTGAGTCTTGTCTTATTGACTAAGGGGGGCAGGCAGGGTGCAGTGTGCCAATATTTGCTAAAAAGCTTTTCCAAATACATGGAGCAGTAAAGTGGTCTTGCTTTTTTCCTGCAGTATGTGAACCTACACAATGACTCCATCTCAGAGCCACAGGCTGAAAGCTGTGGCTGAACTCCTGGCTCCTGGCCAGTCTGCACTCGTGCCCCTGCCAGATATCAAAAAGAGAGAAAGAGAGAGACATAGAGAGAGATGGGGAGAGAGAGAGAGACATAGAGAGAGACAGAGAGAGGGAGGAGGAAAGTGAGAGAGGGGGGGGAGGGGGACAAAAAGCGACGGTAGGAGAGAGGGAGCAAGAGGGAGGGAGAGAAAGAAAGAGACATGGAGAGAGATGGAGAAAAATAACACAGAAATCAAACAGGAGAGCTATCTTTCTGTTGACCAGGAGGAGGTGGGTGAACGAGCTGGTGGCAGACCTATCTATCAGGTGGTTTTTAATAAAGATATCATCAGATCAGCAGGCTCTGAGCATGCGTCAGCGCTAAGCCAATCTCCACAGCACCCGGGACGACCATCCTCACTCATCAACCTGATCTGGCTTGCCATCGCTTACCTAAATCCATCTTGTGTACTGTATTAATCTACAGGTTCCTCGCTATCTGTGCCGGTAATCAGTCCTGAAGCTCTGAGCGCAGCCCTGATGCAGACATGGCCCTCCACCTCCACCTCCACCCCCACCGCCAGAAGTGTTTCAGACTCCATCTCTACACCCAGCACAAAATGACAGTACACCTCCACTCCATCTAACGATCTTTACTCTTGCTCTGTTCGTCCTTGTGTCCTTCTCAGTCACACTGCATTCTGTTATAAT
>JAOYMR010000010.1:8651848-8665784 GCA_025802075.1 Tenebrosternarchus preto | reverse complement strand
GAGTTACTCCTGTATAGAGTAGGAAGGTTTTGGAGTTATTCCTGTATAGAGTAGGAAGGGATTGGAGTTACTCCTGTATAGAGTAGGAAGGTTTTGGAGTTATTCCTGTATAGAGTAGGAAGGGATTGGAGTTACTCCTGTGCCAGAGGCTCCATGTTCTTTTGTGGAGATTCAAATGGCAATTAAGGAGAGAAAAACTGGGTTTTGCCTTCAGTTGCAGTTTCAGTTCAGTGTTTCCTGGGAGAAATAAGGTTCCTCTCCTCTCCTCTCCTCTCCACTCATCTCCTCTCCTCTCCACTCATCTCCTCTCCACTCATCTCCTCTCCTCTCCACTCATCTCCTCTCCTCTCCTCTCCACTCATCTCCTCTCCACTCCTCTCCTCTCCTCTCCTCTCCACTCATCTCCTCTCCTCTCCTCTCCTCTCCTCTCCACTCATCTCCTCTCCTCTCCTCTCCTCCACTGCAATTTTAACATTTCCAATTAATCTGGCTGAGATGTAGAAGGGGAGCTGCAATCCCCTCCAGCCCAGGCAAGGACACAGGAATCTAACACTGACAGTGACCCAGTGGATATTCAATCAATTACCATTAATTAGAAATCTCTGATTAATTCTATTTGTTGATTAAGTCAATTAAAACCACAAGCACTTGTTATCGCAAATGAGCGTAATGAATTCATGTCAGCGGTTTGCTCCCACACACACAGATTCCCTGAGCTCATGCTGGTTGTAGTTTCATGCGTTCGTCTTGCTGGAGTGAACCACAGCAGGTTATTGCACTTCACTGACTGAGCCCAGAGCTGCAGTACCAAACAAAACACACACACACAAACACACACACACACACACACACACACACACACACAGTATTGTGCAAAAGGTCTAGCCAAACGCTGAGGGACAACAGTCACTCAGGGCAAAGTTCATGGCCTGCATTCCTACCTCTCTGAACGCTCCTGTTCAGTAAAATCCAGTAAAGTTGAAGGTTACTGTGTGTGTTCCTAATTATTTTCTCTTGTCTACCAAAAAAAAAAAAAAAGAAAAACCTGACAGAAATTTTTGAACATGAAGCTAATACTTCATGAGCAGCAGCCTGGCCCTCCCTAATACAGCAATGAAAACAAACGGCAGAAAAGTGATAATAATTCTATCAATAAGGACATTTTCTCATTAGTGTCGGTAAATGAAAGCGAACAGGCTGGACGTCAAATGAAAAATAAGTGTGTGTGTGTGTGTGTGTGTGTGTGTGTGTGTGGGGCCAGTCGATTGTGTGGGTAATGAACAGGCTTCTCTGTGCTGTCACCTGTCTGCTCCCCATTACCTGCTGATAAGACACTAACTCTGCGTTTGCCCCCCCCCCCACCAGCACCAACCCCAGCTCCTTCCTTCACACTCACCCATCAGAACCCTGCAGACTTAATGTGGTTAGCACTGGCCAGAGAACAGGACTTCCTTGTTCCTAATCATGGAGAAAGTATTGATATTATATCTGTGCTGTCACATTTCATTAGCTGGATGAGCTGGACTCCAGAATGAAGCCCAGGGTGGCTGCAGAGTTCTGATCCGGAGAGAGAGAGACAGTCAGAAAGAGAGACAGAGAGAGATAGACAAAAACAGAGATAGACTCAGACTCAGATGATAATAGTGATATCAAGATTTAGTTTTAGTACCACTCCCACCCAGAGTGATTTAGAATAAATATTCATTATAAAATGCAAATGTAACTGAATCACTTCTATACCAGAAAAAAAAATGGCATTGTTTATTTTTTTCAAAAACCTGATTAAAGTACTTCTTTCATGGAAAACAGTGGCCCATAATTATGAGCAGGTGTTCCAGCGTGACCGATAACATAACACTAACCGCAGCTTTTGCTAGAACATTCTGTGGCTAATTCTGCCACCGTAGCCCATGCCTAGAGTGTAAACTTTAACCAGGCAGTCAACAAAATCTGTTGAATCCTTTATAACGGAATCCTTTATAAACTACAAAATGATGAATCTTTAAAACGGCAAAAATTAAGCACTAAAAAAACAATCCCTATAGTAAACAAAATTACATTACATACTTTATTACTGTTTCATGAACAAACATTTTAGAAGCTTATATTAATTTTTAATGGAGTAATTTTCTTTACTAACACATTAAACCTTTAAGGCTTTTATTAAAAACGAGTTTAATATGAATAAATATTGTATAATAGAAATGTTCTCCTAACCTCATTACTGACAGGAGGTCACAATGGCAGAAGACAATAATGATCACCTAACAAAAAAATATTTAAAGGCCTCTGTTCTATGACAGTGTGATAAAAAAAAAAACAACCTAAATAATCAGGAACAGTATGAGCTATGATGGTGAAGGGCGAAGTTTAAAGGTGCTTGCAAAGCTGAAAAAGTCTACACAGTGTCCATAGCAACACTGGAGTTAACACTTCGTGCACAGAAACTGTGGCAACATATGTGACCAAGCACTTGAATAACAGTTAGCTAGCAGTATGTTAGATAAACAACACACACTACCACGACGTTGTTACTGGAGTAGCTGTTGTGTGTTTGCTTATAAACTACACCATTTTGGCAAGAACCCTGTTCATTACGTAGGACATTTGAATTCATTACTTTATAAAGAGCTTAATATCCACTTTTAAAACATCCATTTTCAGAATGTCAGTACGGCCAGTACATAAACACGCTGATAAAAAACGACTGAAGTTATTAGCGTGAAATGACATGGGGATCATGGTATTAACTGTTCAGAGACCTGCATTATCGTAATGCGACACTTCTATCTTCCATAGCCATGCTGATCAGGAGCAGGAGATGCTGTGACATTGTGAAGACTGCAGTAATCGTTGGTACCACAGCATATTAACAAAGGTGTAGTGTGTAAAATACTTTAGCTGTAAGTCCCCTAGCTGGAATACTCTCACAGAGAAATTCCAACCTTCAGGTTTTAATATCATCAAAGCACACTATTAAAAGGGAGATGGTATTAATAAAAGATGTGAAATTGGCAGCTAACTTGTCTGAACTATATGGCGAGAAAGAAGTTAAAATACAATAGGGCTTAATGTTTTATTCTCTCTGGCCACAGCAAGCACTGAACATCATGCTTTTTATCTGGATGTAGATGGACATTTTTATGGAGTCATTACAAGAGGTGACTGGACTCTTCTACGCAGGAGCCCTCGGTCTGAGTTTCCTTTCTACACATGAACTTCTTGTGTGTAACATCACAGTTTGTGTGGAACAAGAAATAAAACAGGTATAACTGAGTCACATCTGAGAGAGCGTATGAAATAATGTCTGTGATGGGTCATTTGTAAAAAAATGACCAATTCTCCTACATTAAATGCAAATATTGCGCACAGACCATTGGCTCGAGCTGCACCCAGAGGGCTGGAGGATTCTCCCACAGTCCGTCACCTAGCTCACGTTAGATCACGCAGTGTGTGTGTGTGTGTGTGTGTGTGTGTGTGTGTGTGTGTGTGTGTGTGTGAATTCAGACAGGTGAGATCTGCACAGTGGCTTTGCTCTGGACAACCTCCCGACTACACAGCACTGATTACGCTGTTTCTACTCAGCTGGTCCAATCTAATGCGCAAGTGTTGTCTGCAACAGTACCTCATTTCCACCATGATGAAAGCCTGACGCTTTGTCTGGCATGGGAGGAGGTTAAGTATTGCTGTCAATGTGAATCTCTCCTCCTCTCTCCCTCCTCTCTTTCTTTCTTTCTTTCTTTCCCTCTCCATCTCTCGCCTTCTCTCAGTCCCTTTCTCTCCCTCTCTCTCCCTCTTTCGCACCATTTCCCTGTCCCTCTCCGTCTCTCCCTCCCTCTCTCCGTTGCGATGCCTCAGAGAACAGTGCCTCCACTGCAGTGTGGATCTAAGCTCTCCTGCTGTTGCTTTTCAACTTTGCTGCAGTCATGCCAACTCTGCCCATTCAACTCATTCATACTTCCAGGCTGAAAGAACAGATATGGGTTGGTTAAATGCCCCCTTCCTCTCCTTTAACACCCATTCATTCCATTTACTGCAATGGCCTGTCTGTCCAGATCCACTGCACTTATCCACGAGTTCAGTCTCAGTATTACTATCACTATTATTATCAGTATTATTTTCCTCATGTCACAAGAAATCGATGTACACCTCTATCGCTCCACAGTGGTTTATCAAAGGGAAAGTCCTCATTCTACCACACTATTTCTTCTGTTCATTTCACCCTGCGTATATTTAAAAGTTTTCTTCTCGTATGTTTGTCACTCAGCAGGGGGAATGTAATCAACTCCACTACCTGTGTTTTGACACGGCTTGATTAATTCCCCCTCGCTGTTCCTCAGCATTTTAACTCAAATAATTATTTCCTATAGATTTTCAGTCAGAGCTCTGACGGGTGCTTTTGCCCTGCATTCATTACTGTAGCCGAGCTCAAATGAAACACTCCTACTAGCAGTGAGATGGGTTTTTTTTTTTTTTTTTTTTTACACATTGTTGTACTTTGCCTCATTCTTAGCATGCACTCTTACACTCTGTGACCATGACCCCAACATAAAGACGTAGAGCAGAGTGTACACAGCTGTAGAGATGGTGGGCAGTGTATGTGGAGAACATGCTAGAGGACATGGGTTCAGAACAAAAAGAACTTTGAAAGAAGTGTTGGTTCTGTTTTGGTGGGGATGAAATACAGCCAGGTTCAGGAGGTGACAGAACTAGTGCCTGAGCCAGGATACGAGAGCAGGACGGTTGTCTGCGTTACTAGGGTTACCGGGGTTACCAGGCAGGAGGCTCCTGTGCTGCCAGTGTCTGCAGAACCAGAGGGCTCTGATCGTTTTCTTACCTTGAAGTCCTCCACCTGCTTGGCAGCTTGCTGATCTGACTGTGCGTTTTGTTCTAGGTTGGGTTCTGGGTGGGACTGTAGGTCTGGCTGGGGATCCGACTCCGGGTCTGGTTCTAGGTTGGGTCCTGGGTCGTGCTGGTGCCCTTGCTGTGGGTGACTGGAATGGCGAGTGTGGTTGGGATACAGCGTGTCCACGCGCAGGTTGATGTTAAAGATGAAGAGCTCCGTGTCTCTGAGCCAGGCCTTCAGCTCCTTCACCTTCTTCTCCAGTTGGGTCACCAGGCTGCTGGTTCCTGGGGACAGCAAACCACGGGTCCCTGCTCCACCCATCTCCTGCTCCACACACTCTCCCAGGATCTTCTGCAGGGGTACACACAGAGGTTTTGCACACTCACAAGTGAACAAGGCTATAGTGTGTGAAAGGAGTTAAATGTACAAAATACACAGCTACATATAGAAAGGTTCGCACATAAAACCAAACTGCTTAGGTTCTGTGCTGCTGATATGCGTTTTACATACTTGGTTGTCCAGCAACTAAGGTAGAAATGTTTCCATGATTCAGTCACAGAAATAACTTAGCTGCCCAACTAAACATCTTAACTAGAATCTAATGAATTGCATTTTCAAGAGATAACAGTGTAATTAACTCTAATTCATTTGGATTGAATTAAGATATTTGGAGGTAATTTAGATTGAACTGAAAAGCTATTATGGAAACTCCATATGCATGAGATCAGAGGGTTTGTATCTGTCATGACTTGGAAGGTTAAAATGTCATCAGTGTCTAAAAGTGACATTTTAGAAAGACACTGAAATGCTTGTTAAATAGCAAACAGTCACACACACTGAAAATTCCATCACTGAATAATCTGCTGACAGTGAGAGAGCAGAACTGTACCGGGTGCTTTTCTGGGGGAGGGCTCATGCAAATACCTGCATGTACAAGTGTTCATGGTGCGTTTATATGTGTGTGTGTGTGTGTGTGTGTGTGTGTGTGTGTGTGTGTGCGCACGTGCTTCTGTGTGTGTGTTTTTTTGGCGTGTTACAGAATGTAGGTTGAACTCTGAACACTCAGATGCAATTGTGACCACAAAACACTCCATTATCCAATTAACACACACACACACACACACACACACACACACACACATACACACTGTAATTGTCCTTCCTTTGTGTGTGCTGGATGTAAGAAAGCTGTAATGGAAACAGATGTGATTATGACTCAGCAATGAAGTGGCCATTTCAGCATGTGGCACCAATTAAACTGGAGGTGCCATAGCACTGCTCTCTGGCTGTCCTGCCTTTATTAACACATCTGTCCTCCTCTCGCCCTACAGCTGACGCGTGACAACAGCGCAGGCCCTTTACACACTCCATGACGGACTTCCTTTCGCCACTAACCAATAGGAGCCGGTCTCAGCTCGGCCACACCGTCAGCGTGGGGTGAGGCGTGGCCTGACCAGGTAACCCCTCACTGCCATATCAAACTGATGAGTCAGAAATGTGCTGATGATAAATCCTGAAAGGTGAGAGACGCTGGCCAAAGGGTGTGTGATAATGGGGGCGTGCGTAAGAATTCCCACTGCGCTTTGATGAAGAGGCTGTAATGAATTCTGCAGATGAACACATACAGTTATAGATCCATACAGTTACAGATACTTGCTGAAGGAGCAGAAGGTGCCCCCACTTGCACCAGGAACACTGGACTGATGCTAATTCTCCATCATCTACATCCTCACCAACCTCTTTCTCTCTTGCCCCCTGTCTTCCTCTCTCTCTCTCTCTCTCTCTCTCTCTCTCTCTCTCTCTTTCTCTCCTCCCTCTCTCCTTCTTTATCTCTAACTCCCTCTCCCTTTCTCTCGCCCCCCTGTTGCTATCTTTCTCCCTCTCCATCTCTCTCTCTCTCTGTCTCTCTCTCTTTCTCTCCTTATCTGAATATTGATAATCGACAAACTTGCTGCTGTTTTCAGTGTGTGACAAATGTCTGGTCGGTAGGTTGAATGCATGCCCTTGGAGGGTCGGGCTGTGAAAAACAGGAATTTATTGCCACTTTATTTTGTTCGGGAGCAGTTTGCAATCATAAATTCTTCATAAGCAGCATACTTCAGAGAATGGTCTGTCTTCATAAATATATACGACAGAGGACATCAATTTCATTTAATTCACAATTTGTGTCAGCACAGCAGATGCCAATGGCTGACTTGATAGGCTTGTTTAATATGCAATTGAGACGGTGTAATGGTGAACGCGGTGAGCAGGAGAGCTGAGATTGAACTCTCCGCACCACTGCCGTCTCATTCCCGCCAGTCAACACACACACACACACACAAACACACACAAACACACACACACAGACCTCGCTCAAAGTTTGGATATGGCCATTTCGCACAACTGTCAGTGATTATTCTTTTAAATGTGGCTCTAATTAACACTGATTGCCGCAGCGGAATTGAATGGTTATTTGGTGCTCGAATTCAAACGAGAATTCCACATAATGACAGTTATGCTAATCTGGATGAGTGCTACTGATACAAATCAACCCAAGCTTAAAGTAACACACACAAACACACACACACCTATCATCTACAACCAACCTGTGTGTATTTACATGACAGCTCTGAAAGTACACTGAGATGAGTCACACGCACCACATGACACCATCTTCTGTGTAATAACAGAGGTAGGGGTGGTACTGGCCACCAGCATTAACAGGGTCTGACAGAAATGCTAGGAGTATATGGACTTCAGCTACATTTTTACATGGAATGGTAATGCTGACTGTTGCATGCCATGGAGTTGCAGTGTAACGGAGTAATATAGTTACAGTGTAACACAGTAATTCAGTTACACTGTAACAGAGTCATGGAATTACTGTGTAACAGAGTAACAGAGTTATAGACAGAGGCATAACGATGCTTTGTGGTTACTGCAATTCAGTTCTATTTATTTTGCGCCTGTAACAAATGTTGTCTCAAGGTTGCTTTACAGAAATTTTATCTAGACCCCTGGTGAGTAAGCCAAGAGTGACAGAGGAAGGAAACCATGAGAAGACCAGACTCAAAAGGAAATGCATCCTCCTTTGGGTGAGACTGGATATTCAGAGCTCATAAAAAAGAGAACAGTAAACTCCAGAAAGCAGCTTGCACACTTGACTCTCCCCGTTCAGTTATTGTGTGAAACACCAGTGTAAACCCCACAGCATGAAGCAGAGTGATGCAGAAGGCCTTACCTCTAACTCCTCCCACTTAGATCTGAGGGTAGTGATTCGTTCCTCAAAGTCAGTAGGGAGCTCTGTGCCACTCCTTTTAAGACTCTCCGCCCATCCCAGAAGCTGCATCTTCTTAGGAAGCCACATGGTCATCTCTACTCTGGTCCCCTGTGGCCCCACCCACACACACAAGACATAACATTTAGATATAACATTAGCATTCTACATGGCTTCGTATACAATTACTATTGACACATACAGCACAAAGATGACATCACCATCTTGAATTTCTAGAAAGAAGGCTGGTGTGCCTTTGCTCCAGGTTGAGCTTATTCACCAAATCAAATCAGTATTTAAGTGTGAGTGCTTCAGGTTCAATTTGAGTATTTCATCTGAGCAAAACATATGAGAGGCCAGACAGTAATTCCCATGCAAAGCAGTATTTTGCAGATCTGATATAATTTTAAGAAGTGACATTTTCAGTTAAATGGTGGACGAGCATTACTGTATAGGATGAAACTGACGCTGTTCAATCTGGAACCTTTTTTGGTTAATTTCTCTCTCTCTTCTCCATTTCATTTTCTGCATCGATAGCTACTTGATTCTGGTTTTCGCCTGTCATTTATCATTATGCCAGAGGCACATTTAAATATTTAAATGCGCTCTGTTTTTCCCTCTCTTCTCACTGTCATCAGACCAGGATTCATTTTTCATTGTGGCTGTTTTTGATAGAGATGGTATCGTACACACTTTTACATCATCCATCCCTTTCAGTTTTTAATAGTGGCCACCAAAGTAAAGACGTTCCTCTCAGGAGCAAAGGGGATTATGCAATTTGCTTGTTGACAGCAAATATTGATTTTAAGAGTTTTCCTTTTCATTAAAAACACACCACATTATTGATGAGGAGACCAGATGAGGGAGTGGAAGAAGGAGGAGAGATGGACAGGTTGATTAGGATGCAGAAGCTGAGGAGACTCACACCTTACAGTGCTCCGCACCCCTGCAGTTCTCCAGTGCCTGACCCCCTGACCTCTGACCCCAGACCCCCCTGCTCAGCAGTGCAGGCCTTACAGATACACACAAGTAATTACTGGTGCAGGGAAACTTACTATTAGACCAACAGGCATTATTAAGCTCCTCAGACCTGACCTATGTTGTAGCATGAATATTGTAATTCTTCTAACATTTTATTTATTTATTTATTTTATGAAAAACAACTATGGAATCCAAACCACGCCTTCAAACGTGAAGTGAGGAAAGTGATGCTCCTTTGATGCCAGTAGGTTTATTTTATTATTATAGTGTGGCCAAGTCTCTATGAGACAAACACAGCAGCAGCACAAAGTATTTGCTAGAGCCCTCCCTACATAGTGGAGCTCTCAGGACAGACGTTCAGGCTGGTGGAGCTCTCTGCACAGACGTTTAGGCTGTGTGAGAGCCATGTGTTTCTCTCAGCAGAGTAACTCTTTTAAATACACCTGCCAATTTTGAAGCAGTGACAGATCCAAATGATTGCTGCATGGGTGAGAAAATGACAGCGTTAACAGTTCTTTTGTAAACAAATTCAATGTATGTGTGCATAGGCAGCTATTAAAATAGATGAAATATCAACAAGCAGAAATAATATAAATTCACTTGGCATATTAACAAAGAAGACTTGAAATGTCAGCAAAAATGCAGTCACACATGGGCTCATTTAATGCATTTTTGTAGATTCATCTTTGCCCATTAAATTAAAGTTTGTTCAGTCTCCGTAACATGTTGAGACAATAGGAATAAGAGCCCATGAACTGCGTCGGACGCTGGATGGGTGGAAATGGCTTTATGCTAACGCTAACGCTAACACATTGGTGAAGACACTGCAGAAATGGAATTCACATCACCGCTTCCTTAGACTCTTTACCCCTAGACATTCACCACACAGGCCTTAAATCAAAAAGTGAGCCACACTGTTCTTATTTTACCCTGGAAATGAATCTACGAAAGGGAAGGAAGTCATTTAGTGCTCCTCTGATCATGCACTGAAACTGCGGAATTAAACGTTTAGCATGAAGAAAAGGGGAAAGCACTTCATAAGAACACGCAGGAATCTCGACTGGGAGACGATGAGCTACAAATTGACTCTGAGGCACAAAATATGGAATTTGATATGCTCTCATGATACAGATCCATCCAAAAGGAGCTGGGAAAACTGATAATTACTTAATCAGTTTGGGGCCTTTTCATATCTTGCCAACACCCTTGATGTCTGCTGTAGCCTGTGAAGCAGGGGTGGGTGGAGAGGGGGCTGGGGGAGAAGAGCACTATTGATGAGGAGGATTGCAGCTGAGCAGAGAGAGTAGGGCTCTCAATGATGCGTGAGCTCATGGCTTGAAAGACCAGGAAGCAACGTGCTACATGTTTGCTTTATAAAAGCAGTCGGAAAGACATACAGCTTCTATTTGGAAGTGATTTCTAAACTGTTTATGTAAAATGGTTGCTTCCGTGCATCAGTGGTGGGTGGTGTTTTTTTTTTGTTTTTTTTTGTCCAGTGAAAAATCACTGTCCTCAGAATAAGAGAAAAAAAAAAAAACTGCTCAAACTGGCCTGGAACAAAAGGCCTTGAAACACTGTTAATTGTCACCATGGTGACCAGAAGAATAAGCCATTTTACGACTGGTATAGAAGGCTCACACTGAGACCCGAGTCAAACACTTTTTCTCCCTTTTTTTTATCCCTCTCTCGCCTCTGTGTTTAAGAACAAGGTGGCCAGTCACTGAGAGGTCAGCTAGAGACCCAGGAGAATTTCCGCCGGCTTTTACAGACCTCATCTAGAATGAGCTTTCAAAGAGGACAAAATAAACTTTAGATTGTAAAAAACACATTCAGTGGCAACAAATTGCATATACAATGGCATCTTTCAGGAAACTAGAAGTGGTTGTGCAAAGAGTAGGAGGTTATGGGCCATTCAATGGGTACAGTGATGCAAGGACCCCTGGGAACTCACTCCTTCTGTACCATAACAGTACACAACCAACATGGAGACTCTCGCAATATGAGACTCTCCTCCTCCTCTTCCCTCAGTCTCATCCTCTCTCTAAATTAGTCAGATTAGTCTGATTTCCAAAGAGGTATTGAGAGATTCAAGATGAACAAAGAGGAGCTGAATGAGTGGTCTCATAGCAGGAAGCACCCGGAGAGATGGCAACAGCGGGCCCTTTAACCCGGGATGATTTAACCCAGGATGATTTAACCCAGGATGATTTATTGAGAGGAAGACGATGATTTATCGAGAGGAAGACAAGAACGGAGGCGGGGCTCCACTGCCTTTATGCTGCCCCTGTTGATCTGTGTGACTGAGGGTGATTATTTATTTACTTATTTTTACTTAAAGAATTTTAATGACTGAATTTAGTTAGACTCATGCTGCTAAAAGCCACTATGATGGTGCTACATATATCATGATTTATATTGTTAATGGCGTAAAGTTGTTATTTTTCTCTTTTTCCCCCCAGTTCCCCTTTCAGTCTCTGCACAAGGCATGATGGTGACCCCCATAGGAAGTCCATGCCTAATGCCATTGAAAGGGGAACAAAGACACTCTTTATCCAGGGCCCAGGGTCTGGAGCTGGGCTGTGGGCCCTGGGAGGAGGGACTGTGCTGGGGAGAGTTTGCATAGCCGGTCCCTCACTGCCCCCCTCTACACTCTGAGTGTGGCACGTTTCTTCAACGGACAAATGCAGGAAACAATACAATCAGCCAAGAGCACCCAGGGTTTGAAGAGGCGGAGACAGTTCACCATGAGCCCTGAGCTGTCCTACTCTGTCCTGCTTTGAATCCTGAACCCTGAGCTCTGAATTCTGAGCTATCCTACCCTGAGCCCTGAGCCATCCTGCTCTGTCCTGCCCTGTCCTGAGCCCTGGTTCCTGCTCTGTGTTGCCCTGAGCTTTGAATCATAAGTCCTGACTTGAATTGTTACCCAAACTGTTCCCTGCACTGTCCTGCTCTGAGCCCACAACCGTCCTGCTCTGTCCCTTTGCTGAAAGTTCTAGAACCATCGTCATGATTTTGATTGCTGATGTTTTAAAAGCAAATAGGTGTGAAAGTGACAAATAGTTCAACTTTGAAGAAGTGTTCCATGTAAATAAACGGTAGCCTTGCTTGATGAGTATAAATTTGCAACCTTTGAAAAAAGAAGGGAAAATTAAAACGTGCAATGTCATTTAAAATCGGCAGAACCGGTCGAGTAAATTACATTTGGGAATTTGTATCGCTTGCTTTCTTCCAGCTTATTCCATTTGCATTAACTGAAAATCATATTACATAGGCCATGCATTGTTAATTGGGTCTGTATTGCATTATCCACCATATAAATCAAATGACAAATATTAAAATGAATAGCAAATTCACTAATAGGGAATCATGAAACAATCTTTTTAAAGTATACCTCATTAATAATTTAATTCTAATTATGTCTATACTATAGAATGGGTGAGGAAGCCCTTTCCTTGTGGTAGCTTTCTGTTCAGTGCTGGTCTGGGAGCGGTTGACTGATGGGATAATAATGGAGGTTAATTTGGGTCCTGGACAACTATGAAACTCTGGACGAAGAAAAGGCCTGTTTTTCCCATCAACATGTAAAACAACAATAAAACTGAAAAAAACCCCACAAACTCTACTTGGTGTGAACGGAAGTGCAGAGAAAAAAAAAGAAAAAATTCCTCTGTTCCATCTACCTCCTCTCTTTCTCTCATCGTGTTCTCACAGTGTTCTGTTCAGAGCTCTCACTGAATGAGCTGTGTCTCTCCAAACCCTCGGGGGAAACGGTTGTGCTTGGAGACTCCATGGATAGTGCTGTACTGGGAGACTGGCTGTTCCAAGGATAGTGCTGTACTGGGAGACTGGCTGTTCCATGGATAGTGCTGTACTGGGAGACTGGCCGTTCCATGGATAGTGCTGTACTGGGAGACTGGCCGTTCCATGGATAGTGCTGTACTGGGAGACTGGCTGTTCCATGGATAGTGTGCTGAGTAGGCAGAAGAGCTCGGATAAGTCGAAGTGAAAGAACCAGATTGAAAAATAACCGTAATGGTTTAAGACCAGGTGACCGCTGACAAACTCGCCGCTGGTCTGGCTGGGTGGGAGCTTGCATGGGTTCCGGGTAGAGCGTAACCTAAAAGCTAGACAATCTTTACTCTGATGAAGTGTGCATGAAGGTGAGTGTACAGTGCTGAACGCCCTCCCCTCACCACCACTGCTCTTGTGCTATAACTGTGCAGCAAAACTATGCAACACGACTTCCTTTTCTTAAAGGAACGTAGAGACGGGTGTGGGTTTGCACAAACAGGCGAATTTCATGCGGGCCGTGTACAAAAGAAAAGATGAGAAAATTCTTCATTTTATGTCCTGCACGTAAGAGAAAGTGCATATCTATAATTACAGATCATAAAACATACAAGAATGATTATTATCAGTCAATAGATATAAAGATCACAACATATACTACCAATTTTTGGTAAAAATAAAATAATGATCCAGTTGTGAATATACAGTGCATGAGCTAAAGTAATAAAAGCATCCACCAGTCCAAACCTACATAAGTAAGCAGTCAGTGAAATGTGTAATGCACTTAGTAAATAGAAGGTAGTAGAATGTGTTTTTGTGCTGCTCTGCTCTCCTCTGAGGGTTCCTGACAGCAGGGAGCAGCAAACACATCGGGCGGATCACGAGCTGTGATGATGGAGGGAGTGCACTCGTTTAATGCTATATCTCTCCACTCCTCTGGGGACAGCGCAACTGCTTCTACACAATCCTGCACAACAGCAGGTGAGACAGGAATTCCCCTGGGCTCTTCACAACAGCAGAGCAAGGAAACGTCACACACACACACACACACACACACACAC
>JAOYMR010000010.1:8611610-8623309 GCA_025802075.1 Tenebrosternarchus preto | reverse complement strand
CCCCCCCCCCCCCCCCCCCCCCCCCACCCCCCCCCCCCCCCCCCCGCCCCCCCCCGCCCGCCCCAGATAACGATGTTCACTCCTCTCAGCTGCACACTGCTGATCCCAGTCGCACTCGCATTGGAGGAACCGATAATCGATAGCAGCCTTCCAAAGTGCCGCCATTAGCAAATGAACAAACATGTCAATGACCTAAAATCCCACCAGCTGAGCCATGAACAGGGGAGAGACCAAACACAAGGGCTGGAATAGCTGTAAATAATGAGGACCACAAACTCTAAAACAGGAACATGGAGGTTGAACAATTAATACTGACTGCTTGATATACTTCATGTACACACATGTATTTTTTGATTGATTTATTAATTGATATTATACTGATTCATTTTATTGTTACATTCAAAATGATATTGTTTATTTTCTGGGGTTATCTGAGTGGGAATTTAAGATATAGACTTGCTCTAATTCTTAAGTCTGAGGAAGTCTTTACAACAGTACAATAGGACTCTAAAGATACCAAAGATACCTCCAAATTAAAGCAAGATTTAGAACATTCTGGAACAGAAGACTATCCTAGAACTGACTTCAGGTAAGACAGAGATCAGTATTCTAGATAAAGATTCTAGATATGAGTTCACTTCTGAGACACTCCTTCAGCACAATAGCAAGAAATCACATTTAGATTGCTCCAAACATTCAGCATATGTTCTTTAAAGAAGTTAATCTGTTTACCAAACAACATCTTTTAAGATAAACTTTCTTTGATGGGCATATAAAGTGAAGATGATCACGAGCTCTGTAGTGATATATATGTAATGATGTGCTAGGGTGTCTGGGCTTCAGAGTAGCTTTACTTATTCTGGAAATACTATTACACACAACCCCACCTATTTCTAATGAAAAATTTCTTCAGGATCACTATATACTGTCCACATTAACACCTGTGTGTGTGTGTGTGTGTGTGTGTGTGTGTGTGTGTGTGGACCCAAAGGTTTGGTTAAAACATTAATACATTAGATACATGTGATGAATACATTAGATACATGTGATGAATACATTAGATACATGTGATGAATACATTAGATATATGTGATGAATACATTAGATATATTTTGTGTGCCCTGCAACCACTTGAAATTTTTAAGTGATTTTAATATTTGTGTTTAGTTATTTGCAAATGGCAGCACTATTATTAGTACCAGACCTAAATCTAATACCTAAAGAGGCTGTAGCTGGTCATTTTCAAGTGCATTCAGCTTTAGCAACTATCCTGAGTGTCACACGTTTCTATTCCTAAACCTAGTTACTGGCATTACATTCCTTATGTCTGAGTCAATGTTTTTGGTCTCAAACATAAAACATCACGACTGAAAAAAAACCCTTTCATTTTTTTTTGTTTGGGAACCATCTCTGGCTTCTAAGTACCAACACAAATAGAGATAACAACCTCTTTGTTTTAGATTTTGTTACACACATATGTTTTATGTTTCATCATTACATATAGATGCTTTATATTTCATTACAAATCAAACTTTAGTTTTCTCTTCTAACTCAGGTTGAGTCCGTTCATATCTCCTTGTTCTTCCTTGACTCGTTGTGTTTTGTCTGTCCAAGTTAACTGAACCTTTGACAGTTTTGAGCAATGAGAATAAACCTGTAAACATCCTGTACTGCAATATTACAGCACTTAAACATGAATTCTGATGGATCCTTACTCAAGGTCAAACAGTAAACTTTTAAATAAAGTGCATTCATTTATTTATTCATGTGTTTGTTTTGTTTGTGGGGTTTTTGGAGGCTTAAAAGAAAATATCAGATATCATGTATGAAAAATAATATAATATATAATGACTCTGAAGATCTAACAGTGAGCTATTTACCTGAGCACTGGAAAACTCAAACACTTCTCCATAACAGTTCCCAATATCACAGCATGGCTATCAGATTAGCCTTTATCATATTTTGAGTGAAGTCATTAAACATTTGCATGGCATGTGGACAACCTGATAACCACAAAGGAAATCACAATAATAGGTTTCTATTGTGATATGTCCTTACAGAGAGTTATTCTGCCACTTATCATCATTGCCTACAGTGTTCCTGCATGCTTTATTTACAACAACCCTGTCTTTGATCTCTCCACCATAACAGAATAAGAATGAAAGAATAATATAATCTGGTTAACATTCTAGATTTTTGTAGTTACAATAGCATAGCTTGGGAAAGGAGAACCAAAATTATTATTATTAATAATAAATAAATATATGCAAAGTCAGAGGAGAGCAGGTAAGTGCAGGCATTGAGTGGCTTTATGGATCAGGCAGGTCTGCAGCTAATTCCATTCCTGCTTCAGAAGAGCTGAATGATTATGTTCTAGTTCATGCTACAGGACCTCTGAAACAGGCAAATGGTCTAAGCAGCCATGGAAGAAAACTTCAGAATAAAAGTCCCAGACAATTCACATCAACTGTGAACCAAACAAAACAAGATATTTGTGAGAAGCAGTTTTCACATCCTCTCCTCAGTGTAACGCAGCCGACCGCTTCCCGCTCACTACTAATGTTCATTTCAAAATGCAGCGCTAGTACATCTCATTTGAAAAAAAAATTAATATGAATTAAACCTTGCCTGCATATTAATTCATATCATTTGTGTGATTAAATATTTGAAACTGTCTGCAAAAACTAGGCACTATTAACTTTTTCATAAAACATTAATTTCAATTGTCAAACTGCCGTTGGCAAAAACACTTAGAGAGGTATGTCAATTTTAACTGACTTTATAAATTACAGCTGAAGTGCCTTTGCATGTTAATACAAGCAAAGAGAACAAGAATAAATTACTACTTATTTTGATCCTTGATTGTATTTCATTTTTCAGTTTAGAGGCCAATAAACATTTTTTCTAAGGATTCAGATGAATGTGGCATCTGCCACCATGGGCCAAAACTATTGTTCAACACATTAGCATGACTTCAGGAGTTCTTTAAAAACTATTGTTCAACACTTTAACTTGACTTCAGGAGTTCTTTACAAACTAACCTGTCTGATCCAGTCTGAAGCAGACACATTTTTCAGCATGTCAAACTTAACCTAAATATGCACCATAATATAAAACAGAATTCAGTCTGAATGACCAAACTGAGCACTAATATTAGATTTAGAGCAAGCAGGATGAAGAAGCTAGAAGCCAGATGAGCCATCAGGCCAGAGTGTGACGCGGGCGTGGAAGAGGCCGACGTGCTTCTGTCTCTGGCTTCGAGTGTCACCCGGTGTGATTTCATTTCCACCAGCAGTAACCCCAGGTCACTGTTTAAGCATGGTGACTTTGATACACCTACGTCTGCTCCATATGCATTCATGGCCTGTGTGCAGTGCCACTGCCGCTGTTAGCATATGCTGCCCAGCAGAATGGGAGTGGCAGAGGTGGCCATGACCTCCTTCTTCCTTGCCATGCGGCTCTCCGCCACAGAGGGGGCTGAAACAGCGGCCCTGGGCACACAAGCTGTCCCCCAGGAGCCTCTGATAAGAGCCCTGGCTGCATTTTACATACATACATACCACAGCGGTGGAATATGCCACAGAATGCTGGGAGCCATGGAGGAGGTCCCTGACATGTCGATAAACCCACAGGACAGGACTGTGTTTGGAAATACCTGCTCTCTCTCTCTCTCTCTCTCTCTCTCTCTCTCTCTCTCCCCCTCTCTCTCTCTCTATCTCTCTCTACACACACATTTGGTACTATGGCTTCGTTATTTACCTGGGGGCGATTTTGACAAGCTGGAAACAGGATTAGATTGGCCAGCGTAAAATAACAGTGTCTAATCAGGGGCAATGACTCAAAAAGGGTTGAAAATGCTTTGCCCATCACTACATGGCTTAACATCCCCCTCCCACCCCCAGATGGGGCAGTTGTACATTCCATTATAAAGCACCACCATTTCCTACTGTTTAATATATTCCAGCAGCCCACAGAAACAATGGCAGGTGAGCTTTACCTAGTGGAGAAGCAAAGGCGAGAAGGGGGTGGAGAGTGTTTGTATGGCACAGCCTCAAGAGCCATCTGCATGTGAAACAATGACTTAGCTGCTCATGGAAATAGCTGTGATCATGTTGTCTGTGATCGTGTTTGCGCACTGGGAAAGACGTAGTGAGGACAACATCAGCAGTCTCGCCCCAGAAGAGGAGACGCCGCCTCGATCTGCTCCGGAGCAAACACAGCCCTGAGCACATGTAAGACACAGCCCTGCCATGCCTCGCCCCTCTCCGCACAGCCCTGCCCTGCCTTGCCTCTCTCTGTGCCCACACATGGCCTGACATTTAGTTGAAGAACAAAATGTCTCTCTTTATGCTGCAGGATGGATTACCCAATAATAAGAATGAATACAACTCAAAGACCCGTTGTAATTATCTTACCTATAACTATATATATATATATATATATATATATACACACAAATACATTTGCACTAATAGCTAAACTGCATTGCTGATTTCCATTTGTCAGTGATGCATTACTGTCGGTGGTTTCAACATACTCTCTCTATACACTCTGCCTCTCTATACACTCCCTACACTCTCTCCCTACACTCTCTCTCTACACTCTCTCTCTACACTCTCTCCCTACACTCTCTCTCTACACTCTCTCCCTACACTCTCTCCCTACACTCTCTCCCTACACTTTAATTACACCAGTGATAAGGGTTCCCACAGGATTACCATTTGACCAGCATCCAGATACGCTGGAAATTTTACTGCCTCCCAGAAAATAATTCCGACAGCACAACGCTGGGCCCAGAAGTGTGGATGAGAGCATATGTTTGCAGCAATAATAACAAAGCGTTATGGCTGTCAGGAGAGAAGGCCCTGCTTTGCACACACCTTAATGGCACTGTGAGGAAAGGCAGCCTGTCTGGCCCGTGCGCTATATTACACCTCTGACAGCGTGCATTGCTCATCGGTGTGCTGTTTTTAACCAAAGCAAATTAATGACCGCGAGCACCACCTGTTGTGCAGTGGCATTAGAAAGGAACGGCAAGGAGGACTCGCCGCTGGAAGGAGCGCCTTGGCAGCACTTTCCTAATACTGTTTAGTCAGAGAAATGTGGAGCTAAAGACACGCTTGGAATTCCCCACTGCTCCATCAGCCTGCTTCAATGGCTGTAAGGGCATCTGAGACAGGCACTTAAACAGAACTCCCCTATCGAGGACTCGCATCAATATTTGACCTGTGTATGGATATGCAAAACTACAATATGCTCCTAATCAGCTAAACACCAGGGAACACATGATTCCTGACCCTGGTGTAAGGAAGCATGAATACATCAGTAAGCAGCAGCTCGTGGATTAAGGATGGCTGATTTTGTAAAGGCCAGTTGTCATCTTGGGATAAAAGATGGATCTTCACAAAACATGAAAGTTCTACTTGAACACAGAACAGTTTTTCAAAAACTGTGTCACAGACCAGCAGAATTGACATGGCAGCCACGTTGAGGCTGTGCATGTAGTTTCAACATGACCAATGGCCTTGAACCTGCCCCAGCTCCTCCCTCCACACGTCTGTATCCGCCCCTGCTCCCGCCCCTGCCCTGGAGGGGTGGATGGGGGGGTACCCAGCTGCCCCCCTCCCCATAGCTACGAGGAGATTTGCAACTCCTTGGATGACCTTCCCCCCATCCACCCACCCCCCCTCCGGCCTGTCTCTAATTAGGCGATGCATCTGATCATCATTAACAGCTCGGAGATAATGAATCACTTGCTCTTCTCTCTCTGGTAATTCGCTGTAACCGAGCGGCTAATGGCTGTCAGAGCTGACTGATCACACTGATTGTGGCGACTTCTAATTGCAACAAAACAATTTAAAAGCACTGTGGTTATTTATGTTGCCCACGAGAAGATAGACAGAGAGGATACAAGAACATACCTGGTCATGACTGGAAGCAAAGAGCTGCAAGGTTGGAAGAGGGAGAGTGGGAGGGAGAGAAGGAGAGAGAAGGAGAAACTGAGCAAGAAAGAGAGAGGGAGAAGTAGAAAAAGAAAGAGGAAAAAGAGAGAAAGGGACAGAGAGGGAGAGAAAAAGAGATGGAGGGATTGGACTGAAAGGACAGTAGCAGGTGGAGCAGGGAGGATTATGCTGGAAAGGGGAAGGTGGAGATAGTAAAGCTCTGAGGGAATGTGGGTGAAGAGATGCTGTTCACACTGCTGTGACCGCACTCTTCTCACACACACACACACACACACACACACACACACACACACACCCCAGAGATGCCATGCTCTGCTATGCTCACTCCCCACTACTGCACCCCGAGTCATAGCACAAACACACCACCTAATTGGAGTGCAATTACCCAATCACAATTGACAATTAAACAATGAAAAATTGGTACCCAGAACGACTACCTCTGCAATTACACATTAAGTGCAAGGTATAAATTAAGTTTCACACATGGCCTGCAAAGCATAATCGTGTATGTGTGTGAGTGTGTTTTATTTTCTAAATGTTGGGAAAAGCTATCAAATTATTCATGTGACCACACAGGCGTTAGCATTCATTTATGAACAGGAATTCCATATTCACATCATGCATGTCAGAGGCTCGCCTCCCCCTTCCTCCCGGAGAGCAGCTCCAGGCTGGGGAGCTCTTCCTTTAGCCCTTTGCTATGCTAATGGCCAGCACTCCCCTGCCTGGCTGTGGGTTTGTTTATTTTGCTGAGCGAGCAGCGGATAGCCGCGGGCTAGCCATGTGGAGAGAGGCAGGGGGAGGGGAGGGGTCCAATGGAAGCTGCTTGCCTAGGTTAAGGTACTGTAGCTGGGGTTGGAAAGGGGCTGTACCTGGGGGATGGAGCGGGGTTGTACCTGGGGGTTGTAGCGGGGCTGTAGTTGGGGGAAAGAGAGGGGTTGTACCTGAGGGATGGATGGTGGCCTTGGTTCCAAAGGCTCTGGAGGGGTGTGTGTGTGGTCGATGGACAGGGCGTTCGCTCTGATGCCATCCAGCGCCCGCATCATCCAGCCATGCTGCCGCTGGACCTGCCTCTGCAGCTCCCACCACTGATTCATGATCATCTGGAGAATGTCCTGGAGACCTGCCCACACACACACAAACACACACCCACATATGCACACATTATACTTACAATGCACAAATGCTGATGCACAAAGGCCACTATTAGATTTGTTTCAGATAATGGTATAATAACCATGGGTACTTATTTCTCAGTCTCTTTATTAAGATTAAAACAGAAAATAAAAAAAATATGTACTCAAAATGTAAAAAAAAAAAACTTCAAAATGGCTTCTACAGCCAAAAGTCATGTATTTAGTGGGACTTCCCTTGGCACTATGCACATCTAGAACTCTTTTGCAGTGACTGTCCTGAAGTTCTTTGAAGTATCTTCTGGTATACTATGTCAGGCTTTAGGAGACTTTAGGAGATCCAGTTTATATTTGGAGTATTTTCTTCGTTGGACTATATAAAGCGATCTTGGGTGTGAAAAAGGTGTTATGCAAATTAAACTTCAAACAAACTGCATGTATATTGCATGTATATTTGTATATTACTCAGTTATATCTGCTTTTGTGTGTTTCTCATAAAACTGCATAAAATCACAGGTCACATACTCTCACTGGTCATACATTCTCACAGGTCACACACACTCACTGATCACACACTCTCACTGGTCATACCCTTTCACTGGTCACACACACACAAACACACAATGTCTCTCACTGGTCACACACTCTCACTGGTTACACACACACTACTCTCATTGGCTACCCTTTAATGACTCTTTAATGTGCTGTGATTTTTCCATTAATCATGCCATAGATTTGTAAGCACCACCCCCACACATATTCCCCATCTCCACCACAATGACTACAACCACGTCTCCACTATTAACACTGAGAACATTAGCAACATCTCTACTCTTACCATCTCCATCATGTAAGGGGTGATGTCAGCTACTGACAGCAACTGGATGTATTTTAATGGTGAATTTAGTGTTTAGATCATCCAGTCAAAATTAGGAGGAAGCAGGGGTTGAGAAGGTTGAGAGGGGTAGAAGTTTAGGGAGTGATAGGAGGGCAGGAGGATGGTAGGAGTGTGGGAGAGGGTAGGAGTGTGGGGGTGGTAGGAGTGTGGGAGAGGGTAGGAGTGTGGGGGTGGTAGGAGTGTGGGAGAGGGTAGGAGTGTGGGGTGGAGGGAGAAGAGTGGGGTGGTGGTAGGAGAGTAGGGTGGTGGTAGGAGAGTGGGGTGGAGGTAAAAAGTGGGGTAGGGGTATGAGAATAGGGTGGAGGTAGGAGACTGGGGTGGTGCTTCAGCTCACACTGCCCTGCCACTACACACACCTACTGAGCAATGATATCTGCCGAGTTGCTAGGAAACCAGGTATATCGCAGCCAGTCTGGGAGAGTGGAGGAGATTTACTAATAAATGCAAAGTCCAATATATGTATTGAGAAGGCACTCCAAACCAAAGGAGATTACATGTAATGGTATATGTGAATGTGCGTGCATGTGCATATGTACGTGTGCATGCGTGCAAGTGTACCTGTGCGTGTGTGTGTGTCTTCATGTGTATCCATATATGCCTGTGTGTGTGTGTGTGTCCATATGTGCTTGTGTGCATGTGTGTGTGTATTTGCATCTTCATGTGCACGCAAGTATGTCTGTGTGTGTGTGGTGTGTGGTGTGTGTGTGTGTGTGTGTGTGTGGTGCAGGCCTAGTAAAAGCAGTGCTGCTCCAGGGGGCCATCGGCATATTTAATGGTGTCCAGCTTAACCAGCCGACAGGGAGGTCAGCTTAGAGCTTAGAGGATTTGTACATTTACTGTGCACTCGACAAGATGCTTCAGGTGAATAATCACAGAGAGAGAGAGAAAGAGAGAGAGAGAGAGAAAGTGAGAGAATGCAGATAACAGAGGGATGAAGGATTGGAGAGATGGAGGGAGGAAAGGAGAGATGTGGGATAGAGGGATAGAGGGATGGAGGGATGAGGGACAGACAAATGGAAGTATGAATTGGTGGAGGGATAATGGGATGGAGGGATGAGGGATAGAGAGATTGCAGGCTAAAGGGTTGAAGAAAAGAGGGATGGAGGGATAAGGGATCGACAGAAGGATCAGTGAGGGATAGAGGGATGGAGGGATCAGGAATAAAGAGCCAGAAGGATGAGGTATAGAGGGATGAAGAGATAGAGAGAGCAGGATTGAGAAATAGAGAGATAGAGGGATGGAGGGATGGAGAGATGACAGATAGAGAAATAGAAGGATGAGGGATAGAGAAATGAGGAATATGGGGCTAGAGTAAAGGAGTGATGGAGGGCTCCTGTTGAGTGGCCTCTGTTTCTGGCTGCTGCTGCTCTTAATTCCAGCTCTCCTCACACGAGGCACCGCCCGTGTTCCTGCTCCCACTCCGCTCTCGGCTTTATCCAGCAGCTCAGTTCAGCGCTCCGAACGGACGTGAAAAGGCGCGTGTGTGCAGCGGCTGAGAAGCGCTTACTTGAAGATTTATAAATTCTCAAGGTCACCATGTTAATCTAAACATTAATAATAAATGTGTGGCTTGGCGGCGCAGTACCTGATTTGTGGGAGGTGATGAGCCCCAGCAGCTGCCTCCCCTCCTCCAGCAGGCTGTCTCTCAAAGCACGGTGACTGTCCACGGTCAGCTTGAAGCTCTGTGCACACACACACACACACACACACACACACACACAGCATGACACCTCTATGCAGAGAAATAACCTCACACTCAGTTTATCTTTTCCGCATTCTCTCTCGCTCCCTCTGTCTCGCTTTCTCATGCTTTCACACTCGCTATGTCACTCTCACTCACATGCGTGAACACACACACACACACACACACACACACACACACACACAAACAGTAATGAAAGTCCTTTATTCTTTCATTCTCTTTAACTCAAATATCCCCCCATACAACTGTCAGTGTCTGTTCCTCTCTCTCTCTCTCTCTCTATCCTGCTCTTCTCTTCTTACTATCTCTCTCTCTCCCTTACACACACACACACACACACACACACACACACACACACACACACACACACACACACACACACTACCACCACCAGCACTGGCTTGATTCATCCACACTCTTGAAACAAATGCTCATAAGTCACATTAGGGGCCTTTGTGCAGTCACTGAAAATGCACATAATCTCCTGACACACTGACTTCACACAACCTCTAAAGATCCTTCACACAGTCCTGGAGCTCACACCCCCATTATTCATGCAGTGCTGTGCCTCTGGGACTTGCAGCCCACTGTTTCCCTTCTTGCCGTATTTGTCGGAGTTGGTGCCGCTATCTGGGCTGCTCTGAATTATTAACAAATGACAGACGTCCCTCTAATTCATCATCCACGGCATAAACTAATATTCAAATGACGTTATAAAACTGAAGCTGTTTCTCCCACAGATGTGCCCTCCAGGAAATGACCTCGGGAATGCCCTCCATTCAGCAAGGGAGGAACAGTTTCCTCCTTCTTCTCTCTCCCCCTCTTCCTCTCTCCCTCTATCTCATTTTCTCCCAGTCTCTCTCTCTCTCTCTCTCTCTCTCTCTCTCTCTCTTTTTTTGTCCCTCTGAACAGAGAAACATCAGAATGCCACACTTGTGGTCTCATACAGTTGTAGCGTAACTCTCGGGTATGTGCCTTTCCCCTGAGTGTCTGCCTGTTCTTCTCTGATGTCTCTATTTTAACTATTATGCCCCCCTTCCCCACCCACTCCACCCAGCAGCCCCCATCCTCTCTCCCACTACACCCAGAACCCACCCCCTCTCGTCCCCACGCACACCCCCTCCCCCTGCTACCTCTCTCCATGGGTGCTGCTGTTGCGGTGAAACTTTCATGTTGATTGGTTTTGATAATACCCCGTGCGCTCTCGAGGAGAGAGCCCTCCAGTTGCTAAGTGTAATCAAAGTGTAGAGAGCATTATCCTGGCTCCTGGAGGAGAGGGGAGCGGTGAGCGTTTGAAGCTGTGCAGGTGCTGGGAGGGGTTCCCATGGGGGGGCCGCACCAAGACGCCTACAGCCATCTTCTCCTTCCATTCCCATCTCCTCACATCTCCCCCAGCCCTGTTTCACACCATTACCGGCTGGTCTGATCTGACTGGCCGTGTGGAGCGAGCCAGGACCTGCCACACGCCATCTGAACCTCTCTCTCTCTCTGCCTTCTTTTTCTCTCTCTCTCTCTTCCTCTCTTTTCTCACTCTCTCTCCCTACTCACCTGTCTGGGACAGACATGCCCTGCCTCACATGTGTCCCTGCCTGTCTACGACAATGTGTATATTCTAACTGCAAACTAACACACACACACACACACACACACACACACACAAACATGACGACAAGACAAGCCATGTTATCAGTGAGCAGTTGGCAGGACTATTTCACTTGGCAGGCAGATTCACAGTAGAAAAGAAGGAATAAAGGAAAGAAATGAAATAAAGAAACAAACATGTAATAATGCATCTAAAATATGCATAGAAAATGGCAAGAACACATTCATCTAAACACTTTTAAACAGGGAAGGGCAGCAAGTGCAATTCCAACATATGTTAAATGAACTGGTCCACTATTCTGGGCTGCCCGGAAGAGGAGAGGGTATGGAGAGAGAGAGAGAGAGAGAGAGAGAGAGAGAGAGAGAGAGAGAGAGAGAGAGAGAGGGAGAGAGAGAGAGAGAGA
>JAOYMR010000010.1:8599470-8611453 GCA_025802075.1 Tenebrosternarchus preto | reverse complement strand
GAGAGAGAGAGAGAGAGTGAGAGAGAGAGAGAGAGAGAGAGTGAGAGAGAGAGAGAGAGAGAGAGAGAGAGAGAGAGAGCCTACACCCTGCTGATGGATCAACACACACAGGCATCTATCACTGATGACAGACAAGAGAGAGTGTGAGGGACACTTATTTATAGTGGCGGATGCAGGCTAAATTGATATCCTTTACAGACCTAAACGCCTTTAAAATGAGTAAACAAATAAACAAAAGCCACAATAACCAGATTTCTGTCACTGATTTATGCTTGACTGAAAGCCTTTTAAAAATCAGACGCCAAAACACGAATGCTAATATGAGAGTAGGGTACGGCTCGGCAAGGACACTCCGCTCCCCCGTGTCCTGTATTAAACAGAGGATGGAAAATAGGAATGATGAAATAAAATACTCAGCCCTAATAAGAGTGAGGAAATGAATATCATGCAATCGTATTAAAATCCTATAAAAAAGATTCTGTATATCAGAGGGTCCACACCCCTAATTCAAGGTTGACAGTAACCAATAATCCCTTGCATATCATCTTTTATGAGATAAGGTTTTGTTTAATGCACATGTAAGGTTTTGTTTAATGCACATGTATTGCACATAGTGGTGTCTTTTCTCTGTGAAGAAGTGGGGAAGACATCCTGGTGATGAACACCCCTGACACACACACAGTGCTGTTACTCTCTCCTCAACAGCTCTTAGCTCAGCTATGCCAACACACAAAGAAAACAACATCTACACAGTCGAAGCTCCCATTTCTGAAAGGCAGAAACGAGGGCCTTCTTCTGTTCACTGCAGGCTGAGTACGGCGAAGAGTGTGTTTGGTGTGTGGGTCCTGTTATGCTGCATGCTGAGTAAGGTGAGGAAAATTTTGGTGTGTGTGTGGGAGAGAGGAGGGAAAAATAAAGAAAAGGATAGAGGAGAGGAGAGGAGAGGAGAGGAGAGGAGAGGAGAGGAGAGGAGAAGTCCGCAGGACTAGGTAGGCAGTTCTGCTTCTCTGCTCTGGCTCTGAAACTGTTCTGTGAAGGAAGGGCAGGAGGGTTATCACTAAAGTGACACCAATAGATGTGCTGCAAACAGCAGTGGACCACAAGTATCCCCTCCCTAACCCCCCAAAACACACAGAGTTAGGTGACAGACAGTATGTGTGTGTGTGTGTGTGTGTGTGTGTGTGTGTGTGTGTGTGTGTGTGTGTGTGTGTGTGTGTGTGTGTGTGTGTGTTCATAAGTAGTTGAAGTAACAGAAGAAAAGAACTGTGGTGACAACTGGGAACTAGTTGGGTGGTATGATGCTGGTCTCTGAAGACTGGTTGGAGGGTGTGGTGATGGTGTCTGGGTGTTTGGTGGTGGTCTCTCTCTCTCTGGTGGTGTCTGGGAACAGGTTGGGGATGTTTGGGGTGGTGTCTGGCGACAGGTTGGGCTCTGGTGTGGTTCCTTGATAGGAACGAAGTGAACAGATGCTGTGATGGGCAGATGGGGAAAAAGCTTCAGATGAGCTGAGAGAGAAGGAGAGGGGTTCTAACACACAGCGCACAGTGTAGTGTTAACGCAATACACACTGGTAATTAATAATACTGTGACAACATGCATCTCCTCTGTGAGCTGTCGCAGACAGTGGAGCCATACAGGAATTACATGTTGAAGTCTCTTTTTAGAAACCATCCCTATGTTCCTTCTGGATATCACCTTGTTTTCCTTCTCGTTCCAGTATGAATATTCTTTTAAGAACACTGCATTTGTGTTTAGTTGTGACAGTGTACTCCAAAAAGCCCAGTGCCATAAAACAGCCATAGAAAATGTGTCTAGACCAGGACAGCACTTAAGGAAGTTTTCTACCAGAGCATGAATGATCTTGTTTGACCCACACACTGGTGTAGACTGGTAGGTACACTCTTGAGATAGGTACAGATTGGTATTTGCACTCCGCAGACTCAATGGAAAAAATGGAATGAAAACACTTTCATAAGAAACATAATAACTTCAACAAAACAGACACGTAACTTTCACAATACGCCCTTTAACATGGCTTTTGTTGTTTATGTAATGATATTGTGTTCTATGAAAGTATGATCCATTCATTTCCTGAATCAGATGAAAAATACAAAATGTACCATGGTTCATCTCCAATGAAACATAACATTCTGCCTGAAATAATGAGATCAGTTTAAAAATTGTGTGATACACCTGTGATACACCTGTGATACACCTGTGATACACCTGTGATACACCTGTGATACACCTGTGATACACCTGCTCCATGGTAAGGAGATCATATGAAACACCATGTCCAGCTATCAAAGAAGATTCCTGGGAGGGGTTAAGATGGGAGGCGGAACCAATCAGCATGGGCGCCAGGCCACGCCCCTGTAAACCACAACACCTCACGTTTCAGGCTGGACTAAGCACTGGAGACCCCGTAGTGACTGACCAGCAACTGCAGGAATTGAGATCTGCAGGAATTGTGCCTGATAACCAATTCCAGAGTTGAACCTTCGCTTTACACTTCTCAGCAGATCCTGCTTTGATCTCGTCTGAAGGAATATTCGTCAGGAGACGGGAGAGTTTCTGAAGGAATACTTGTCAGGAGACGGGCGCGTTTCTGCGATTCCCGGAAAACATGGAGATGGAGACTTCCCACGGTCTTAGTCAACGCGAGGACGATACAGAGTGGAAATGGAAGCTTAGTTCCCTGCTCTTCCTCTCCAGCACTGATGATGTGATTCAGAAAGAGAAAGTTCTGGCACTGTGTGCTGAACTAGTTCTACTCTTTGTATTGTTTTTTTTCCTTTCAGTAATGTTTCATTTAATCTTACATTTCACCTTGATGGATGATTATGTTATTGTTTTTACTTTATACATCTTACATTTAATCTTCTCTTTTTTAACCAATTGCTTTATTATTACATTTAGTTAATGTTTTATCTATGTGTGTCACAAACACATTCTAACAGCTAGAAAAATATACGGTACTCCACTTAAAGTGGTCAAAATGTCCCTCTTACTCTGAAAGAAAAAAAAAACTATTTCATTAGTTACTTCATGTTAACCTTCAAGTGTGACTCACTCTGAGACTATTTTATTCTGTTGGATTGGTGCCTCATGTATTAAAATTATTGTGCGTGTGTGTGTTGTGCGCACATTTGTCTGCATGTATGAGAGAGTGTGTGTGTGTGTGTGTGTGTGTACATGCATGCGTGCATGCATACGTGTGTGTGTTTTCTCTGCTGCTCATTCTCCAGTGCAGGGTTCTGTCCCTCGTTAATGTGATTCAGGGACCAGGATTTGCCATCAAGCTCAATCAATAACTGTTTCATTTCACACTATCCCTCAATGCCTTATAAAGAGAGCGCTCCCTCCCTCCCTCTCTCCATCTCTTCCTTTCTCTCTTCCTCTCCCTCTCATTTTCCTCTCTCTCTCTCTCACTCACTCCCTCTCTCTGTCCTCTCTCTCTCTCTCTCTCTTTATTTCTCTCAGTTTCTCTCTCACTGCAGTCAAATCCCAAGGGTAAGAGAAAGTGTCCCACTACACACACACACACACACACACACACCATGAACCTGCTGGATATTGAGTCCAAACTCAAACCCAAATTAGAAATGTAGAATATGAATAAATAAAATAAATAAAACACATGAAAAACAGGAATGTTTATCCATCACTCAGTGTGATTTTCATCCTCAAACAGAACGTGACATGACATCCATCCAAAGAAAACAATCACATACGACCACAGCCACAGATTACACTCGCTTATGACCACAGCCACAGAACAATCACATACGACCACAGCCACAGATTACACTCGCTTATGACCACAGCCACAGAACAATCACATACGACCACAACCACAGAATACACTCACTTACAACCACAGCCACAGAACAATCACATACGACCACAGCCAGAGAATACACTCACTTACGACCACAGCCATAGAACAATCACATACGACCAAAGCGACAGAACACGTCAAAATTTAATCAACTTTGTGTATGTGTGTCCATTCATGTGTGTGTGTGAGTGTGTGTGTATCCATAGATCAACGTGTGTATGTGTGTGTCAACGTGTGTGTGTGTATGTGCGTGTGTGCGCATGTCCCTGTACATGTGTGTGACTCACCAGGTGTGTTTCCAGGTAGCGGTAGAGGCTGAGTGCTTCTGCTCGTGGTGGAGTCCAGTTCTCTGTGCTTTCCAGGGCCTCCCTCAGCCAGCAGATAAACTCGTCCAGCTTGGAGACAAACACCTGAAGCAGGCCAGTACAAACATCCACCGTCACACAAACTCCTCAGCAAACTCATTTGCTGTCCAACTCACTTGCTGCAAGAGATTCACCTTTGGGGCTCTAATGGTAGCCATGTGCGAGTGGTTCTGGTGCTTTACAGCACCCACACATGAATCACTGCTGCAGGACAGAACAATGCCGCCTGTTCTTCAGCTTCAGCTTTGGATATAGTTAATAAAGTTTAAAATACATAAAGTTTAGGTGTTAGAGTGCGCTCGAATATAAGCTGCACAATGCTTAGTGGAATGTCATTCTTCACTTGTCCTTGACGTGTTCGGGCTGCTGGGGGAAAACAGGTCTCGGTGTATGATGTGTGACTACTGCCATCTGTTGGCCGTCTATAAAACTGCAGCTCCACTACGTAAAGCGTAACCACCATTGGCCTTCTCTATGTGCTCTCTGCTTAAACCTGAGGTGGGCAGAGGGATGGTAAACATGAGTGAACTGCAGTTCCATAATGACAGTAAAATACATGCCCCTTACACACCATCTTCCTCCAGAGCCAAGATCTAATGCTAGAAAGCCAAACACATCCGATGCCATTTTGTCAAGTCTCTTAATGAAGCTGCCAGACCCCCAGGTTCAGTGCGAGGATGCCTCTCGCCCTTTTCACTATGGCAGCTCATTATCTAACATTGGTGAAAATCAAAGATATTGATACAAATGACCTCTCCTCAAACGCAGGCCAAAAAACCCATAATTTATCGACTGTTTGGCCTCGATGTCTAAAGCTTTGAAGGTGGATGAGAATGGCTCTCTGATTTCAAAGGAAAATGCTGGAAAGGAAAGAGAGTGAGACAGAAAGAAGTGAAAGAAGGAGAAAAAGAGGGAGCCAGAGAGAGAGAGAGAGAGAGAGAGAGAGAGAGAGAGAGAGAGAGAGAGGAGGGAGGAGAGGAACAGAGAGACATAAAGGCAGCGATAGAGGGAGTTTAGAGTATGTACACAATTCAAAAGCCAGCGTGGTGTATGTCGTGTGTGGCGACTGTTTGAATGTCTGAATGCACATTGTTTCTTAATGATCTCTTTGCTTGGCAGCTCTACTGAAACACTATCCATGCTGATGGAGAGCTAACAAACGCAGCCGAGTCCCAGCAGGCCAGTCAGTAGAGATGGGCCAGAACTGCTGGTACATTATTCCCCTGGCAGGCACATGGTGAGTGTGAGTGTGTCTCTCATGCTCTGCACCAGTAACAGTCTTAGTACAGATAAATATGTAGCCTTTGGTCAGTGCATTAACAGAGGGAGTGTATTACAAGGAGAGGAAGAGCAAATTAGGTACTCATCACCTCAGAGAGAGAGAGAGAGAGAGAGAGAGAGAGAGAGAGAGAGAGAGAGAGAGAGAGCAACAGAAAAAAGGCAAAGGAGAAGATGGCAGGACAGACAGAGGAGAGGAAAGAAGAGAGAGACAGAAGAGGGAGGTAGAGAGAGAGAGAGAGAGAGATAGAGAGGAGAGAGAGAGATGCAGACGGAGAGATGGAAAGGAGGCTGGTCGGAGGCGTCACACATGACTAGGCCCCTGAGACTCCCCCTAGCAGGAGGTTCAGCTGCCAGCTGTCTCTTGCCGAGAGGATGAAGTCATCTCCAGGGGCCGCATGCTAATGTAATCAATCACCTCCCCCCTGTGACACGCATCATCTCAGGTGGACGCGGCTGCCTGCCTCAGCCTAGCCCAGGCAGCCAGACGCATACACACACACATACACCCACCCGCACACACACACACACACACAAACACACCTGAGTGCATACAAATGCGCACACACACACACAGTGCTTTCTAGTGTACTCTCTTCTTTCTCGCTCTTTCTCACACACACAGTCAAGTAGGGCCAGTCTGAGACATTCAGCTTCTCAGCTGTGTTTATCCCATCTCTGCTACTGATACTGATCACTTTATCAGCTGGAGCTGATCAGGAGAGATTTACAGCTTTGGTGGAGCAGCTCTCTGCCCTCTGTGGGATTGTTTGTCATTTTGGAAGAACAGCGGATTGAATTGAAGATTATCAGATTTAAGAGTGGATTGAAGGGGAAGGCCAAACAGTAGGTTGAATGGGAGATTATCAGACTGAACAAAGGATTGAATGGGAGATTAGCAGAATAAACAGCAAATTAAATGAAAGTGATTAGCAGACTGAACAGTGGATTCAGTGCATGATTAGCAAATTAAACAGTGGATTGAATAAAATGTTAGCAAATATAGGACTAACCTTTTGCAAATATAGGACTGAATGGGATCTTATCAGACTGAACAGTGGATTTAATGGGATCTTATCAGACAGAACTGTGGATTGAATAAAAGGTTAGCAAATATAGGACTGAATGGGATTTTACCAGACTGAACAGTGTATTGAATCTGAGATTAGCAGTCTGAACAGTGGGTTGAATGGGACATTATCAGACTGAACATCATATAAAATGGCAGATTTAACATCAGACTGAATGGGAGTTCAGCAGATTAAACAGTAGATTGAATGGGAAATTAGCAAACTGAACAGCAGATTGACTAGGAGACAAGATCACTAAACAGGAAATTAAATGGGAAAATAGTAGACTGGAAATATTATTGAATGGATGGTTTGCAAAAGTGTTCCAACTATTTTTATAGTTGAAATAAAATCCTACAGAAAATAAATATTTTAAATGCAGCACTGATGAAAGATGTTTTTCTTTTGCAATGTTACCAGAAATGTTTTTCAAAAATTTTAACAATAATACCTGCACCTTTTAGGTCAGCCACCAGGTGGTAGCAGAGTATTACTGTGATGGGCAAGGAAGCTAAAGAGTAATGGAAATAACACTGACAATGTAGGGCAAATTTGAAGCTTTTGAAAACAAAATTTAACAGTTAAAAGATTGAATGTAAAAAATATTTTGGCTTCTTTTAATAATTCCAATAGATTTAATTTAAGTACTCAGCTTTACTAATAAAGTTAAAGTTATAGTTTTGCACTGTATGTATGAATGACCTATTTCACTTACAACTTATAAGTTTTAATCACTTTACTACAGTCATTTTTTTTTTCATCACTTAAATAGTGGTCAGTTGTTTGTATCTAAATATTGTCATTTGCTTTTTTTTGTCTCTTATTTGCATAAGAATATACTATATATATATTTTATTATATATTATATGGATTATATATTAAGAATATACTATATTATATATTTTATTATGTATTATATGGATTATATATTAAGAATATACTATATTGTATATTTTATTATATATTATATGGATTACATAAGCAGTTTTATAGAAAAATGTTAAGATCCATGTTTGGATTGTTTTTATATTTTTTACACTAATGAAGCATTACAGATAACAATGAGCCAACTCCTCTCTCCACATCAGAAGAGAGGAGGAGAGGAGAGGAGAGGAGAGCATCTTACCTCAATCTTTCCCCAGATGTCCTGGTAGTTTTCCTGGTGCTGGATGTCCTCCAGGAGCTGTTGTATTAGGGGAGTGCACTCCAGCACCATCCTACAGGCCTCCGGCTGTCCCAACCTCTTTTCCACCCTCTGGCATTCAGACGAGCTCCACCCACCCTCATCCTCCGACAGTAGGTCACTGAGGGGACCGGACTCAATGCTTCCGTCCAGAGAAGCCACCACGTCGCTGGAGGAGGAGGAGAAGCGGCCGCCTATGGGGCCCTTCCTGTAGGACTGTGTGGGGAGCGGGTGGGGGCTGCCCTCCCACTCTGAGCTGGCCTCCGTCAACTCCCAGTCGTCCACGTCCTGGATGGATGGCTGGTCCAGGGCTCGTGGGGGCAGGCTCTGAGCCAGACTCTCCAGCTTCAGAGCCAACAGCTCCGTCTGTCTCAGCTGGGCGGGGAGGGCGAGGAACTCCTCGGACCCATACCAACATTCCCGTCTGGGGCTGCGGTCGGCCTGAACAGTGAGGGAGGCCTCCTGGGAAGGGGGGCAATTGTGCAGGCTGGAGGAGCTCCCTCGTGCCTCCATGTCTGACGTGTCCTCCTCTGAAGAGAACAGAGGGCTGGAGGAGTCGGCGGGGGCCTGCGTGGTGTCTGAGCACCTGGTTTTTGAGCCAGGCTGCAGAGAGGGGTAGTCATCCCTGGACTCCTGCCACGCCTCTGACGAGCTCCTGTACAGGGGGATTTTGGCTATGCTGCCACCTGGTGGCTTCTTCTCATTCCCTTGCAGGTTCTTTCGGTTCGTCACGTGCAGGTTCTCTTCAGACTGGCTCCCGTTGCCAGGATACACCGACTCCAGCTCAAGCCAGAACTTAGAGCGGTCGGGCAGGTCGAGCAGTGAGGGCGTGCTCCTGCTGATGTCGGCCTGGTAGGGCAGGGCTGCTGTGAACATGGGCCTCTTGGGCAGCGAGGGCTGTGTGGGGGACGGCTGTGTGGAGGAGGCCTGGGTGGGGGAAGCCATGCTGCTGCGCGGCCCATGGGCCGGGCGCTTGGAGAGGCTGGCGGGCCCCTCGTCCTGCATGGACGACTCTGTGAGCTCAGAGCAGCTGCAGGCTTCCACAGGCTCCTGGTTGGACGTGTCCGGCTTCTCAGCTGGAGGAGACGAGTCTTGGTTTTGTACGGAGTCAGTGATGGGGAGGAGGTCCACCCTGTGGAGCAGCTCTGGGTAGTGTGTGTGGGGGTCCTGGCCCGTGTCCCTGTTCTCGGGCTCCTCGCCGGGGCTGTAGTCACTCAGCTCGTAGGCAGTAATGCCACAGTCCAGAGAGAAGTAGTCCTGACAGCATTTAATGGTCAGCTGACCTGAGTCATCCACCTCAGTCAGAGAGTCTAGACGAGCCTGGAGCAAGAGGAGAAATATATAGATTTACAGTGTGCTTTTTACAGTGTACTTTGAGAAGTATGTGTTTGGATGTGCTTTTCATGGGTTACATTGTGATGTGCTTTTAACAGTAAGTTCCACTAAATGTATTATCAAATCATGAGATCTAAACACCAAAAAAAACCCAGTTATCTGGTTGTTTTGTCTACATTAAAGTGACACTGTGCTCATGTGTGGAAGTTTCTGGAATCATTTAACATTCTTCACTGGGAGCTATAGTCTAGTTCACTATGTTAACATTCTTCACTGGGAGCTGTAGTCTAGTTCACCATGTTACCACGTGTGTGTGTATGTGTGTGTGTGTGTACGAGCATGTATGTGTGTATGAGTGGGTGTATGTGTGTGTGTGTGTGTGTGTGTGTGTATGGGTGTGTGTGTGTGTACGAGCATGTATGTGTGTATGAGTGGGTGTATGTGTGTGTGTGTGTGTACGAGCATGTGTGTGTGTATGAGTGTGTGTATGCGTGTGTGTGTGTGTGTCTGTGTGTGTGTGTGTACGAGCATGTGTGTGTGTGTGTGTGTGTGTGTGTTTGAGCATGTGTATGACCTGGTCATGGTCCTGGTTAAAGGCCTGCAGTATGTCTGTGTGGCGGGTGTAGTTGCCGTTGGAGTCCTGCAGGCTCTGTAGGAGTCTCTCCTTAAGCACAAGAACAGACACACGGAGCTGGTGCCACAGAAGCTGCACACCACGGATGTCCACGATGATGTTCACTGAGTAGGACAGCAGCTTCAGGGAGAACTCTGTCTCCAGCAGAGCATGGATCTGCTCCACATGGTCTGATATGTCTTCACAGATGTCCTGGGTAACACACACACAGTCACACACACACATGCAAGAGGTTGTAAGATCCTTTTACATGTCTGTTACAAAACTTCACATGCTGCAATTTTTGTACAGACTGCTTGGTGTAAGCCGAAACTCCACCCACTCTCGTCCGCTCATATGGAAGAGCACATATAATGCACATGCTGTTCTAAAAACTGCAGTCTTCCCACAGCTGATATCTGTCAGGTACGTGCTGCCACAGCAGTGATTACATCCGTATCTGTTCCCCAGGCCTGATCCACGTGTGCCTGACATCTCTTTCATTCCAGTGCTGATCAACAGCAGAGAGGTCAGAGCGTAAGTATTAAATAAAGTACATTACTCTAAAGTCAAGTATGCAGGTTATTCAATGAGCTTTTTTGGGTCTCTTACAAACAATAATCATAGTAAATAATTTCATTGCAGGTCACAGACTTGAGATTTATGCTTTTAACAGAATTCAGTTTGAATAATGTTAGTAATGTAACCTTGGAATGTCAATTTTAGAAATATGCAAATCAACAAGAAAGGTGGTGGCATAGCTTCTATATTTAAATATTCTTTTCAAAGCAAGTGGTTTTAACTCATTGGATAATTTAGCCTTGAATATCTCTGAAAAGGGCCTCAAAAATTTTATTAATAACTGTCTGTAAGCGACCTAAGTATTACACAACATTTATCATTCTGTCTTTCATTTCAACCGATTTTGATCACTTTCTCATTGCTGTTGGTTTATACACATTGCCAAATCTGGTCAAATCTTCTCGAAATGTTCCCCTCAAATGCTCAGAAGATTCTCCACCTCACCTACTCCTCCTACTCTTCTGACCTGTTTAACTACTCCCTCCTGTCCTCTTTTACGTTCCCCTGCAGTTGGATTGTGGGCCTTCAGCCTCATGGCACACTGCTTGTATAACACTCTCCCATTACACCTAAGCTGTCTGAACTCACTAAAACAGTTTAATGTCCACTTCAGAACTCACCTTGGCCTGCTCTTAGGTCTTTTCTCCTCCAGCTGTTCTGTGAATTGTTCTGATGTGCTGTTTACTCTGTATATGATGCCTCCCCTTCCCACTATCAGTAATCTGTCCTTGAGTTTCTAGAAAGGTGCTTGAAAATATAGCAGGGGGGGTTGTTTGGTTGTTGTTGTTGTTGGGTTTTTTTGGACTCTTTTGGTCTCTCACAATAAATGACTGGGTTCATTCACTCTCATGGTCACACCCCAACCTTGCTCGTCAAAAAAGGTCTCAACAGTTCAACAGGATGTCATCCTTTCAGACTAACAGTGCATTCTCTTTGATATGTGTAACTCGCTAGACAGCAAGACCAGACATGTTTGTTTCACTAAAAATGTTCATTGATGGTCACACAGGACCTCTTTTCATGAAAAAATGTCTACCATAAAAGCTTATCTACATTAGTTGATATACTACATTTAAGAGAAAAAAATAATTTCAAGCAACAAGCACCAAAAGAGAAATACTGTTTAACTCCAGAGGAGAGAATACAAAGGTAAGAGTGCCAGATTCAGTTTGACACAGGTTATCTAATCCCCTCAAATCACTATATGGACAAAAATACCGAGGAACACTTCTTAATTCAGGTGTTTGATTCAGTCCCATTAGCACAGTTGCATAAAGACACACACCTAGCTGTGCAGTGTGCCTTTACAAACATTTGTAAGAAGGGCTCGTTCCTAAGTGCTCACTGAATGCAACTATGTCATCGTAATAGGATGCTGCCACTGCAACAAGACCGTTCAAGAAATGATTCCACGATCATCTGTGAATGGTGTTACTGAAAAGTAAAAGCATTTTGGAACCACAGTCCCTCAGCAATGAGTTCCAGAGCAGGGTCTCAGAGTGCTGAGGTGCATCGTGTGTCAACGTCGCCAACACTCTGCTGACACGATAACTGCAGAGTTACAAACCTCTTCCGGCATCAGCATCAGCATAAAAGCCCCGCGCTGAGCTTCATGGCATGGGTTCCTATGGCTGAGCAGCTACACTATATTGCCAAAAGTATTCGCTCACCCATCCAAATGACTGTGCACCAGTGCACAAAGCAAGGTCCATAAAG